>VXAB01008778.1:0-57771 GCA_013399175.1 Odontophorus gujanensis | reverse complement strand
TTTTTTTTTTTTTTTTTTTTAATGAAAACCCAATTCAGAAAAAAGCTCTCTTTGTATCCACTCCTATGCTTTGAGAAGACCTGCTTTCCAAGGTACAATTTGCACTCCTGACTTAAGTGTTCTAGTAAAATCAATTTGCATGTACTCAAGCTAATGTTGACACAGAATCCTACTGTGATAGTTTATCATACTACATGTGAATGACACCTATAATGTCATTAATCCTTTCTTATTTTGTATTTAACTTGGGAAAGAACTTCAAAGTTGGTAACTTGTCAGTATTTGAGAGCTGAGCATACAGGAAAGGAAATTCTCTCTGTATAGTCTATCTAGTTGTTGCCCTTTTATTTTCACTCTGTCCTTCAGTTTTAAACTGCTCTCCCAAGGCGTATCAGATAAATATGATACACTGGTACCTGAGCTGTAATGATCTTTTCAAATGAATTTTCCTATCTGCTGTTTTTATCTAATTCTGATACATTTGGGCTTCATCTCTATAGGGTTCAAAAGGAAGGACCTTGATGTGCAGACGTAAGACTACATTCAAAGCATGTTTATAAAGCTTGCAACACCAAATATGACTATAGCATAAGGCTAGCTAATGTATTTGTTCTCTATACTTTGTGTTCAGTGCCCTGAAAGGGAGAAGTGGCCTTCTGAAGAGATGGTAAATAATTTTAGAAGTGAATACTGAAGCACAGCTCTGTTTATCACAGTTGCTAGAGAACTATTTCTGCTTCCACAAACATTGCTTTGTGTGTAAACATATGCTGTATGTATTTGTAATCATCAGTGCTAATGCTTGACGCTTATCTGGCTCTGGTTTGTGTCAGTGTCTGCTTTCAGTAGCACCATATCATACATCTTGCAAGATTTTGGTTTTAGATTTGCACCACTGCCTTGAGTTTGTGAACTTTTTCTATGATACTTCTTTTTTTCTTTGCAGAAAAAGATGATTAATAGCAAATTACAAGTACTTTGCAGCTAAACAAAAGTCTGTGTTGCATCTGTGGCTGGGTGCCTATAATAAAAACTGGTTGATGGGTCTGTGCTAGCAATTGCTCTTACCATGAACTTGCTTCACAGAAGCAAAAGAACATGTTACACGTTTTTACGATGTCATTTTGTCTGAATAAATTAAATTAATGTAGCAGAAGCACATTTACCACTTCAGCTGCATCTCTACTTGTGCCTTTGCTGATGATAAAAAATCACCTTTTTCCTAGCACTTTTGCTGTCATAGATTGATCAGAAAATTAGTATGTTTTTTCTTATTCCGTGTCTGCCCACAAAATTGGGTTTTCTGATTTGATATTCGTGCTTTTTGAAAACATTATTTTGCTGTCTTAGGCATGTTTGTTTGCTTGCCCAATAAGCTTCATTCTATGTTAAGTTCACAGAATCCTTGCCATCTCCCTTTGATGGTGCAGAGATCTCGACAGCAATCACAAATTCCCATATTTGCTTAACTAATTTTAGGCTTCTAAATGTCACACCTAAATTCAAAACATTCAGAAGTACTGAGTACTTCTGCTCACAGAAAGATGGTATGCATCAGTCTTCATCTATTTCTTACCCCTTAAAAATTATAAAGCTGAGGCAACCGCATTCAAAAGGTTAGTGCCTTAATGTAGAAGTTGTTCCTCTTGGGAGAGTAGCATAAATTAGCTGAAGTGATGAAAATTCTGTGCAGTGTTTCTTCTCCTTATTTACCCAGTTGGTTTTGCTGATCCACAATGCAATCCGTTGCTTTTTTCATCCAACTAGAACACTTTTCCAGGGAATTATTGACATGTGCTCAGAATTAGTGTCAGCATAATCTTGTTCTGCTTTACGTATGACTAGTCATAAAGGCAGTTTTGATAACTCTGCAGTGGAAAGGTACTCCTCACTCAAACTGTTGGTTCTTGGCCATTTCCTACAGACTTGAGTATTTAAAATACATTGATGTACTTCAGTGCAAGTTATTCGGTGTCCACAATGGAAAATGAAGTTCAGCTAGCATGGCTGATTTGGCAAAAATTCCCAGAAAACCTGTTTAGTCTGCCCTGTGTGGTCTATCCATTCAGACTAAATACAGGGAACCTGTGTGTAACACATACATAATTGGAAGTATGACACTTCTGAGCTGGCAATATCTGGCTACCAGAATGCTCCAATGAGTCAGTCAGTGATCAGTTCAGTATTAAAGTAAAAGAAAACTGAGAATATTCTAAGAATAATTCATGGTATGGAGTTGAAGAGTAGTGTTTTGCCAGAAAAAATAAATGAGTCTATGTCTTGAGAGATGAAAATAAGCACATCCTCCTAAGGTAGTTTTATAAAACTGTTTGACTGAGCTACTAGTCTGTATCCACCTACAGTCAGGTTTCTTCATGCTACTGTGAAATTCTTGCTGATACACAGGAAAGGTGTCTGCACCTGAGTGTTTCTGATATCTCCCAAGCAGCTGAGGTTAATGCTGTACGTCCACCTTGCTGATGTAGCTCCTGGGTGACCAAGAACACCAGAGCAGGGATGCACATGGGAGTGTAAGGAGTACATAGATTCAAATCATATGGGCATCTAGATCCTTATTCTGTGCACAGCAGCAGCTGAGGATGTTGACTTAGAGAAGAAAATAAAAACAGTACATGTGTGGATAATTCTTCCCAACATCAGCAGCCTAGGGATTTCCTAAATTGGGCTATGTATCTGTATCTTCTTACTAAATAGCTTCAAGCAAATCCATCCCCATGAATGAATCACTGGCGGAAAATAATCATAGATTGTAAATGTTTTTAACTTGAATTTGTTTCTAAGATTGTTTAGAGGGCTTTACGGTTGTTGTTTTTTTTTCCTTTTAGTTACAGTTCCTGCAGTAAACACTGAAGTAGGAACATTTTTATTTTGATAAATATTTTCTGTGTGGGCAAATCTGAAATGATTCC
Source organism: Odontophorus gujanensis (assembly GCA_013399175.1). Taxonomy (NCBI): domain Eukaryota; kingdom Metazoa; phylum Chordata; class Aves; order Galliformes; family Odontophoridae; genus Odontophorus; species Odontophorus gujanensis. Next base: position 54,841 of record VXAB01008778.1, on the reverse strand, counting down.
TCTTAGTTTATATTATTTTCCGTTGTCAAAGAAAGTGCATACATTTGCTGGGCATTCGACATTAAGCCACATTTTACTGGGCTGGAAAAGCACCCTGCAATTCCTGGTTCAGGGACTTGATTTGAGGTGCCTGGTCAGACTGTTTGTCAACCAGTATATTTTGGAAAGCTAAGAGGTAGTCAGACTAGGAGGCAAGGAATGGGAGGCTTAAGAGCAACAGCCCACATAGGGTGACTGAGGTTGTTTGGATGGACAGAGCTGTAATGGAAGGCATGTCTGAGTAATCCAAACCCTCAAGCATGTTTCAGATTATAAAAGGCTCTTGTAAAAGTGAGCAACAGTTAAGGCACAGCTAGAGGGGTGTGTATCTAAACACTTGTGTTTAGATTTTCCATTTAAATGAGAGCAGCAAGTCACATGCAAGATGTATCTGGGCCAGAGGCTTTCACTTTTTTCCTCTGGTGTTTGCAGAACACTCAGCACATGGTTAGCACTACAGAAATAAGGAACTTCTTTGTGACTCAAATATTGCCTACCCCAGATTTCTTCTGAGTGTGCAACGCATCTGAATCTTTCCCTATATATTTGTGTGAATGATGTAAATCTGGGAAAGCAAAGATGTCCCTGGAACTATGTGGATGGGCATGCTCCCACTGGGTGTTGATGTCTTCTACAGTCTAGCTCTAGAAAGGAACGTAATTTCCACTCGGACTCCCCATTGGATGATGAATTGGAAAGCATATGCTTGTGAGTAGCATGTGAACTTGCTGCTGGTTTGCGTGAAAAAAATAATCAGATGAAATGAATACTACTATGCTGCTGTACTAGATCAGTAGATACTATAGATCTGTTCTCAAAGGGTATTTTTTAGATGAATGCAGTGACTTGAATGCTGAACTCTGTTTCTATTAACAAAGTTCAAAATAAGGCTCAGAAGTATCTCAGTTTGAGTGTTTGCATTTGTGTGTACTCTGGGATTCCAATAGGCTTCTCATTAGAAAAGGTCTTTGCAGACTTCTGCCAAACATTCCAAATCAAGTGGCCAGGCTTCTGCAGTGGTTCAGTGAAGGTCCCTCAACTGTTCAGATGAAAATATTTTTATTAGAACTGCTGAGGGCTTTGAACACCTCACGTGAAGTGCCTAAGCATGTTCTGAGCTCTCTTCATTGTCCTAGATGTTGCTAATGCTATGGTAGATTTTCGTGCTGTGTTGGCCTTGCTGAATTCACAGAGTGATGCTATATCCTCTTAAAAGTCACAGCCATTTTACAACCATGTTCTAGTTATTAATATAAAGCCCACAACTCACTGTTTTTGGTGGCATGTGCTGATACCAGTAAACAGAGTAGTGTGTATTAATTAGCTTGGAAAACAGAAGAAACCCAAATGGACTAGCCAGTCACCTCTAAAGCTGTGTATAAACAGCACTCAGAGATGAGGGAAGTAAATGCATTGCCTTTGTTTATGGTCAAATTAAGTGTGGGATAATTTCCAACTGGTTATGCAAGCAACTTGGCAGGAAGGGTGTTTCACTTCACAGTGAACATGCACAGGGTACATACACTTGTGAGAAAGGTGCTTTCCCTTGCTTTGTCTGGACCCTAAAGAGCCTTGGGTTATTTATGGTAAGTACAAGGAAGTGCATAAGATTAGTTTCCCCCAATGTGGGCTTGTGTTTTAATGAGTTTTAGTATTTCATAAGGTCTTATTTTCAAGTATTCTGAATGTTATTTATCACTGAATCAAGCACCCAAAGTTTCTCCTAGTGTGATGCAGGCCACAGCTCATGTTGTTGACAGGAAACATCAGTGCTCGGTTACATGTAGTGCTGTACAGTGCGCAGAGGAAATGACCAACCCCAACTGCTGTCTCCCCAGGTTTTTACATGGCCCCAAGGCATTTCCTCTGGAAAAAAGTGGTGTTGTGGTAGGCATAGGCATGGGACCTCTGCGGGGTGGGGGGGGGGGGGGGGGGGAATTGTAATAGGACTGATGCAGGAGGATGACCACTGGCCAGTAATCCTATGCAGTAGCATATAGGCACAGCAGTAAAACACCAGAGACCAGAGGGAGGGTGACTTTTCCCTCACCTCCATTGGGAGGTCAGGTATAAGTCATCCTCAACAGTGAGAAGACAATGCTAACTAAGGAACCTCCTGTTGTATAGTTTTGCTGTGATAGCTCTGCAAGTGATGTTTTTTTCCAACAACTTTGTGTAATTTATAATGCAGAAGCAAAATAGTTATTTATTTTTAATTAAATAATCAAGTGTCTAAAACTTGCATGAATGTAGTGGGTGCTGTCAGGAAAGCATCCTCTTGAGGATTTTGACTAGCATACTGTAAGATCTGAGCCCAACACTATTTGCAGTGCAGGCCAGTGCATCTGGCCCTGGTGGTGGCAGCAGTGTCTCGTGTTACCCCTACCCTGACCATGCCATCACTCCCAATTGTCAGCAGCAGACTGTGGAGACAAAGTTGACAGTGATAACATGATGATGTAAGTGGTAATGCTGATGGGGGGAATATTCTTTCCTCTTTTTGCTAAAAGAATGATAGATCCCAGCCATGGTATGGGGTTATATTGCTGTAAGTTTCCTGATCCCTGGGTTGTATCCCAAGGATGGAGAAGAGTTGGGTTTGCACAACTGAGAATTTCCCTGCTAGACACAGAGGCCTTTTGGATAGTACACAGGAAGTATTCAGCCCAGTTGCTTCTCCCTTGCCCAGCTATGGCACAGAGGATGAGATCAGGTCATGCCATGGCATGTGGCTTCTTACGAGTTCTTTACAACACGAAGAATTTGACCCTAAACCTGAGATACACTTGGCCACTTTTGTGAACTGGTACTCTGGCCAAATTCCTTCTTCTGACAAAAAGCTTATTAAGGACATAAAAGATTGTTCAGAAAACCTAAACAGATTTTATTGGCAGCAGTTACTTTTATTGGAAGCAATGAAGAAATACTTGTGTTTGGATTTTGTAGCAGGCTTTTAGCCTAGCTCCTCCTATCATCAGAGTATTACAGACGTTACTACTTTTAAACTATATGTATTAAGAAAATGCATTTGCACCTCAACTTTTGTAGATGAATTTGTTTCTCATTGGGAAGGCCTACAATCTTCTCCAAATTAGAATGGGACCTAACAAATCATGTTTGCAGTTCCATCCATGTAATTATCCATGCTCAAAACTGCTTGGGCTGGAGCCTTTCCCAGGGCAATGTTCTCATCTATGCCAAGAAAATGTTCTCTGAAGTTCAGCAGACCCTCACTTAACTTGGTCAAAGGTCAGCTATCCAAACACGGGGAACTTGAGCAGAGGATTCCTGAAGAGTGTGTGTGTGTAGGGGGGTGAAACAAATGGCAGAATTTAATAAAATTATACTGTTTTTTTATTTATTTTTTTTGTGTGTGTGTGTGTATTTAAAAATTAAGCTGACAGGTGTCCCGTGTTTTCTAATAGCAATGATCTGTACCATTACTGTAAAGCATCCTTTTGGAGCAATGTATCACTACATTGACTTATTGTGATAATATTTGTAAAAGTGTTTTGTTAGATGTGTTTTGGTTCAGATGATGAATCCCTTAAACATATCTTCCTCCCAGACAGATGTATAATTTTGTAAGTACTGTATAAACAAAGGTAGACACCGTCTAGTTCAGAGGAGCCAGTGGGGGGAGGCCAGGATGAGAACAGAGGTCTCCCAGTACCCAAACTGCTGCCTCTGGCAGACTGAACTTCCTCTCAGTCTGCTTTCTGCTCTGATCTGAAGAACAATTGTCATCGCTGATCCCTTCCCTAATATGGCTAAGGTCTTAAACACTGCAAAACATGACTGTATAATTTTCCTGAGTTTCCTCCATGCTATTGGATTCCATTTTCCTTTACAAAGTCAGGACTAGGTTGAGTGTTTACTTTCAGAAATATGGCCCCAGAGGAAGCAATTATGGTTTTCCCCTTCTTGGCCATCTGTCTTTCTGATAAATTGTTATGCCATGGACTCAGTTTATTTTTAGTTAATTCCGAGCTGCAGCATGTGGCTTTGTTGTCCTTACACTTTTTTGCCTGTTTCACAATCATTTACTCAGACGTTTCCACTTAGTCAAGTTCCTTACAGTCAATGTCTATCTGAAGGAGCTCGCCTTCCATTCCACTTGTGTCACAACTAAGAATGAGTAGAATGTGAGCGTAGAAATCAGACTTTTGTGGGATGTGGTTATTTGTTTGTTTTAACAAGTTTCATCTTATTGCTTAAAATTCCTAGGATCGTAACAGGGAGACCATAGTCACTTGTTTTAGAAGTTGGTTTATGTAAAGATTTAAAAAAAAAAAATCCCCACAACGTAAATGCACAGTATATAGTTTTGTACTTTTTGAAATATTATTTAATAAGTGCTGTGTTCCTGACTTTAATACTTGGGAGAAGTAAAATGATCAGTCTTCTAATAATACGGGATTGCATAAACCCCTCAGATGCTGGGCATTTTGAGATATTCTCATTTTTAGAAAGAGTAGCAGCTGTAGCTCAATTAACCTCCAAAACTGTGTTATTTACTAATACTCCACTCTAAAAGGGAGTGAGTAACAGCTTAAAGGTGATGTTCCACCTAGCCTCTAGTGGTCAAATAAACATGTCTGATTTTCTCTAGCTGAGGGATCTAGTTCATCAAAGGGCTAAGTTGTGCCAATGTCTGATGCCTCTAAGAACTGTTGATGTTCAGCTTGATATCTAGGATTACCAAAGAGAGCTCCCAACAACAGGCTATACACTAGGAATATGCACCATTCAACAAGCTGGTGATCTTCTATGTGAAAAGTAATCTCCTTATTTGAAACATCTTTCCTGCTAGATTCAATTTTTACTATAAATTTTAATACTGGAAGAAATGGTGACCACATCATCCCTGCAAAATATCTCATTATCAGTCATAATTTTGTAGATCACTATCAAATATAAGTTGTCACATTTTCTTAAGAGGCACATTTTCTTTATCTCTGCTCTCTCCTGTTGCCCTTTGCTGAACTTTTCCCAGTTCCAGCATATCCTATTCAGATAAGGGAACAAGGTGCTTGTATGTATAAGGGACAAATTGTGACAAATTAGGTATGACTGGCAGACATCCCATTATATTTCTTCAAGTATAAACGCATAAAACCAACTGTATTTTTCTCTGTTTTGTTGTAAGGATGATGAGTTAAGCATTTCCATTTTGAAGAAACAGCAAATGCACTGCATATAGTTTAGAGACAAAATAAAAAGGGAAAGGGGAAAAAAATGGTTAGAGATTAAATGGATAGAAGACTTTGAATTCATCTCTAAAGAATAGAGATTGAATATTAGGTACTACGTCTTTTGAAGTGAAACACAAGAAAGTGAAAATATTTTATTGCTGATGCATACCATAGTGAGACAGAATAGCATTCATGAGGCAGCTGACAAAGAAATGGCTATGAGTGGTAACAGGAAATATAAACCCAGCAATATTTTTTTTTGTTCCCCCAAGATCCTCTGATCTGGAATGCATCACTTTTAAAAATCCAGCACCCATGAAGGGCAATAAGCATTTATACGTCAGCTTAGCAGCAGTTCTCATATCCTTACGCAGAGAACCTTCCCCTCACTCACTTCAGAGATGCAGGTTCCCACAGCAAAGGACAAAAGTACTAGGGGAACTTGAAGAATGGATTCACTCTCTTAATGTGCTGGCTCTAAAAGAGAAAATAGACTCATTATTCTGCAGATGGAAACACTGACGGAACTCATGGCAATTCTAGGAATGAAGATATTAAAACTCCTGCGAGTTCTTTAAAGCATGACCACTTCAGTGGCTAGATGTAGTTGCTCTGCTCTTTTCCCAGGCCTGCACATATTCATCACCCTACTGGTCGTTTTCTGAGCCATATATGAAATAAAGGGTCTGACTGAACTTACTGTTAGTGGTCTAAATCAAGAACTTTATTGAAGCCAGTATTATATTAGGTGGGGTCATTTAAAACATGTATGAAACAGACAAGTTAGATTATCTTTTGGACATCAGTTGAAAATATTGCTCTATTTAGTCAAATTGATATATTATGGGTTTTTTTGTTTTTGTTTTCTTAAGTAATGGAAATGGAACTCTAATGTCTTTGCTTCCAAGTGTTCTCAGTAGTTTGTCTGAAAATACACTGAAGGTCTCGTAAATAAACTTTTACACGTTTTTAAGCTGCAGGAAGAGAGCAGTATCAAGGCTGTATAACGTTACAGATCTTTATGAATATTTAATGGGAATTCTTAAAGGTTTTCTAACGCAAAAAGATGCTTTTGTGATTTAACTTTAATTTCTATATAAATAGACCACATATTTTCAAACAATGCTTTCTCACTACTTAGATTCCTTGAATCTTTTCTGTAACTGAGTACCACATAATGAGAAGGAATATATATATATTTAAATCTGCACTATGTGATAAGTCATATCTAGGACAAGAAATGAGATATATTTTTGTTTCACTGTCTATTTTAAGTTTATGATTCATTCGTATGCAACTAATGTGACTGTATCTTTTGTGACTTAGGAAAAAGCAATCAGTAGCAATGTGGTGGGTGGGGGTGTCTACTTCAAATTTCTCGTATACTGATGGACAAATGTAATGTAAATAATTTTGGTTTTATAACCTATTAAGAAACAGATTCATCATTCACTGTAATTGTGATATAACGATTAATTCGTAGTAGATAAAGTAGCGTTCCAGTAGAGAGCTCTAATTCTATCTCAGGGCTATGAAATTACATTAAATAGTGTTCATTACTGATGGAAAATGAAGGAAAATACTGCAGTTCTGATTATAACAGAGCTACTTATTTCTAAAACAAGATGGGAGAAATATCACTTTAGGCTGTTGCTCAAGATTTGAAGTATTATTTATGATGAAAACCATCCACAGCTTCTTTCCTGTCTAAATTTTAAAATAATCCAAGGGAACCTATGTGTTTCTCCAGTATCAGTCAGGAGAATGGAAGTTGCCTGTAGTGTGTACAATGATATAATTTAAGGAATGTAGGAGAGAAAAGGAAGGGAAAAAATCTGTAGAATAAAAACAACTCTAAGGTATTGTGTTGAGATTGCTTGATAGATTAAGCACAAAAAGAACAAGAAGATTCTCATGGCTGGACACTTAAGCAGTAGAGACTGCTGTACCATTCAAGCAGATGAGGTTTTTGCTACTGATTTCATATGGAGTAGAACACTTCTTAAAATGTATGAATGTCAACTGATTTTTGAAAGACCTGAAGGAGCTGAACTGATGCAGAGACTGTGCAATGTTTACACGAAAGGGCATTTTGTAAAACACTATTTAATAAGTCAGAAGGATTACTTGGTTCTTATTAGAACAAAATGTAAATATTTGGAGCTTTCATTCAAAAACATTTTAGTTCCTTGAGAGTACTCAAACAAACAAACAAACCAAAGAAACAAACAAAACCCATAATGCTGTCTTCTGACAGCCGGGCAGATTGCACTGAGCCAATTAAAATCCATATATTGGGGCATTGCCCAGAGGATAAATAAATAAATAAATAAAATAAAGGTTCTTATGCTGATCCCAAGCAGGCAGAGCATACTGTATGAATGACGAAGTTCATTTGTGAGGTCCAGTGCACCACTAGACAGAACTAATTAGTGACAAGAGACTAAGGTCATATTCTTTCTCCTCCTTCCCCTCAGTGTTCCCTGTTTGTCAGTCACAGCACTTACCTAAATGTGGTGGAGAGCAGCTCAGGATCCAACTCTGCTTGTGGGGACATGAACTTTCATTTCTAAGGTGACAGATGCACTCACTGAACTGAGGAATGCTATTTGCCATACTCCCATTTTAGCATTCAGGCTCTAATAAAACATTAAGTGCATGACAGACAGTGAACATAAGTGGCTTAGCAGTTAGGACACTCAGCAGGGAAAAGAGGAGCTGAGTCTATCACTGCTCCTCCACTCAGGGATTTACTACTTGACAAAAGCACAAATATGCAGGCACAGTTTAACAAAGCTGCTAAAATTGTTATAAGTTTTCTAGTAAATGCTATGCAGATTTCTAGTGGGCTAATAATACATCTGAAGAAATTCAAAGCTTTCATGACTTCTCACCAATCCTCTCTGCAGATGTGGACTTGATGCTAACCTGTGGATGCCTGCACTGAGCAGAAGTGAGATTCAAAACCAAGAAATAGAGTGAGATACTTCTTTTTGCATGAAAACAATTACTTCAAATATCTAGGGTAAAGTGACTTATCTCAAGTTGATCAGAAAAAGAGAAATCTTAAAATGGTACTGTAGAAACTGCTTTTGTTTTTAAATCTTGCTTTTAAATATCCTCTGTATGTGAGACGTGTGTGCAACAGGCTATTGAGATATACAGCAGGAAATGTAAAAGATGTTAGGGTTTATTTGTTTTGAGTTGTTGAATCCTTCTGCACTCAGGATTTTCACTAATCTAGCATGGTAGCATTTTCTCTAGCTTGTATTATGCCAGAGAGGAAGTACTCAAGTGTATTAAGATGGGTGTGTTACAATGAAGGTGTCCACACAGATTTGACAGGGATGCTTTCTATGTCCCTGAGGTGAATCATTGAGCTCATTCACAGAGAGAATTCAGGGCAACCCACAAGCAGCGGTTACTCTGTGGTAATTTCCAGGCCAGCTGCATGTGCCTTGCTTTGAAGAGTATTGCTCCATTTAACATCCTTGGTTCCATCCCAGTGCTGCACTCAATCCCAGAAGTTTCTCAGTAGAAAAACATGTGGTTTTTGGCAGCATCTGTGACGCCTTCCTGTGGTGTTCAAGTAATCAACTGGTTTGAAGATGAGCTTTTTAGGCTCCAAAGTCATCTGTTCTCAGTACAGCTGGTTTCTGAGACAACTCTTGCATGCTCAGTGTGAATAAACACACAGTGAGGACACAACCACTGAGTGAAGCAGGGCTGGCTGTTGGGCAGTAAAGTAAGGGTGCCTCCTGTCTGCACAGATCAGCCTCACTAGGGGAGGGGTTCACAGTGCCAGCATTTGAACGTGTTAAAATATCCAATGAACTAATTGTCTTGCAGAAGAGATGTTATGAAAAATTTCAGTGTAATTTTTGTGCATTGTACTTTTGGCTTCTCAATATATTTTAAAATTTATATATATATAAATATATATATTTAAAAAGTCACAGAATAGCTTGTGTTGGAAGGGACATTAAAGCTCATCTAGAGCCAACTCCTTGCTGGGGCACGTTGCCCATCACCAGCTCAGGGCCCCATCCAGGCTGACTTTGGATGCCTTGAGGGATGGAGTGTCTACAGATCTCTGGACAGCCTGAGCCTGAGTGAAGAACTTTCTCATAACTTCNTAAATAAATAAATAAAATAAAGGTTCTTATGCTGATCCCAAGCAGGCAGAGCATACTGTATGAATGACGAAGTTCATTTGTGAGGTCCAGTGCACCACTAGACAGAACTAATTAGTGACAAGAGACTAAGGTCATATTCTTTCTCCTCCTTCCCCTCAGTGTTCCCTGTTTGTCAGTCACAGCACTTACCTAAATGTGGTGGAGAGCAGCTCAGGATCCAACTCTGCTTGTGGGGACATGAACTTTCATTTCTAAGGTGACAGATGCACTCACTGAACTGAGGAATGCTATTTGCCATACTCCCATTTTAGCATTCAGGCTCTAATAAAACATTAAGTGCATGACAGACAGTGAACATAAGTGGCTTAGCAGTTAGGACACTCAGCAGGGAAAAGAGGAGCTGAGTCTATCACTGCTCCTCCACTCAGGGATTTACTACTTGACAAAAGCACAAATATGCAGGCACAGTTTAACAAAGCTGCTAAAATTGTTATAAGTTTTCTAGTAAATGCTATGCAGATTTCTAGTGGGCTAATAATACATCTGAAGAAATTCAAAGCTTTCATGACTTCTCACCAATCCTCTCTGCAGATGTGGACTTGATGCTAACCTGTGGATGCCTGCACTGAGCAGAAGTGAGATTCAAAACCAAGAAATAGAGTGAGATACTTCTTTTTGCATGAAAACAATTACTTCAAATATCTAGGGTAAAGTGACTTATCTCAAGTTGATCAGAAAAAGAGAAATCTTAAAATGGTACTGTAGAAACTGCTTTTGTTTTTAAATCTTGCTTTTAAATATCCTCTGTATGTGAGACGTGTGTGCAACAGGCTATTGAGATATACAGCAGGAAATGTAAAAGATGTTAGGGTTTATTTGTTTTGAGTTGTTGAATCCTTCTGCACTCAGGATTTTCACTAATCTAGCATGGTAGCATTTTCTCTAGCTTGTATTATGCCAGAGAGGAAGTACTCAAGTGTATTAAGATGGGTGTGTTACAATGAAGGTGTCCACACAGATTTGACAGGGATGCTTTCTATGTCCCTGAGGTGAATCATTGAGCTCATTCACAGAGAGAATTCAGGGCAACCCACAAGCAGCGGTTACTCTGTGGTAATTTCCAGGCCAGCTGCATGTGCCTTGCTTTGAAGAGTATTGCTCCATTTAACATCCTTGGTTCCATCCCAGTGCTGCACTCAATCCCAGAAGTTTCTCAGTAGAAAAACATGTGGTTTTTGGCAGCATCTGTGACGCCTTCCTGTGGTGTTCAAGTAATCAACTGGTTTGAAGATGAGCTTTTTAGGCTCCAAAGTCATCTGTTCTCAGTACAGCTGGTTTCTGAGACAACTCTTGCATGCTCAGTGTGAATAAACACACAGTGAGGACACAACCACTGAGTGAAGCAGGGCTGGCTGTTGGGCAGTAAAGTAAGGGTGCCTCCTGTCTGCACAGATCAGCCTCACTAGGGGAGGGGTTCACAGTGCCAGCATTTGAACGTGTTAAAATATCCAATGAACTAATTGTCTTGCAGAAGAGATGTTATGAAAAATTTCAGTGTAATTTTTGTGCATTGTACTTTTGGCTTCTCAATATATTTTAAAATTTATATATATATAAATATATATATTTAAAAAGTCACAGAATAGCTTGTGTTGGAAGGGACATTAAAGCTCATCTAGAGCCAACTCCTTGCTGGGGCACGTTGCCCATCACCAGCTCAGGGCCCCATCCAGGCTGACTTTGGATGCCTTGAGGGATGGAGTGTCTACAGATCTCTGGACAGCCTGAGCCTGAGTGAAGAACTTTCTCATAACTTCAAAAGAGGAGAGATTTAGATTAAATTTTACACCATTCCCTCTTGTTCTTTCACTAGCAGGCCACATAAAAAGTCAGTCTCCCTCCTGATTATAAGCTTCTTTTAAGTATTGGAAGGCTGCAACGAGGTCTCCCCAGATCCTTCTCTTCTCCAGGGTGAACAAGCTCAGCTACCTCAACCTTTCCTCATAAGAGAGGTGCCCCAGCCCTTTGAGCTCATAGCCTTCCTCTGGTCCTGCTCAATGTCTTTCTTGTGATGGGGGACTCAACAAAAAGATTATACTGTGAATTTTAGGATATCAAAAATCTACAATTGTTTACAACTACACTGTCACATAATATTGTACAAAAGTGCTCTGACTTCTGTCGAATCTTAAAGCATGTCACAGATAAAACTGAAGAGGGTACACTAAAGCCTTTTGAAATAGGACAAAATATCGTTGGCTTTATGCTTGCTTGTTTTATTGGTTATTTTTCTTCACATTTAGAGTGGATTTGTTTTTCCAAAATCGCTTGAAGAAAAGGAATTCTAAACTGCCATTCGAAGATGGAAAGATTCAGGTTTCACCCAGAGTATCCGGCAAACTGAAGTAAAGCAACTAGCACAAAAACCTTACGAATGAGCTCAAACGTATTCCTCTACCAAGGAATCAGGAGGTAAGAAAAATCCTTATATGATCAAAGCTTGAGTCTGACTGTAGCAGACTCCAATCAAACTGTACTTTAGAAGTCTGGGACTGATCTTTAGTGACGTGAAACCAGTATGAAGTCAGCAGAAATTACTAGGGAAGGTTGCTATGATTTGAAGGGCTAGAAGAAATTTTTATGGTCATATAAATCATTAAAAAAGAAATAGAAACAAAACATTGCAAAGGAATTAATGGGTACTTTGGCTTACCAGCAACTAAGGAAGTAATTAGTAAGTACATTATTTGCATTAGCTGTCATCACAGAGGACTTTGAAGAATATTTACCCTGAATCTTTTCTTTTCAAATTGTAAATATTGCCAGACATCAGAAGAGCTTGAGTATTAGCACAGAGTTGGAAATGAAACAGAAGAAAGATGAACAAAAATAAAAATAATAATAAAAAAAAGCCCCAACGTTTGATAGATTAGCTGAGTGCTGAGAAAACAGAACATGTGTGTTTGAAATCAGTTGCTGCACTGGAGGCACAGGGAATAGTAGAACTTCACCTATATTTTAACTGCTAGTGAAGAACATACCAGTAAAACTTGCTTGTGTACTCAACTAGCGTTGGCAAGAATAAAATCTGTAAGCTAAAACAAAAACTACAGGACAAACCTTTCATAAAAGGAGCATCTATCTTGCCTCTAGCATGCATGGATTATTTGAGTATGTAAAGGAATGTGTCACAGTGCCAGATCCTGTGCTGTACATGGGCTGGCAACTTCATAGTGCAGTGCTCTCAGCCTACTGCCTTTCCAAAACATTGTGGCATCTCATAGGAATTCCAAGCAAAACGCAAACTCCTGTTTGGTTCTTTTATCATGGCAGGTGATGAAATGGAATGCAGGCTGTTTACAGAGTACTTCTTCAGCCCTAGTAGAAGTGTATATGCTGCAGTGAAGTTGTGCAGTCACTCCAAACAGTTTTGAATTCAAGTTGTTCCTCAGCCTACATAAAAATGTAAGGTAGCACTAGACAATGGAAAATATGGCAGCTGAATTCCTATCATGAACAGGCTCTCTTGGGCTAAAAAATTGATATTCTTTCTTAGTCTTTTTACAAAAGAATTTATATTAAAATACATTAGTACCCAATTTGTTTATGTAAATAATGTTATATGAGAATTTGTATTCAGATTTCCAACAATTTGAACTGGTTTTATTAGTATGAATACACAGGGCTAAAGCTGTACGTGACTGCTTTCCTCCTAAAATATTCAACAGAATACTCCCTTCTGCTTCTAAATTATTCTCATTTCTAATTACTCTGTAGAATTAAAAAACAATCTGAACTGAGATGTGTGAGATTCTGATATGCAGCCAGATGGTGACTTACAACTGGACATTACTGTAGCATAGTAATTGCAGTAATTCTAATAGGTAATCTCTAATGTTATAGTGCTAGATTGGTAAAAAATTGGGAGCACAAAAAAAATGCCTGGTTTCCATGTTTTTGTCAGATTTGCCATAAAGATTGGCAAAGCAGCTTTGTGATGTTCTGAGTTTGATTCATGGAAAGGTAAGTCTCATTTTTATTTAAAACTGTGTTCCTTTGTCATTTCCTTAGTAGATCTGAATGTACTTGGCTCATAGGTTCTGTTTTGGGGAATTTCAAAGCAGGTAATGATCTCTGTGTAGGTGTTGCATTAGAACAGCTATTTTTTTCCTTTCTTCCTTGTACAACTGTTTACTTTTATGTCATTTGCTGAACATCCTATAGTGAGATTTGAAGCACCCCCTTGAATTCCTAAAAAGCCTTTGAGTGGCTGCCCTAGGACAGGAGTTTGGGGGGCATAATCACGAAAAAAAAAAAAAGCCTGTGCTGCATTATCTGACAGTAGGGGTGTGTTAAATTGAGGAGAGATCTGGGAGAGAATAATACCTTCCATGAGAGTCCAACGTATAAGGACTTCAGAGCTGAAGCTTGAGGAAGCTGAGACTTCTTTTTGGCTCTGAGGTATACTGAGATGCTCTGACAGCAGGTTAACACACTTCAGTAGGGAATGCCCTGGTGTTGTGCTTGTCAGCCTTGGTAACTATCTCCTTTACGTGCATGGTACAACTCATGCACATTTGTGAATTGCAACAAGTTATTAGTGTCTGTATGTCATTGGAGGTAATAATAATTAAATAGATACATTTACAGGCTTCATAATGCTGTGAATTAAACAGACTAAAATGAAAAATTACACATTGCCACCAATTTGAAGAACTTTATCCAAAAACACAGTTTCCACCTGATGTTAACAGAACTTATCATTTTCGTCTTAGTAAAAGAATGAGCCAGTACCAAGTACATACATAGTGAAAGCAGTCGATAACTGGATAAGAATATAACTGGAGCTGAAAAGAATACAGTTTTGTTAGCTAAACTTGCTAATTACAGTAAACTCAGAGAAAACAGAGGGTATTTATTCAGTTTTCTCTTTACAGATGAGATTCATATTTCAAGAATGATTATTACAAGAGTAAATGTTTTTGTTTAAACCAACCTCTATAATAATAATAATAAAAAGACATACAAAGAAATCCATAAAACCTGTTAGTGTGCAAAACAAGGTAGCAGAGACAAAGAACAAGAGATTAAACTGTCTGGTTTAAGAAAAATAACACAGCATTCTAAATGTTTCCTGTAAACTTTTTTTTTTAATGTGAGCTGAAGGAGGATGTCATTTCCAAATGATGTCCATTTTATGCACAGATGTCTTTTCAGAAGTGCCACTAATAAGTTTATTTTGGAAAACAAAGCACAAACAAATAGGCAATATTTGAAATGAGAACTGAAAAGTAAATGGTACAGGCTACAGATTTCAAAAGTAAATGGTACAGGCTTTAAAGATAGCTACTGGATTTATTTACATTAGTTTAAAATTTCATTGAGGCTTTGCACTTCATTCCTTCCAAGGCTTTATAACTTCATAACTGAAAAAGAAGTTAGAGGATCAGAGAAAGAACAAAACATTTCTCAGGTTTGGTGCTCAGTAGAAAAAGTAGTGCAACAGTTTGCTACATTATATACCTTTCCAGCAAATCTATCAAAATATTCAGACTTGTCTTTTTTTCTCATTTAAAAAAATACAGTGTTCTGCTTGCTTTCTTTTGATTAGGGAAGTATGAACATATTTAGATGTGTTTAATTCTTTTTTTTCTTTTTTTAAAGGAAAATAAAAAACTGGCAAGTCAGAGATAGTCCTGCAAGTTGATCCACTGAAGAAGAGGTCAGAAGTGAAGAAGTGTTATTAATCCAGTTGACTCCAGGTGGAGGCAAAGATCCCTCTGCAAATAGCAGCTATCAGGCTTGGCAACATCAGCTTTCTTGTGAAGGCAGCAACTGAAATGTGTTTTAGGTTTAGTCTCACTCATTATTGGGACTGAACTCCTCAGGAAACACAGCATACCTTCGTGACTGCAGCTCAGGAAGCTCCCAAATCAATACCAGAACAAGCATGGACTGAAGGTAGATTGTTGAGTGTTCTTCAGTTCCTAAGAACTATACTTCACTTTGTTTAAGCATTTCTAAATCTTATTTTTAATCTGCTTACAGCAGCTTTACCATGTACCTGAGAAATACAGGTATTGCTAGATTTGAAATACCAGTGTCTCAGTACACAGTGCTTTACTGAATAGCTTGTGGTCCAGGGCCTTGACCCTACAGTAAATCAGGGCTTTCTTACTCTTCTGTGTATGGTATTTTTTAGTGAGTACTTTCACAGTGCCCTTCACTTTACCCAAGTACTTTGCCAATGATACTGATTTGCAAACAAAAACAAGGGACTTGGGGTTAGAGTAAACTTAGTAAATGCAGAATGATGCAGTAGTGATTGTTTTTTATGTATAAAAAAAACCAGAAATTATATATATATTTATATAAGCGTTACCTTTGTGCTATATGGATACTAGATGATACAGTTGGAAAGCTTAATGGTCACGTTCTGCTCTTCTGCCTGGGGGGAAATATACTGCAGTTTGCTGAAGTAGATAATAACTAAGATCTATCTACTGCTGGAAGGGACTTTATTTTACTGATCTTTGTCTAATGTCACTACAAAGGTCACCAGAGGTTGCTAAGAATGGCTGAAGAACATTGCTGACATCCAAACACTTGCGTGCTCTGATGCCAGAGAATGAAAAGACGACAAGGGGAGAAATAAAATGAAGGTGTGGAGACACATGGTTACAAGCTATTTTAAAATAATGGATGACAGTTCACATCAGGATACTTTGAGAAGGTAAGAGGAACAGTGATGTCTGAGACATTCCTGAAAAATAATTAATTTCTGTTTTTCGCTTCTGTTAATTGTCAGTAATAATGAGATTGCCTTTAATGTTTATTGGCATAAAACTGTAGGCTGAAATATTTAAGTGAGGTGCTGCAACTGTGAACAGACGACATCTGACTCGTTAACATTCCTTGTGTAACAAACCTGGTGGTTTTTTTTGGTTTTGCAGGAGACTAAGCAGCCCTTAGAAGGTGATTCTTGCATGTATTCAAGAAAAATGGGAAGCTTTCTATGTGTTTTCTACAAATGAAAAATATCTTCGCTAGCATCTTGCACTGGAAAGGTAAGAGTGGGTGGCATAATGATTCAATGTTACACCAAAAAGATGGAACCACTAGCTGCATTCATATGAAAGGGCATTTACCTTGGTACTAACAGGCCAGAATGTCACAAAATTACCATACCATGTGGGAAGACATACTTCCCTAGAGATTTCTGGAGAGACAACTGGACTCTTTTACTTCGTGCTAGAAGTGCCAAAACTGAAATGGGATGTGATTGGTTCCAACCTACTAGGATTTCCCTATGTGTCCATACACAAGCATAGAGGTGACTTAATTTTTACTGTCTTGAGTTGGAAAGGCAAAGAGGGACTGTATGAGGAAAGACAAAAATCTGATCTAGGGCAGTCTTGAGGACTTTAAGACCTCAAAATGTTTTGAGTTCTTTAGGCTGTTCCCAGATCAGCGGAAAAGTGGTTACTACTTGTTAAACCACTCTGATCTTCATCTGATGATGATTGACCCAATCTACCAAGTAACAACGTTGCTAACAGAATATTGATCTCTGCTCTTCTGTTAAGGGAATAAATACTCTTGTTTCCCTGAGGATGAGCAAGCTGTAAGACAGGAGGGACTGTACTTTATGGCTAGCTCACTTAAACTCAGCTCAGACTGTGCGTGCAGGAAGGCATCGGGGCTCAGAGGGGAAGATGAGGAGTTAATGAAGCACTAAGATTTGCTTGTCAGAACCCTGATGTCTGACATGATCATCAGAGACCTGATTGCCCTTTTTCTTTTTGAGCATTAACCAGATGAAATCCGGTTATCAGAACTCTGAGTTCTCCAAAAGCACATAAGTATTTTGATCTACAATTCTGATTTTCAGCCTATTTCTCTCAGTAACGGAAATCTGCCTTAGAATGAATAATTTTCCAGATTCTGCTCTGTGATTAGCCACAGGAAACCCAGTAAAATTACACTGTATAAATGAACAGAGCTACATGAAATTAATAGCTCTCAGCAGCCTGCAGAGTGATGTGAAGAGGATATTAAGAACTGGAATAGTTTTGAGAACAGCAAAAAGAAAGCTTCTAATAATAGACAAAATACATAACAGCCTACAGACCAAAGACTCCTGTTTTAGTTTGGTCCTAGATGTGAAGATGTATTTTCTGTTTGAACTCTAAACAAATGTACAGGTTGGAATACAAGGTCTGGCTGCTTCTATTTTGCTCATGGAGGTGGTGGAGTCACTGTCCCTGGAGTTGTTCAAGAACCATTCAGATGTTGTACTGAGGGATGTGGTCTAGTGGGAAGGAGTAGTGATAGATGAACTGTTGAACTGGATGATCTTAGAGGTCTTTTCCAACTTCAGTGATTCTATGATTCTACTCACTCTTGCCCAGGGTTTTGCTATCATAGGCTTCTCAGCAGTTTGGTGGGATGCTGATGGCCCTCAAGACCCATCGCAAACAAGGATTTTTGAGAGGAGACCTTACCTTACAGCTACCAGCTCACTTTTCCATTTAAATTTCTAAATACATTAATCACAGCAGGTAAGTACCCCTGCTATTGCTGTTGCATCAGTTTCAAAATCTGTTGCTCAGTTTTACAAATGCATTGACATGAAATTACATCTCATTTCCTCATTTTATTTTTGGAAATACTAATGCTGTGAACAAGCACAGACAGTTAGTTCTGGAGATAAAATTGTAACAGGAATGGCTGTGTGGGTTTCCTCACCCAGTCCTCCTATCTAATGTTCCACTGCATCTACCTCCCTGTGTGTTCAGCCTTGCTGTCTCCTTGCTGTGTTATCTGCACAACAGCCGCATCGATCAGCTGAATGCTTAGACCAAAATAAAATTCTCAAGTGACAGTTTGATTATTTGATATGTTGTCACAGGTCCCTAGGGGCCATGGCTAGAAAAGGCACAAAGGGCATCCAGTTAGTTTCCCTGCTTCCTAGGGATCATTAATAACACTGCAGAGCAGAGTATTGCTTTTGTGCTTACAGCATAGCTTGGGGTCTAGTACTGCAGATCGTTTTGCTTTATCTGCTACATAACAACCTCCCATCAGGCTCCTGTAACTGTTATCTGTGCTAAATGCTTTTGTTTAAAGCATAGATCTTCTACAAGTGGAATCCTGCACTGATGCTGATGCACAAAATACTCATCAAAATACAGAAGCCTCTTCAACTTTCTTCCAGTACAGCTCTGGGGAGCGTGTTTGGGCTTACTCATCATCCCCTCAGTAGCAGATAGCACTTCTCCAGATGCTGGGCTCCAAGGAAAGCAGCAGCTACCACACAGTCAAGCAGTGGTGCCAGTTCAGGGTATAAATAACTTACTTACACTCAAAGAGACAGTAATAGCACATTTCAAAGGACCATATCTATGAAACCGACGCCATTTCTTCCCCACTCCTCTCTGTGGTTAAGCTACACTTAATGGTGGGTGACTCATTTTTGGTGCTTGAATTTTAACCCTCCTGATTCTTCTAGATTAAGCGACTGTAGTGGATTGAGCGAGAACACAACATCCATAACATACATAGCAAGTTATCACCATCAAACCTGACCAGAATCTGAACCAGCTCTTCCTGCTTTAATTTAGGGATGTTTTATATGCCAGGCAGCATTCTGTGTATACTCTTGCATATAGTATCCTTGCACATGCATCTTACAGATTTATTTTTTTTTTCAGCAAGAGGCTGACAGAACAGTTAACTTGTTTAACTACAGGATAGGAATTGCTCGTGCTTGCTGCCTGCACCCTGTTTTCCTATCACACTGTCAAGCCAATTACTTTAATTAAAGTTCTGTCTGGCCCTTTTTGACAACTCAGCCTCTAATGATGAAAGTATGTATGAGGATGATGTGGATTAGGGAGTCAGAACTCATTGTTTTCCAACACTCCTGCAATAGCTATTAATTTCACAGGGAAGTAGGGCACTTTCTTTGGTAAAAACACCACAACAGTGTCACTCAGGTTCAGTAGCAGAGTGGTGGTTCTCTGCTCTTCCCTCTCTAATGTATTTGCTCATGGGTGAAGAATTCAGACCAGTGCTTTGAGAAAAAATGCAAACATTGCTAATTGCACTTACTTAGGTTAGTATTATAGGAAATTGCGTTCCACTGGCAAAGTTATACTTGGCAGTAGAATAACCTCATTGGGCAAGTACCTTGTTGTCAAATTGGTTTTAATCATGGTGAAAAATGTTTCCCTGTTCACGTGCTTACAGGTTCTGGCGTAACTGGAGAGCCTACTGAAATGCTGAAGAAAAGTACATTAGTAAGTAATTGATCCCATGACAAAGGCTACAGAGTATCAGAAAATTATTCTTTAGGTGATGATTCCATGGATCCTGTGTGTCTGTATACATGATCCTTTCCTGTTCAGTTCGGTGTTCAAAACCCCTCTACAGCCTTCCAGCCTCACTTAACAGTTTGTTTTCTGCTCAGAGAGGATAAAGAAGAATTGAAGAACAGGACAGGTACACAATTTATACAGCTTACCCATTATTTTAAATTTTATGATTGCTGACCTACATAGGGGCAAACAGCTACTTTAAGACAGTGAATAGCACTGGTTTTCAACATTCTTAGGACTACAGTTATTTGATTATAATTTTCTTTATGTGGCTAAGCTTCCAGAACTGTAATTATCAAGACTTTTCTCAGTACAGATATCTTCTGTCCTCAACCACCATTTTTACAGAATTCCTCCAAATAGGAAAATATCTAAACACACAGAAGCTCAGTTTCTCAAGTGCTTGTCATTGGATTTCTCATCCTTAGGATAGCTTATCCTATTATTCCCTATTACTAGCTGTTTGCATCTTTCCAGCTTTAAAAGCAAGCTCACAAAGTCAGGAAAAAAAGTACACACAGCAACTAGGAGCAATTCTAATCACCAATTTGGGGCACGCTGCTTTGATTCAAGTAACTGTCCACCAGCCCTGAAGGGAAATGAGTATAAAGAGAAAAGAAGGAAAATTCAAACTTCCCAATGGATTTGCCATCTCTTAATCCAGCCTCAGGCTCAGTAGCAGGAAAGTGTCAAAAATAGTCTCTGTGCCTTCAGACAAGGCTCTCTGGAATTACCATAGTAGTTCTATGAAGCAGTACATCCAGATTTGGAGCAAGAATTTCTCTCCTACTGTCTCAAAGTTCAAATACTGTTTGTTTTTTTAGGAGGAAGAGGGAGATTTCCAACAAAGGTGATTTTTTTTTTTTCTCTTCCCTCAGGATTTTTGTAATCTCTGAAACAAGGACAGCTACAACTTGTTTCAAAAAGGAACTGCTCATGGGAATAATGCAATTAAAATGTTCTCCAATAGAAAAAAATTCAATGATCAGAGTTGTTACTTAAAGTAGGCTCTACAAAAGCCACTTCCAGGAGCCTCACCAGAACCCAGAGACTTACTAAGATTGAGACACAGGTACTTGTGTGAGACACGGGTACTTGTGTACCTGCCACATATTAGCTTTCTGTGCTACTCCTGCCAAGCATATACCACCTGACTCTTGTACTCACTCCCTCATAAGCACAGAAGTATTTTATCTTTTTTTCAATTCAACTTCTTCTCACAGACATCACTCACTGTTCATTAGGCTTCACAGTTTCCCCACATTTATTCACTACAATTATATGCTTATGAAAGCATGTGTTCTGTGAAAAACCTGGATTACAATGAAATAAGCTTGAAAGCATGATATTTATCATTTGGTTCCTGGATAAGACATCTATAAACTGCTGCTGTCATTGCAATCCAGTTTCTCTACACAGAAATAGGAGCCTGTGCTGTCCTATTCCAGTCACACTTTGTACTACCTGTGCCTCTTCCTGCAAACAGCAGCCAGTTGGAGCATCAATTCCTAGATCATCATATCCAGTCACTGGTATTGGAAGGCAAGTGTTAGTAGCATGCATCTGCCTGTCATAATGTTAAGACTCGGGGTTTCGAACACAGCTGAGTGTATGCAAGTGCTAGAATGCACACACAACGAACTTGTACTGCATCAGAACTGAGTCAATGCCTATCGCTCACTCCATCTGAGAAACTATGTTTAGCAACTATGACATAGAACAATTCCATACAACATTATACCACAGTAAAAAAATGCACAAAAATCTGACAAAACCCAGAAAAGCTGCTAGAAAAATCTCAACAGTAGAAAATAAGCACTTCCTGTATAAATCTTTCTTTTTCTATCTGCTATAATCACACTGGTCTGTCTTTCATTGTGTTTCCATACAAAACTTGTGCTAGCGCTGTTGTCCATTACAGCTCTCATTTCCATATAGTTTGCTATAACATCCAAACTTTCTGCCATCAAGACTCACGATGATTAACTTGCACTTCTTTTCTGTGCTTGTGGCAGTACTTAATCAACAAAGTCCCTACCTATACGTATTTATATAGATATACATGTATATATACACACATACATACATACACATGACAAATACTGTTGCAGTTATCCTCTCTTCCAGTGACTGGCATCCTAGAAGGTGAAGGCATACACCACTCCCACAACCACAATATTTCCAATTGTTGCTATGATTGCAATCCATAACAATATGGCATCATTGGAAGACCGGGATGTCTCCTCTGGTGGATTCTGCATGGAAGAAGCTGCATGGACATTGGCTGATGAGTTAAACAAGGAGTATTCTGTACTAAAGTCCTCGTTTGGTGAGTCCATAAAGGCTCCTCCCATAACAGGAAGCTGCAAAGAAGAATATGGCAAAATTAGATTGAAAGCCAATACACGTATTTGTTTGCTTTCAAAGACATTACAAAAGAGAAAACACTAGCCAACCTCACAAATCACTGAGGTTCCATGTTCATGGTGCTAAGCTAGCAGAACTATCATAAACACACTGTACACTATTTCTTTCATTTCTGTTAGGATTGTTGTTAATGAAAGAAACCTATGTATATAGCATGTACCATACATCAGAACTAGCCTACAGGCGCCAATAAAGTTACACAATAGTATGAAATTGAAAAGAAATAATAAATGATTAAAAAAAAAATGAAAATGATGATATGAAGTGATAAAGAAACGAAAATCCACAAAGCATTCACATACCAAAGCACAGCACTGTAACTCTTTCAAGGCTACCAGCAATAGTTTCATCAAGTAAACACAGTGAGGATGTGAGTAGGGAATTTGTTCCACTTTTATGTATGCCTTAGAAGTGAACACTTAATTTATATATGCAAACAAAAACAAATGAATTGCAGAAGTTGTTACAGTAAAGGAGATGGACTGTACCAAGTGCAATAACATCACAAAACGTATCTGGTATCTGCAATGTGTTATTTACAAATTTATAAATTCTGATAATTCTATAAATCTAAAGAATTATTAATCTACACAATTATGATAGGCTTCATAGCAATGAAAGTAGTGACAGATTTACAGCACCACTCCCACCCACTTGGGGGGGCTCTTAGTAGTTTTGTCAGTGGTGCCACAAAAAGTTTGCAATTCTCCACTTGCAAATGAGTTTGAGTTTTTGGCATCATTACTCTTCACCTATCCCAACAGGGCTCTTCTCTCCATCTGAAACCAGAGTTATCTTGCCAGTAACAACAAAATAAGAATCTTCCCTTCCTCTGTACTAGTAATAGCACTATTAGTACTATTACAGCTAGCAGCAGGACAGTGCTGTTGAAGTTACCACGGTCTGTAAATAATAGAGGAATCTACTTTCCTTTAGCCACATCACAGAAGGTTGCTGTAACCATGAGCAGCACTACATTACCATGCCCAATACTCACTGAGCTGGAAAAGCAGTGTCTTTCTTTCAACATATTCTCCTTCAAATCCTGCAACACATTTTTATTCTCCTGTTGTTACCAAGCTATACCCCTCCTGTCTGCCTGCAGCTGTGCTATGGAAGCTAGTAAACAAGAAAGAATTCAAGGATAAGCCACCTCTCCTCCCACAGTGGTGGCTGTAATCTACATATTAGAGCAAAGAATTTGCTAAGTAAGTGTGACAGTAAAGCAGTTTTTTTTTATTCTTGGTATTCAAAACATTCTACAAAGCAGTCTCTCTCTTTCAAAAACTGACTCCTGAACAGATTTTGTTTGAACTAGAAAATATCATGTCACATTGAAAATGAAACAGAGAACGATTAAAGACTGCAATGGTTATGCCATACTTCCCAATCCACATAAAATAAAATTATCTTTGAAAGCAAGAAAATGATGTGATTAGACAAAAGCAGTTATCAAGTAACCAAACAGGAAATCGCAAAAGTCAGGTCTGATACATTGCCCCTGAACCAAAGATTTTTTGCTTCTAATTTCAACACTGTGCTTTAAAGAAAGCAAAAGCTTCCATTTCAAAACAAGCCCAGCTTGAATCCAACAGCACCAGCATCTGTTACATCTTGGGATTTGCTAGAGAAAACTGTTCAGTTTAATCAGAATTCTGTTTCTATGTAGAAATTGAAGTCAGAATTGACTTTTATAACAAACATTTGCAACGAGAGCATTCATGCAGAAGTGCTGCCATTTAGCAGTTATGGAGATACTAGTTAAAGGAGCAAACGATGGGCATGCATATGTTTACCAGAGCAGCAGCAAAATCCTCAGAAGTTCTTCTCTTTTTACCATTTACATTGATCAAATCTACAAAGTCTTTCAACTAGAGCAGCCATCCTTTGTCATTGTTCATGGCAGACACAGGGGTACATGTAAATGTCCATGTGTCTAAGACTGCGGGGGGCTGTGAGCACTGTTCCCATCAGTGATATCTGTTTTTTGGGCCATACATTCTCTACCTTCTGTGAATTATTTGAGCTGACAAGCTTCCACTGTGCCAGTCCACATGGCACTGTCACAGGGGCAGGGAGCACGCATGTAGTAGCACAGCTCCACACTACACTGCAAGTGATGTCAGATCTGAGCTTCCTCATTCCGTGCAAGGCTCAAACAAGCTGTTTTCACCATCTGAGGAGAACACATGGTGAAACAGCTCATCTGAGTCTCCAAAAGGCTTCCAGTGACCTGACATAAAACCCTGATGCTCAGCACCTGGCACATGCTCTTTCTGTAAAATTGACTTTCAGTTTTTGTTTGTAGGTCAGTGGTACTTTCACCACAGACCTGAAAATAAACCTCACTGTTGATTTCCCATTTGAAAAAAATTGATACTTACTAAATTTTCATTCTCTCCTTCCCATTGATAAAACGGCCTCATGTAGGAGGACAGGAATGGCCATGAAGTATCTGACAGAAAGCTGGTTTTCTAGGCTGTGACTAACTTTAAGAGCCAACAATGGCACAAAGCACTCAGGAAAGAATAAGAGCGCAGCTGGACAAGTCTATCTGATCCTGCTCCTACTCCTTAACATCTCAACTGTTCTCTGCTAAGGTAGTTTGTAAACCCAATGCTATTACACTGGATTTAATAACTAACTCTCAAAGAATTGTGTTACTGTGATCTTGGCAGCCTCCACTCAAGCTCACCTAAAGCTGTGAGTGCTTATCAATCAGGCCTTTTGCTGCCACTTAACTGGAAGGGTGGCCCAGTGATTAGCACCATGTAAACGGACTGTGGGATACACACCTAGCTCTCCAGCAGAGAGAAGTACAGGGAAAAACATCAACCTCAATAAGATGAATTTCACCCTTAGCCGTAATGTCTTTGTTTTCTCAAAAGGTACAATATCTTCCCTCTTCAGCCTTGAGATATTGTATTAAAGCCTGTGAGACGTCCACACCCGACACTAACAAGAGCTGTGAAGTGTTTGTAATAAACAGTAGGCTAACGAGAGAAACCCTGTAGTACTTCCTATTCTTGCTCCACTTGTCTATCTGTGCCTCTGCAAAATATACAACTATTTTATCTAAGAAATTAACCCACATCAGTGATGTTACATAGGCATCCCCATAGGGTTTTATAGCTGGAGCAAAGCAGCGCAGCACCTGTGCCACACTCCCCAAAATCACTCTGCGAGGAAACCAGAGAAAAGAGTTAACTGGGAAATGTGGCAGTGAAGGATAAGGCAAGAGTGGATGGTGGAGGAGAGCACAGTAGCATGGCTCTGAAATAAAACTCTTTTCTAAGTACATCTCTTGCTAAATAGCTTCTGGGATTGACAAAGAAAGAATTCGAACCATTAAATAACAACAAGCAGAAAACTAAATAAAATATCAAAAGGCAATGAGAACAGCTGCTGTGCTGAATGCCTCCTGCTGGCATCCAAGAGGGTGGCTGAGGGTCAGCAGGAGCAGAACAAGGCTCTTGAACAGTTAAAGTGATACATTTTCCTGTTAGCAGAAAAATTCTGTTTTATAACTAAAATGATTCACATGAAGGAAAGAAAACATGGCAGGTCCCAGTCACGAATAGACTAAAAATGATGGCTTTCTTAAGTAACATGACATAAAAGCCATCATTTAGCAATGACATTGTTCCATTTCTTTGAGAATCAGGGGACATCTTTTACAGCAAGCTAGACAGGTATGACATTCAGTTCCTGCTATGTTAGAGGAAACTCAGGCTCAGCAGAGAGATTTGAAAGCACAGCTAAGTCTTCCAGTAGCTGTTTTCAAGAGACTAAGAAACCTTAGCAGCATCGTTGACAGATGTGCTGGACCTTGGCCTTGGCTGCAAACTTCTCTGGAAATGAGATACTGATAGGTGAAATATCACCCCAGTTAAAATGTTGCTTTGGAAAATCATAGTTGTTACTTCAGAATATCTAAATGCTCAGTTTCTTTTAGGTTACATGACATATTCTGAACACACAAAGTGAAATGAGTATTTCCTTCTGGCCTAGCAGCATGTGATCGCTGCAGTGGATATTTGTATCTGCAAACATTCTAGCTGCAATCACAAATCAATCTGACTAATGCAGTTGCCAAAGATGATAGCAGTACACAAAAATATCATAACCACATTTAAATTCTTAGACTCTTTTTAAATAAATGTTTTGCATTAAAGAGATGTCCCACATGACCAGTATTTTCCCTGCATTAAGTCTCTTGTTTCTCATAGAATCATGCATATGTGTAATACATCATTTCTTCCATCCACCATTTACCAGAACATCATCCTATGATTTACCACACAAGAATTTACCTAAACAGTGACACCAGGACTGTTAGTTGATGTTCACTATGAGGAGATTAGTTAAAATGCTTCAAATCCTTACACAACTGGAATTAAAAGGCACCTAAAGCAATCTTATTTAATGACATTAAACAGGTACAATTCTTGAAGGGGGAGGATCCATACAAATGCTTTATGCAGATAACTTCAAATTCTCCCTTCAATTAATTCAGATTCTTGCTTCACCATAAAATCATAGTCTCAGGTTGACAAGCTGAAGAAAAACAGCTGCTTATTTTCAAAATATAGTTGTCAAAATGCTCACTCTACCAGTGGCAATGGAAAAATTTCTAATTTGAAAGCATAAAGATTTCACATTTTACTTTTAATCCCATTAAAAATTCTCTTAGTTTAATCAGTCTCTGATTTTCTTCCAGATTATCATATTTCTAGGACCTGTGTATTATTTCCTTCACTGCTTTCCTGACTTGTGCTAGGCAAGATAAGCTTTTGTCCTTCTAGATGAGACTAATGTTCACAGCTGTTCCTTATCAGCAGTATCTCAGATTCCAGAGGAACAAGTTTCAGCCTTGCTGTTGACCACACTAAGAGTTGTCACGCCCAACAGATATTCAGGAAGGGATGTCCAAAGATGATCAGAGCTGCAGTAGACACTTCAGTTCTGAGTTTGCTCTCGATGTAGAAACCATTTTGCCTTAACTAAGGAAATCCAATAGGGGATGGAACTCAGCTAGATCTTTATCCCTAAGCATGGCCACACCTCCAATACCTTGTAAAAGAACATGCTTTGTGCAGACCAAAACACCTATCCATGCAAAATTATTCTCCTAACCAGCTGAAAAAAAACAGTGTAAATAACTGGTGAGATGGTGTTTCCATCCTGATTTTTTTCACTCTCATTCTTCTGCATAAGTAGTATGCAAGATACATTAGTGATAAAAAACGTTGTGATTCTATTCCACACAATGCTCCCAAATGCTTCGTTGAAATAGCTGTTATTGTAAAAAATGCTGCTGCTTTCAAATTGACAATTGCGTCAGTTAGCTGCTCTTGGATCTCATCTTCCAAGTGTGGAAGAAAAGAAACAAGTAAAAATCTTTAATGGCTGAAAAATGATGAGTCTCAAATAGAAACTGAGGAGGGCTTTATCATCTCATCCCTGGTCCCAAGAGTTCCTCTCCTTCCAGCCAATGTCAGCAATGCTCCATTAAGAAAAAGAGGAAGCTTTGCTTAGAACTGAACAGAAATATAAACAACTGTATGAAGAAACTTCAAGTCTAAGTTTTATTATTTAATTTAGACTGCGGATATGTATACTCTGTACTGGAGGTGGTGATGAATATCACAAAAGCGTGCAGGGCAGTCAAGCGTGACATGCTTTAAACTATCTGGATGAATCATGAGTAACCACTCAAAAATCAGTATTGTAATATAATAGCAGCTACCATCCTACTGCAGACACTATGCTAGAGAAGCAGCTGCATCTACCTTTCATGCTTCCAGGTACATACATATACATGCGGAAGAAAAAGTATGAACAGAGAAAACCAAAGAGGCAAACATTTATAAATACAGAAAAAGTCAGTAGGAGACTATAAAATTAACCATCACTGTTATCACATAAAACAGCTATTCAAATTTGTACACAATTTTGAAGACTGGCAGAATGGAGGACCCTCTTGAATCCTTTGTAGTCACCTTGGGAATGACAGAGGAAATAGGAATTCCTTTAGCGATAACAGGAACTTGCAGAACCATCAGTTTAATGCTAAACACAATTCTAGTAGGACTTCAAACACCAAGCTCCTGAATTTAATTTTTCTATGATCCTACTGGATAAGAAAGAGGTGCTGAATATCCCACCTTTAGGAGGGTTTCTTGCACCATCTTCTGTTAGTTTTGGCATTGGTCAAACTAAGCCAAACTAGTAGATGTAGCTGGACTTGTACAATCTCCAGCTCTTACATAGGCTGGCAATCATCGTCTGGCTTCAAATGTAACTTTCCACATGTATATAGAAAAAAAAAGAAAAAGGAAGGACAATATGGAGGAAAAAAAAAAACAAAACAAAAAAAAAAAGAACGTTGCATACAGCATAACAGCTTACAGGATGGAGATACTCCTGGCTGGAAGCAAGTGCACAGCCACACACTAATAAGTGGAAATTTTAAGTAAGAACTTTTTAAGTTCTTACACGGAGAATATGTGGCTATCAAATTCTGAAGGATAAAGAGGAAAAGAAGTGTAATATATTCTGGTTGTAAATATGTTCTGTATCTTCAGGAGGAAAAAAAACCAACATTCCCACCATAAACAGAAAGTCAAATGATGAGGTTAAAACGCAAAAAACAGAACTCAAGAGCAGGTATGTGGGAATAACTAAATGAAGCCTAATCCTATTTCTCAATTTTCCTCCATTGTGGTCTTCGAAGTTGTGGTCATTTGTGACAAAGTATCAATGTCTCATGACTGAGTCATTATTGTGGCCAAGATATCATAGAAGCTAAGTGGTCTGATGACTACATTTTTCGGAATTACTGTTCCTCCTCCGTCTCCCTTAGTCTAACATTACGCTTAGGTTGTTTCTTGGAAGGAGGCAGTGGCATAGCAACAGGGAAAGGATAGGAATTAGTAACCATTCATGGCAGTAGAAGCAACAATACAATTGAAAACTATAAGTAGTTCCAGGTGAAAAATCAATTGACTTGAGAAAAGGGCAAAAGCAGTGAGTATGTAAATCATTGTGTCCTTCAGTACTCAATCAGGATGCTTCTCCCAAAAACTAAGAGATTTCAAGGGGCTGGTGTTCAGGGAGTTAGACTGAGAAGGATATTCTGAACATCATCCTCTAAAGAAAAATATAATTGAATACAATTTCCTCTGTGTTGCATGTGCTGATCATGTTCAAACTTAAATCCAGTAAGAAGAAAAGCCATCATGCTAGCTCCAATCCCTACTACACAGCCCATGAAAGATTAATTGGCTAAGATTTAGCTATACCACAGCAGCAAGCATAATAAAGCTTAGCTCCGTTTCAACAGAGAAATTCTATTAAACTATTCCATGATGACTCAAAAGCTTTCGAACTATACATTTGATGTTTTACACAATGATGGTTGCACTACAAAAGGCTGGGATACATCTCACAGAATCACAGAATTGTAGGGTTGGAAGGGACCTCCAGAGCTCATCTAGTCCCACCCCCTTCCAAAGCAGCTCCCTAGCCCAGGTTGCACAGGTAGGCGTCCAGGAGGGTCTTGAATGTCTCCAGAGAAGGAGACTCCACCACCTCTCTGTGCAGCCTGTGCCAGTGCTCTGTCACTGCACTGTGAAGAAGTTCCCATACATGTTTGTGTGGAACTTCCTATGCTTCAGTTTGTGGCCATTTCTCCTCCTCCTATCTCCACACACTGCTAAGAAGAGTCCAGCATCATCCCTTTTCCTCCCGCTCCTTAGATATTTATAGACATGGATCAGATCCCCACTGAGTCTTTTTTCAAAGCTAAACAGACCGAGGTCTCTCAGTCTTTCCTTGTAAGAGCCCTTTATCATCTTTGTAACCCTCCACTGGTCCCTTTCAAGGAGATCCCTGTACTACAAGTACCAGGGAGCCCAGAACTGGACACAATACTCCAGATGAGGTCTCACAAGGGCAGAGTAAAGGGGAAGGATCACCTCCCTTGGCATGCTGGACACACTCTTTTTAATGCAACCCAGGATCCCATTGGCCTTCTTTGCCACCAGGGCACACTGCTGGCTCATGGCCAGCCTGTCATCTACCAGGACACCCAGGTCCCTCTCCTCAGAGCTCCTCTCCAGCAGGTCATCCCCCAACCTGTACTGGTACATGTGGTCGTTCCTCCACAGGTGCCAGACTCTACACTTGCTCTTGTTAAATCTCATCTGGTTCCTTTCTACCCGACTCTCCAGCCTATCCACGTCTCTCTAAATGGCAGCACAGCCTTCCAGCATGTCAGCCATTTCTTCCAGCTTTGTATCATCAGCAAACCTGCTGAGGGTGGACTCTATCGCCTCATCAAAATTACTGACGGAGATGTTGAACAGGACCAGACCCAGCACTGATCCCTGAGGAACACCACTAAGAACAGGCCTCCAGCTGGGAGGAGTATTAATCTCTCAAGTATTAAGCCTATTTTTATAAATACTTTTGCTTGCCTATTTGGCATGTAGTTCAAGACACTTGAAAAGCCCAAGAGTATGAAAAAAGAAAAAAGATGTATTCCACTTGAGATGGACAAAAAAAAGATAGAAAAAGCTGACGCAGTGTTAAGCTTCTTCATGTCTGGAGACCATATGAGCAGCAGCACGCATGAAGGTCAAGTAAAGCATACAGAGCAGCTTCCAGTAAGACAGGACTGCCAAATGTTATTCCTACTGTGTACACTTCATTTGATAGAATATCAACATCTGGCAAACTGCCATGCTTCTTGATTCCATCAGGCACATCAGGCTCAAAATATGGCTTGAACAACCTATAGACTACACACCCCCTTCAACTTATTCTGTAATGCTTAAGAAGTGGTTTATACCTGAAGAAGAAACCACATTAATGTGCTTGGAAACTGATATTATCATCTTGTATTTTGGTTATGTAAGTGAGCTAATACATACAATGAACAAGAGAATAAAAATTAAAATGTGAAAAAATGTTAAAAATTTCCTAACTTTTCAAATTTGAGAAGGAACTTGCAGTGCTAAGAAAGCTGTCTTCCAAATGTTGAATGTCAAGAGGCAGCTAAAAGCTTTCTCACCTGTAAATCTTGAGTGCTCAAGAACCAACCAATTGCTACTAGGCAACTGTTTTAGCCATCTTCTAGAATTTACTGTTCCCACAGCAGAGCTTAAGGAAAAGAATTAACGTTTCTCACCCACTTCGGTGCAAAGTCAACAGGCACAGTTTAAATATTTCACAAAGTCTTAAAATAAGCCTCGATCACTTTGCTTTGAAGTAGAGGGGGAGCACCCATGTGGGATGTTTCACTTTCCCTTTTGAGGGACAGAAGCTCTCATCAAGCTGTGAGAACAGCCTTCCTCAGAGCCAAATATTCCATATGTTTTCATAAACCCAGATTCTCACATCCTAGGTTTTGCTCATGTATTAAGACAATAAAGGGATGATTAAGTGTGGCTGAACTAGACAGTAGCTGATGGCATCTTTATCATGCCAAAGAAAACAGAACAGCCAAACCATCTGTTTAAAACTGTTCAAACAGTTCAAAGAACATTACAGAAAAATATAATAAATTATACATCGATGTTATCTCTCCAGATAAAGTGTAAGTCTATATACGTATGCACAAAGTAGCACTCTTTAGTGACTGCTTATATACATATGGGCTTAAATCAATGTATAATTTATTATACTTCTATTTGCAGTTTGATGTTTGTACTTTGAACTGTTGCAGTTGGCAGGGCCGCACAGGATAATTAAAAGGCACAAATATGTAACAGTTTTCTTTGTGAATGAGTATTTTCCTACACAAAACTGACTTCAAGAAAACTTCTTCAGTTATTTCTGAGTTATGGAAGGGAGAGCAGAGAACAGAGAAAAGGAGGCAAAAATTACTGTGCATGCATTCCTTCTCTTCATAGCTCAGATTACACTAAATAAAATGGAAATACTACTGGTATGGAGGACTGAAACAGTTCAGGGAGATAGAGCAGTGTGGTGGCCTCACAAACTTCTTGTTCTCCAGTCCCCTGACACCTTAGGGTCTTCAAAGCAATGCTTTGAAAATGCAAGTGCTTAGAATAAACAGAAGGGAAATATGTTCTTGTCCCTGAGGTTGATAGTGTCCCTGAGTCTGACACAGCTCAAGTATAGAAAAAAATAACTACCAGAAGCACAACGCAACAGTTAAAGATCTTTCCACATATAGAGTGTTAAAAAATGATCAGGAAATAGGCTGGTTACAACTTCTGGAAGGGTTTCTTCAAAGCCTGACAGGCAAAGTAAAAATGCAGACCTTTCTTCAAACCTGAAGTTCGGAACTGTTTGAACTTCAGATGGTAAAAGCAACAGAACAACATAGCTAAGGGATACCATGGTGCTTTAGGAGACAGGATTCAGAGCAAGACATATTCATATTCAGATTCAGAGCACATACATATGCTTATACTGATACACACTTGCACATGCAATCAAGTATATGTTAATGCAGTGGTATCTTGTATCTATATGCACAAATTTAAAATAACCGATCTAGTCAAAGGTAGCCCAGGAATGAGAATGAACTTTAACCACTGGAATGCAACAGGTGGAAAAAAAAATAAAGGTAAGGTAAGAAAACTGCACCAAAATCCCAAAGCCTATTTTATTAAATCCTTAGTACAAATCCTATAAGAGCAGCTGAAAAAAAATACCTGGCTGAAGTAAAACACCTAGCTCTGAGGCACTTTAGCACGTGCAACACAGTGCAGTTCCCAACATAACAGAGTTCATCATTGATGGCAACTCCATACAATCAGCTCCAAGAACTTTCCTAGCACTAGGGTCACACTGACAGACCTCTTCGTGAAATTACGAAGGAGATAAAATAAATAAATAAAATTGTGAGGTGAGAAAAATTCTCACTGAGAAGTTGCTGGTTTTAATACTGGCCCAGCTCAGTTAAAAATGAGGTTTGGGGTTATCCCTGCACCATTTATTCCAGCCATTGAAATCTCAATAAAGGAAGCCAGTTTAAGAAAGATACTGTTAAAAATCTCATCTGAGCTCACTCTAAAACATTCTGGAGGTTGTTGGGTCCTGGAGACTAAAAGGGCATCTCCCTCTCCCCTGCAGCACAGCAGATATCCACCTACCCACACTCCACCAGTGCCAAAGCCTTCAGAACTGCGGTGCAACCCTTTTCAAGCTGAACATTACTTGTCAGAAATACAACAGAGTAACATTAATAAACAGCATGGTAGTCCTTCAGTAACAACAGTACAAATATCTGATATTTGTAAAAATGCAAGCATCCCTCTAATCTTTATGCACTAACATTCTGACACAATGAAGAACTCCACTTCAAAAATTTCTGCAGGAGAGTTATGCATCCATACTATTCTCTGTCTTGCACAGACAAATGTGTAAGATGATGAGGTACAGAGAGCTCAGAAAGAAGTCACAGACAAAAAGGATTACAACAGTTGCCCTAGGAAAACAGAAACCATAGAGGCTCACTCTACCTGGTTTGCAACAACAGAAGTAGTCTCCTCAAAAACAGTCTCACACTCACCATCCAACCAAAAGGAGGCAAAATTAGAAATTTAATCTGGGTGTTGGGATTTCCCTTTAGAAGGCACATTTGCAAAGTCCAGGAATGTAAGTATCATAGCATCACCAAGGTTGGAATAGACCTAAAAGATCATCAAGTCCAACCATCACCAGTCCAAGTACTTACAGTTGAGGAAGTGCACACTTTGCAAGGTTATATTAGTAACTTTTCTTAGGTGCTGACAGAAACTTATTTCTGTAATCCTACTTCTTACATTTAAGATTTTAGAGCTGCAATAAAAAGTAGAAAACAAAAATATATCTACGATACCTACAAAGACTCATCCTAGAGACAACTGAATCAATAAATTAAGAATACAAGAAACAGCAGAGAAAAAGAGAGTTTTTTTAGGATGTAATTTCTTTTAACCAATTCTGCATTTCCTTCTTTTAAAAGTAGTCTGAAAGTCAGAAGTCCTTCTGTAATATGAATGTTTGCACACTGAAAGCATGCTGAAAGGGATAAAAGTAATCACATTCAGCTAAGTTAAAATGAGGTCCATTAGAAGGCTTAAAACATTCCCAAATAAAATAAAATTTTCTACATATTTATTGATAGCCCTGTACACAAGACAATCTTTTATATAATATTTCTCTGAGATCCCTTAGAACTTCATAAAAGCACAGATGTACTCAGAGTGCTTTCCTCCTAGCACATTCATTACCTGATCCAGTTCTCCCTTGAAGATAAATTGTAAATCATGATGTAAAATCACACAGTACACACCCTGACTGGAGAGAACATAATGCCTTTAATCTGTGGTTTGCCATTACTTCAAGTTTCTCTAAGTTAAGGAAGGACATTATTTACCTATTGGCAAGTACATTGAAATAATTACAAAATAAAATCACATTTAATCATGTTGCTAAAAAAGCATCATGAAAATATCACTGATAAAATGCAATACATTGTTGCAAGAGGACTTTCCAGCTTAAAAATTCACCACCAGCTAAAAATAAGCTAATAAAAATAAGTTCCAGCTCATTTCAGGAAACAGGGATATAGAGAAGTGAGAATTTAAAACAAAAACAAACTAACAAATAAAACTTCCCAGATTGGGATTTGTGTAAAACTTGCAAGTAGTTCTAAACTCTTTTATTGTTATATTGGTAATATGAATTCAAATTAAGTCTGCAAAACAAATACATCAAATTTAAAAGATGAATACAATGTGGTTTCAAGCCCAGTTCCAAACTATACTCCATTTCATACAATCTACAGGGCTTACAGATGCCAGTGAATAAACTCTATGGGCTTCTAAGTAGAAACACTAGTGGCCTTAGGCAGCCACACAACTGGAAAAGAATAGTTTGAGATATAGGAGGTGCCATGGACAAGCAGGATAATGCACATGACGAAAAACTCTTATTTGCATCCTTGCTATTGCTCATGCCACTACCTTAGGAAATTGTCCTTCTTTTATCTATTTTTCATGACTCATAACTTCTTAAATGTTGAAGGTTATTTCTTGATAAATGGTGGATCTTCACTGCAGCTTTGCTTAGTTTTAGTTTACACAAAGCCTACCACATTGATGTCCCAGTCTTATCTGGACATATCATTATTAATTTGCTACTATAACTAGTAATTGCAATTA
The DNA here is from genome assembly GCA_013399175.1 of Odontophorus gujanensis. NCBI lineage: Eukaryota > Metazoa > Chordata > Aves > Galliformes > Odontophoridae > Odontophorus > Odontophorus gujanensis. Next base: position 19,481 of record VXAB01008778.1, on the reverse strand, counting down.
CCAGTGGTTTGTTTATACCAAGATTTAAAAGCGTAAGCAACCATCTGATGTTGAATACTCTATCAGTGCATGGCATATCCACCCCTGCTACTATCTGCTGCCACACCTCCTATATATCCAGAAACCAGACCAGTAGATTCACTGAACCCAATTCTCTTTCCATTAGACTTTTACTGATATTTATTGCACTAATATCAGTTTGGAGGAAAAACAAGCAGAAAAAAACACCCATCATTTTTTCATCTCATTTACGCTAGGAAACACGTAAGTAAAATGCAACAATAAAGAGTCTGCCTTTCAGAACTGCCTGAAACCAAGGAGGATTCTCCTTGGAAAAATCTTGAAGACACTCAAAATGTAGAGTTTCAGTATCTTGAAGCAAGTCTAAAGAAACCTGTGATATAAAACACACTTATACAAAACACAAAAAAGCAGCAAGTCAAACCTCCTCAGGAGGGACTGTATGAAATGTGACCATCCCAGTAAATAAAAGAGCAAATGCAGCATGGTTAAACTTTAATTCTATTTGGCTCTCTCAAAGCAGATGCTTGCAGACAGATTTCTGTTTCAACCACTAATGACTGTCATACACAATCATGTCACCGATTTCAGAGGGCTGCACAGTTTATATGCTTGCAGGCAAAACTGACAAGACACAGCTAAAGAATATTCACAAAATCTAATACCCTGCTTAGTCCAACAGGGACTTTTAAACACTGCAGTCAAGATAAGGGAACCAGACAGTGCCACGCAGTTTCAGTAATTCTAACAGGGACAGGAATAATCATCAGAATGTGCTGGTGCCTGTTACAGACTCTGTGCTTAAAACAATGATCCACCAGACTGTGGCTCAGAAAGTCACAGCATTGCCCTCCTCAGTGTTCCCAGTTATAGTTTTCTGAATTATCACATAAAGATAACAGGAGGTAGTTAGTAAAGCAGAGAGACAAAGACAGGCAAGGGGACATGAGTAAGAGGCGTGTCAGAAATAAGTGCAAGGGAAGACGATCTGTTGAGAAGCCATGTATACTGTATGTACTTCACTTTCACCCAGAGTAAATCTTCTCTAATTTAAGTTTTCCTAATCATAAGCTTCAGATATAAGCTCCATAAGATTTTACAATGGATCTTGGTTAACTTCAGTTTTTTTCTGCAAGATCTAGAAAGAATGAAAATACTCATTCCCTACTCTGAGGATGTTTCTAAAGTCTGTATCTTACAAACTCAGATAAAATTGCATCAAATGGAACTCAAGTCTGGAAACAGCAAAAAACTTAGAGTTACGTAGAACTGTTTTCATGAGCCTTGGTTCACTCAATTTTACCAAGAACAGCTTCTTATTCTCACCACTCAAGCAGAAATAGAAGAGGAAACATTCAGAAAAAACCTTTTGTCTCTCTCCTTCACTTCTAAGGGTGGACAAAGCCTTAGTATGAAAAAATGGACTAAAAACCCAATATCCATGTACATGTAAGGGCGATCACTGACGTTAAACATTTTCTTCAGTAAGGGTGCCAAGCTGTGTATATTAGGTCTGGCCATGGTGGCATTTTCTATTCCACAAGGCAGCACATTACTGCAGTACTGTTAAAAACAGTGACATCATCTCTGAAGTGAATGCAGAGCCTGAATTTTATGTGCCAGATCCAAACTCAGTAGAGTCATTCAGTAACCTGACCAAGCCATAATAGAAGGGTGAGCTATCCCACTTATCCTACCATTAGGACCCATTTCCCTCTGAAGTCCTGCAGTGCAGGCACCATTCAAGTTTCTACAAATCAAAAATGCCCTCTTTGCCAAGTACCACAATACCACCCTCCACAGATAATCACATTCCCTTTAAATCTGACCACCACCCATTTCTTTTCTTTCAAGCAACCTATGGTGGTACAACAAGGAAAAATAATGATAGAACATTAACAATTCATTCCAGTCCTTCTGATCTCATAGAGAAAAAGAGGAAAAAAGAATTTCTAGAAAGCACTGAAATGCATGACTAATTATTTAGCAAATATCACTGGGTCATATCTGCCTTTGGAATGACCTGGCATTTTCCTCGTGCCAAGAAAATTTTTACCTATTACTCAGCACCAAGTGTTGGATGCTGGTTGATCAGAACCTATGAAGGCTCCAAATGAGACTGGTTTTCAGCAAGAATCTGCTCCCTTGTAGAGAACAACAGCATGCCCACTGCTTTCAGAAAGCATCAAGTATGGGCTATAGCAGGGGAAAGGTGCTGATTACTATAGGTAATTAACTCACGTCAGTTCTTCGTGGTATCATTCTTTATTGGGGTTAAGCTTGAGGAAAAAAAAAACAAAAACCAAACAAACAAACAAAAAGGAAATGCCCATTCTCCAAAGGATTTTGCCAGAATAAACAACCTTAGAATTAAGAATGACCCAGAGACATAGCTAGGTTATTCAGGTTGGGTGTGCTGAAGAAATCAAACTGAGGAGTCCAAGATAATTTACATTTCAGTCATACATTGCATCCTTTCTCCCATCTCACTCATCTCTCCTTCTCTGCTCCTGTTACAGTCCAATTTTCCCATTTTTCATCAGTTTCTGCTTCTCTTATCACTCCAATTCCAGTACTTGCAACCTGATCTCCTGCCTTTGATCTGTCTCAACAAAACCCATACACGATTTTGATCAAAAACTGCCTAGCATTCCGAAGATGAAAGGTGCACAGCTGATTCCCTGTTCCTCCACTGTTTTGACAGTTAAAAAAGCAAGATAAAGCAGCAACATCTGCCAATGGTACTTGGGAATTTATAAAGAGAGCAAGATGACCACAGTACATGTTAACAAACTAAAAAAGAAATAGTAAACTTATAGAACTATCATATTATTTTATCATTATACTTTATTAAAATACAATGTAGTTTTTATTTTACGTCTCGATTAATATTTTGAGTCCCCATTAGTTAATATAATTTAGATATTTTTTTTCCTTTGCAGAAATGCAAACAAGATACTTTGTGCGTGAAAAGTTTGACAATGGGAGAGTGAATTACAGGGATACTGATGTACTCAAAAGGTTAGTGCGAACTTTTGTTGATTAAGAGATATGTTATTAAGATAAATGTTTCAGTTGCTATAATTTATTTCAGAGAAAGAATCTAATATTTTTACACAAAGTACTGTAGTAAGATAAGGAAAGCATATTGTCAGGTTAGAGTAGGAGGTCTGAACAACTAAGAACAAAAATCACATGTAGGACAGTGTCTTCCAGGCAACAACTGTTTTATCTGTTATCATTCTCTCAAATAAAAAGTGCATGAAAGAAAAGAAGCTACTAGCAAGCCTAAACATGACTTCAATAAAAAATAAACTACTAATTCATATAATGATTTCAAAGATGCAGATTTAATTCTTTTATGTCACAGAGTGAAAATAAATGAATCAAAACCAGAACAATGCTACCAGGACTCAAACTATTCCATACATATCTGACATCTAACACAGAGGTACTGACTTAAACTCAAGGTAACGGCCATCTCTTCTGAGACACCCTCAATCATATAACAGATTGGCAGGAGTCAGCACAGACCCTGTCCCCAGGACTGACACATTTGTTGAAAATGTACTAGATAAATCTAGCTTTCACCTAGCTAACCACAAAATCCACTGCTCATCTTAAGCTTCCTTCTTGCTCAGAAGGCTTGTTTTAAAAGACAGAGTCTGAGGAGGCCCAGAGCAGCTACAAACAACCTTAACTTGAGCAGAGAAGTCCTGAAAAGAGTACAATATTTCAATATTTATCCCACCATGACATAACACGCATAAAGACAACTGCAATTACCGTGGCAGGGTGAAAAAGATAAACAAAGACTAACAACCTGAAATGGACTATGCAAGTAGAGCAAAGAACTGATGCATAAAAACTCAATCTAAACATGTGCTTTTGAAATCCAGATATTAGAACAGATGCATAAACAGCAGCATTACATTGTTTATTTTTTCTTTAATCTCAGAAAAAATTAAAAAAACTCTACTGATAGAAAAGGTGAAGAACAGGGGAGGTTCTGAGTGGGTGAGGAAAAGGTTCTTCACCAGACAGCAGCGGACATGCAACAGGCTCTCTGAGGCAGTGGGCATGGCCCCAAGCTGTCAGAGTTCAAGGAACATCTGACAATGCTCTCAGATGTATGGTCTGATTTTTGGGAGGTCATATGTGTAGACAGGAGTTGGACGCTGTGACCCCCATGGGTCCCTTCCAACTCTGGATGTTATATGGTTCAATATATATGGATAGTTAGAACAGATGCAAACATACTGCCATTTCCCACACACAGAACCAACTTGGATACTTGGAAGTGTCAGACCATTGAACAAAGAAGCATTTGTACCTGGACTGTTTAAGTGAAAGAAAGTTTGCACAAAGAAATACTCTTTCCAGTTGAGTTCACTGTCTAGAGAGTTCCTTCACTTTGTTGCTGAGGTGAGAGAACTAAAGCAAGGACCAGACTGATTTCCTCACTCCAGCACTGTTAGTTTCAGAATTATTCTCTGGTTACTCAATGTAGCTATGTAATTATTCTGAATTTTTCATTCTCTTCTTTGTTTGGTTTTACCAATATACAACCAGAATGGTATTAAGTTTCCATGTCACCTAATTCATGTTTAGAGGAAAATGGTGCAGCTACTTGACATGCAGTACCTTCTGGGATGATCAGGGATAGACCGTCAGCTTTCAGACATATATGGATACAAATATGAGAACAGTTATACCAGTTTTCCCCACATCTGAGAAAAAGATGTAATTCCTTCAAAACACACGTCCAATTGGCTGAATATTCCAGTACCCATGATTTTTTGTTTGTTTTTTGTTTTACTCTTTATTTTGTTACCACAGATAAATACAGAGGATCTAACAGGAATTATGAAAATAAATAGAAATATCTTAACTGAAACCTAATAAAAAAGGAATGGGGGGGCAGGCAAACATGGCTGTGAGCTGCAGATGGAAAGTTTAAGGTATCCGAAGCTCAGTCATTGCTCAATATTTTGCTGACTTTATTTAAATAGGACAGTTTTCAGAAGGTACTCAGGAATAAACAGCAAAATGATTTTGCTGTATGTGTGAAAGTATACACAAGACTGAAGGAATATGTGGAAAAAGGCACCTCCATGGACAATGAAAGTAGTCATTGTAAGCCGACTAGAATTAGGAGATGACTTTTGGAAAGAAAATACAAAAGGATGAATGAGATGTTTGCCAGGAAGGTTTACCTATGCTATGGTCCTCCTTCTGGATACAGGAAATTAATTGAGACAGACAAGGCCAGAAATAAAGAAAAAAAAATAATGGTTTCTTCAGTTAATTATTTCAGTTTTCCATATTTTCACGGTACTCCCGCTTTTCTCTGCATCCAGCCAAGAGGGGAATGCTGCCCAGTTACCTGTTCTCTCAGTTTGTACTTTTCTCTTCAAAGGAGGGTGTAAGGCCAATTTGTCTTTCACTTATGGACTCAGCAGTTGACAAGCAGTTTGTGGGTTGAAAGAAAAGTGAAACCTGAAACCCAAGAAGGGCTGTCTATAAAGCACACAAGACACTGGATGGACCAAGTTGGCAAAAGCAAGTGGGCTTACATATGATCATGATTCCTGCATGTTTTTCCTACATGTGTCAAGCATATGACAACTTTAACATGTGCATGGCTTTCTCTTAGACATAAAAACGTAACTCAGACAAGATGTGTTTATTTCCAACAATGATTTATGGCTGACATGACGGCAGAGTGCTCAATACGCTCTCAGAGAGATGCGGACCTGAGAAATCCCTTGAGAAACGTGAGACAGCGGGTGGATGGGAAACACTCCTTCTCTTGGGCTCCCTTTGTGTTCCTTGGATAAAGGCACTTCCCTCTCTCTGAAAGATGAGGGCAGCTGTGCTGGAGGGCAGCAGCAGATGGAGAGCAGATGAGCAGTTGGACCCACCACTCACTTGAGGGTCACCGCTCTCCCTTAGACATACAGACTTGGTACTGTTTGCTTCTGCATATTGGTGACCAGGGCTAGTCCTGTTCTTAAGTGGCCATAAAGCCAGGAGGCTTCTGGGCTTTCCCAGGCAGCAAGGAGGGCATGCACAGACCCACGCTGGTAGGCATCTGGTTTACATGATGCAAATGCACAAATACCCTTACATGTACTTTGTCTCCAGCCTTTCAATGTTTGTTATTCTTATCAAGCAGTTTCTTTGCAATGTTACCACATTTTCCAAAGAGTAGATTTAGAGGTTATTTAGTGAATTCTGTGAAATAGATTAAAGAAACAACACTGAAATTACGGTTTCGCTGACAGTTCTCATCACAAAAATCCAGGGCTCAGTTTGGGCAGTGTAGTTCATAGATGAATTTGGATCCACAAAAATAAATGTAACCCTTATGAAAAATTAAATAAAGCTCCAATAGCAGGAGCAGCAGCATATTTGTAAGATGAATGGAAGTTGTGCTGCTTAAAATGCAAGTTCCTGTAGTCCTGAGCTCATGAAAGCGAGCTTACTTTATGATTACTTAGAAAAACAGGAAGAAAAACGTGAGACAAAAAAGAAAAACAAAGAAAAATGCAGACTGGTACATTTTGGAAGCTGTAGTCTAGTGCTTCTGGAGAAATGCAGAGCTTTTCTGACTGTGAACCAGCTGACCCACATCAGGAGGTATCAAATCCATCTGCAGTATCCTATGGAGGATGATGCTTTTCAGTTATTGAATAAGTTTATTCCTTAGTGGTTCTGAGAGACAAGCATCTTTGGTACTAGCTGATGAGGAAAGGAGCAGCATCACACAGAGCCACAGCAAAGGCTGGGCACAAAAAGGTCAAATGGCAGCTGAGGTACTCAAGCACTGGCATAAGCTGTGTCACCCAGGTGATGGGTGCAAGGCTGCATCAGCATATTAACAACAGGCAGCTACAGCAGCAGGGATGTAGCCTCACAAAACAAGAAGAAACCAAGAAGCATAAGATGTTCCCCTGCAGCTCTAAGGTTACATCCCCCAAAACACAGTCCATGCATTAGCATCCACCAGGTGCTGAGATTATAAACACACCATTTCCTACACAATTCAGAAATAGCTGAAATCCTAAGGGACCAACCCATCCCAAAAACGGACACTGACTGCAAGTCAGCCTGCTCACAGAAACCCTTTGCAACAGCCATTGTACATGAGTAAATCCTGGGGAGCCAGAATTGCCAAGGGACAATGGGCACTGATCAGACTCTGGGCTCCTGGCACAAAATGCTTCTTGTGTGCTGTCCTCCCCACGAGAGGAGGAAAGCAAAAATAAGGAAAGACAGCATCCATGTCCTCAAATATTGCGCCTCTACATGGTTTATTAGAGGCTCACACATTCTGTATATCCAGGATTATCTCACTTCAGTCTCAAAACCAGAGAACAAAACTTAATCCTGTCAACTTTTCTGATTGAGTGCTTAGATTAGAAATGGCCTACTGTCAGACACTGTTTAAAAAATATTTAGCAACTAAACACACTATTACATTCAGTTTCATGCCAACATTTACAGGGATACAATGCTGGAATATATAAGCTTGAGTATTTGTTTCATGATTATCAAAGAGAAAACATTTATCTTTCCAAATGTTATTTTCCCCCCAGTGTTTTCAAGCAAAAGAGGAAAGCAATCTCCAATTGTTATTTCTTTAGACATCCACTCAAACACAAATTCACTCAGCCCTTTTTCAGTAAATATCAGTTGCCTGTGTGTGAGGTAATCATCACTTCAGAGCTGGTAATAAAATCAGGGAATAAAGAGGCAGCATTGAACAAGAATTGCTATGTACCTGCATTTGGAGAGCCAAATCCTCACAGAGGAGAAACGTACTTTCACTATGTAAGGATGCAGCCTTTATGTCAACTCTTAAGTTAACAGAGAGAAAGGACAAGCCTCAGGTCAAGCGCTAGGTTGCAAATTGCAAGAGAAGTGCTGTCAGAGCTGTTTTCCATGTGCCTTTGTATTTTTCAAATGACCAACTTTCAAAATAAATTGCTAATCATGCAACTGCACGAACAAACCAAGTTTGTTTATCCTCACATCAGTGAGCAAGGAGCTGTAAATAGGTGTGACAGCTGCAGCATCTCCTCTGTTGTCACTGCTCTGCTCCTCCTGTGAGACAGGCGGGGAATGGGATGACTACCAGGGCTGACAGGAGCATAGTATGATCCTCAGGCAAAGAGTTATACACAAGCTGTATTACTCTTAAACATCTGTCAAAATCAGCACTCAGAGATGCTACTTGTTTCAATGGGGAAGATAATGCCCCACTCTGCAGCTGGACAGGCCTTTGCTGAAACAGCGTAGCCAGGCTGACAAGCTCAGGTTTCCAACCTTAAAAATCACCTGCTAGATTCATTTTGAAGGACACGACATCATGGTTAAAAATAGAAGAAAATCACAGTTTGAGAGTAAGAAATCTAGTTTTTAAAGGCAGAGCCACAAGCTTCATCCAAACCCAAAACTCCAGGGATGTGCCAAGTGTTGCTTGCTGGGTCACCTTACTGCAGAGCTGGCTAAAGAGGGAACTGCCTCTCTCGCAGAGCATGTAAGCATCCTCACTGAGGAAGTCCCAATTTGTGAATCTGTTCTAATAAATGTTTTTATTTCCTCCACGGTATCATTGCAAAATTAGTTTCCAATCGTGCCTCAACCAAAGTGAGGGTATGTACCTAATCATCACTTATATAACAGAGCTCCAGGGATCTCTGGAATAAAGCACCCATACCCTAGATGTTACACATCTCTGTTAAAAAACAGAGCAAAACAACCATCATGGATGTGGTGGAGTCCAGCTGAATCAAACACTGCACATGTGGAAAAACAAATTCCACATCTTGTATAGCAATTAAAAACCTAACAAAAAATAAACATTTATATAGATAAAATATTATTGCTTGAACAAAACAAACCCAAGTGTAAAAACATAATTAGTTTTCTAATAGCAAACATCACATAGTGAGACAAACCAGCTTTCATTGATATCTATCTATTCTCTAGAGCTGAATTTAAGCTTTTCAGAAATAATAAACCAGCTCCCATGGACAGACCAGCATTCTCTGCATAAATTCAAATTATACCATGCTGCATGCCCAAGATGAACACCAGAGTTAGGTCAAAACTACCTTTTCTAGTTAACTCCCATTTCCCTTCAGTTCAGCATTCCCTGTGGCGTACAGTGGTACCTAGAGGTTTTGCTGAACAGCAACAGAATGCTGACACTGTAAATCAGAGGCTTACATCAGCACGTTGCCTCCTGCCTTGCCTATGCCCTCCTCTGTCTTTTCTGTACTGTGCAGACCAGAGGTTGAGACAAACATTTCTGAAGCAGAGTTGTTTATTTCATCATCCAAATACTCATTTTTAAAGCACTGTTAGGAGTATTATGTACCCTAACAAGAGATGTACTATGAAAATAAACCATGCTGAAAATCATAGTTGCTTTGGAAAAGGTTACCTGTGAGAGTACAAAGCACAGTTGTAAGAGAAGTCAGGAGTCTTCTCACACTTGATAAGATTACAGGAGAAATGAGTTGCAAAACTACACTGGAGAACAAGTGAGAGCAAGCAAAGCAATTCAATTTCTGCTGCTTCCATTTCATGTGTATGAGAGTCATCAGGGAATAAAACATCTGCCACCTTGACAATGACTCGGTTCAGGACCTCCATGCGTGACCCATATGCACAGCATGCTCAGTCAGATGTTTCAGAGACCAAAAAAGAAGGAACCATTTCGCAGCCTGGATCAGAGCAGCACCTGAATTTGAACTACGGGTAACAGGAGAGCAAGAAAATGCACAGGCAGTGGAAGCAGGGAAAGGTAACTTGGAAGAAGTACAGGGATGCTGCTAGACAATGTAGGGATGAGGTTAGGAAGGTCAGGGCCCAGCTGGAACTGTACTTGGCAAGAAGTGCAATCAATTGAAAAAGGGAAGTCCATGAAAGTATACTACCCCTTATGTGCAATGCAGGCAGGCTGGTAACTACAGACAAGGAGAAGACTGAGGTACTCAGCAACATTTTTTTTTTTACTTCAGTCTTCACTAGTAACTGCTCTACACAGAACCCTTGAGTGGATGGTTCAGAAGGTGGGAACCAGGGGGAGCGATGTTCCTCCTGCTATAAGTAAAGATCAGGTTCATGACTGCCTGAGGAACCTGGACATCCTTAAGTTCATGGATTCCAGTGAGATGCATCTCAGAGTCCCGAGGGAATTGGCTGACATTGTTGCCAAGCCACTCTCAATAACATCTGAAAAATCATGGTGGTCAAGTGAAGTCCCTGGTGAGTGGAACAAAGGCAATATCACACCCATTTTTAAGAAGGGTAGAAAGGTTGATCCATGGAACTACTGATCCGTCAGCCTCACCTCGATGCCAGCTAAGATTGTGGAGCAGATCCTCCTGTAAGCTGTGTTAAGGCATATGGAAGAGAGGGAGGTGATACAAGACAACCAGCACAGCAACACTGAGAGCAAATCCTTCCCAAAAGGTCTTTTACAATAGCCTAACTCAGCTTCACCTTTGATAAGCAATATATTATAAACACACATCTTTTCTATACAATTTACTAGCTGCTCAAATTTAAGCTGCTTCCCCTATAGTTCTGTAGACAATGTTTTTTTGGTGTTTTTTCTTATTTCTGTCACTTCAAAGAACTCCAGCAACGCAGAATGAAATTGGATATACCCAATACTGTGTAAACATTTGCTGTCTCTCAGATCCGCATAAATCTTTATTAAGGCATGATAACGTGTCCCTGCACAAGGGAAGTATTTATTCTTTGCTGATTTTTTTAAAACACAAATTTAGATCTTTGAAGGATTTGGACTTGAGTTGGTGCAGCTACAGCAGCCAAGGTATAAAAGTTAGGCATAGGGGATAGGAGAGATGTAGAAAGAAGATACTCAAAAAGGACAGAAGACAATTTGGATGGAAATTTTTATGGAAGCATACGGAAAAAAAGGTGGGAGAAAATCCAAATCCAAACAAATAAATAAAATTACATGGTGTGTCAGGCAGAGGAAGACAGAGAGAAGAGAAAGGAACAACCCAATTTATTTTCAGTGGAGCTCACCTTCAAAGAAAAGTTACTATGATACCTCAGAATGCTTTGACAGTTACTGTACATCATCAAGGCACTTAATTATATACTTCCTTTAACAAAGGTGTCGTTCAGAGGATTACTCATGTACTTTAAGCGTACTCTTAAATGGTAGCTGAGAGAATGCGTGTGATCTACTATTTCAAGTCCTTGTGTTCAGCTGTACTTTCAAAAAACCTTAAAAACTGTGTATTTTGACACATTTTGTTCCTTCTTTGTTCAGCTGTTATTTTTCTTCTCCGTATGCACTTCAACATATACACAACATCAGCTGAATGGACACAGCTGTCCCTTCTGTTTCCAGGCAGCAGCCCATGGATCTGTGAGCTTTTAATCACTCTCAGCACATCTCATGAAGTCTCAGCACAATTTCCCAACTTTCGAAAATGCTCATCCATTTGATATGACATAAAAAATTAAAAATCACAGTGGAAGTTGGTGGCAGAAGTGTTTTTTCTGTTTTAACTATGTACAGCTTATCCTTAGACTGATTCCTGTCACCTAACACTTGGAATGCTTACAAGCAAAATGGCAGCAAAAAAAACCTAGTTGAAGTTAAAAACAACAGCAACAAAAAAAAGCTTTTAATTCATTTTCAAAATCACTTCCATGCCAAAGATAATCTGTGAAACAAGAAGAATTGGCCTCATAGCCAACTCTCTCTCCCAAAGCCTGCTGCAAAGAGGTGCTGAGTTTCTCTGAAGTGACTCTAACAATAACAGTTTCTAATTAGCTGCTGCTTAGCAGGTTTTGGTTCTGACAGCTTCTATGAGTGTAGAATTGAGCTCTTAGAATAAAAAGAATAAAGATTCAGCCTAAGAGCACGTTTCAAACACATAGTGCTGCAAGAACAAATTGAAAGTCCTATGTAGGCGTGCAAGCCTGCGAGAGAAAGGGTGACTAGTGACCACAGCTAGGATGAGCTGTAGCTGCCGCGTACACATGACATGGCTGCTTGCAGAGAGCAATCTGGTGTTGCCTTGCTTAATTCTTCCAAAGTTGCAAAGCTTTCATTCAGTAGATGTTCACAGTTCCTGACATCATGGTGTATTCTCCTGCTTAAATGTTCAGTGTAGGGACAAACATTGCTCACTCCAGTACTAGAGGGTACAGGAGAGTGCAACCTAGACAGCACCATCAGCACTGTCAAAATACATGGCAAGGAGGTCATACACCTTTTTCTGACCCTTTTTATTACCCTAGCACTAACAGTTTATATATGCAGTATCAGCAACATGTTTGCCAAAGACTTCCACCACACTGATACTGCTGTTGCTCCACTGTAGCAGAGCAACTACTGACTCATCCCCAGGCACAAGAAGCAGATGAAGCCACTGATGAGTGATGACTGCTTTCAGTTCACACCAATTTTCACTGACTTTCCTTTCACATTTGAGTATCTGATGAAAAAAAAAAAAAGCTCAGAATAGCAGAGAACCATCATTATTATCTAGATATCCCTTTGAAAACTATCACCCCTGTGAAGGGTGGAAAGGGTTAATACTCATCCAGTTTAGGATACTACACACTCATCAAGCCAAGAAGCATACCAAAACAACAGACAGGGCTCCAACAGACCTCACTGGCATAGAGAGATAATGCAATTCATGACAGAAAATACCTTCAAGGAAAGTGAGTCCCAGCAGATAGATGCAACAAGCTAATGGAACTGGTCACTGCTGAATTTACTTGGGTTATTGTTCAAATTTTCTGCTTTCCATATCACTACAGTTCATTTGAAGACACTAATATTTTCTTTGAACAATGATCTAATCTGATGATGTACCAATGGTCACCAGTGCATCAGGCTGTTCTACTTAATCCCATGCAACCCTTCGACTCTTTTGAGATTTTTGGACTTAGCTTCTGTCTGATATCAGAACAAGATTAAGAACAGTTAAATGGTGCAATGTAACGGCCACCATTCAGGCCATTTCCAACAAAATGTAAAACAGAAGTTTCCACACACGTTTGCACCTCATTAACAAATTAGAAAATTCAACTTATGATAGCCAAAAACAAGCTTTAAAATATATAAATATAAAATATATATTTAAGTATCTTCGGTCTAGATTTTTCAGTCTTTGTGCTACCTACTAAGCTCAGCTCTCACCACATCTGCCAAGAGCATTGCTGCTCAGTGTATCAAGGTCGCTAAAGAAATACCAGACACCTAAACAAGCAAGATGTCAGACACGAATGTAGTGCTGCTTCAGCCTTAACTTCTCTTACCTACCATGTGTAGCAATTTGCTGTGTATAATAGGACCCCAACTTCTGCTGCCATCAACTACGTTGTTGATGCTGGTTCATCTTTGTAATGCATGTGAATGTGTTCATCTGCAGTCACCTTACAAGCCTTCTTTTGCATTCAGCAGAGATGGAAGAGTCTGAGATCTGTGCCCTCTGTGAATCATTTAGCCCATATCCACTGAAAATCACGTCAGCTGACAAAAACAAAACTAAAACAAAAAACACTTCATAGAATTAGTCTCTTAGATAAGTTAATTGCCACATGAAACAAAGATTATTTTCAGCCTCTCCTTAACACTCCCTATGATGTATATAGACTGCACAAATGAAGACATGAGCTGTTTCCTCCTTTCCCTGCCATTCTTCCAGCCACATCTCCTAAGAGAAACTGGACCTGCTGTTAATCGTTGGAATTACAGTCAAGCTAAAACATAGCCTTTCCTGAATTAAACAAAAATGACCAATGTAAGGTTTCTTCTTGCTCTTCAAAGAGCTGTTCCTATGAATTGCAAAGCGTTCTTACCCCATCAGCTCCAGACTTTTGAGACATGATCTTTTAAACAAGCAGACATTCCTGCTGACATTACTAGAACAGCATACACGTGCTCAGAGCCCAATAAGTGCTTAAGTGATTTGTTGGATTGGAAACACAGCTTTTAGCATCTCTGACAGCAATTACACCCTGAAACAGCAGCCTCTTCCGAAGTGCAGTATCCACGCTTGACCAAATCAGTTAGTCCAAATCTCTGCAGAATTTTCAAAAGCTTTGTTGGCACAGAATTTTATGCTATAGAAGACTTGGAAGTGGAGTGTGCACTGTCACTGCAGTGATAAAAAACATGCAGAGTTTCCTTAGTCCCCACTCCTCCCAATAAAGATCTAATGTGGGTGCACCAAGCAGCTAGCAGAAAGCTGGCAAATGTTTCTCAACTCAACTATTAACAACATTCTGAATGAGGACAATACCAATTTCTGTACATAGAATAACATTTTTCAACCTCTTGATTAGGCAGCTGGGCTATGTATCTGTGCCATACCACAACAAGGCACTAAAGTTTAACTTCAAGCACTTTAGACACTTTCAGTTAAACTCTGATTAGCTCTGTCAGCTTTCCGATGTCTGATTTCTATTTACTATAAGGCAAGACAATCAGGAAAATTCAAAGGGTGACAAAGGAATTCACCTTTGGAAGAAAGCAGAGCTGGTAGAGTAACAGTTACATCCCTATCATTCCTACACAAGTGACCACTGAATTGTAAGGAAACGCCCACATCTTTGTAGCTAGCATAATAAGTGTTTGATGCTGCAAGTCAGAAAGTTCTTGTCTGACAGACTTTATAATAATCTTAGGCCTACTTTTGACAAGGAGAGGTTGAATGACCATAAATCACAATTTGCCTTGTGATTTGTCTTAGGGTTGTGTTGTTTTTTTCTGGCAAGCACAACTTAAAACAAATAAATAAATAAATAAAAATAAAACCAATGTGTCTGTCTAAGCTTACATCAGTAGTGTAAAAGCTTCTAAATCAGTACAGATTCTCAAAGCACAAACACAACCCAAAGGTCCGGTGGCCTCTGCAGTTAGCTTTCACAGAATATAAACATACACACAGGCGCACACACAGACAAGCTTTTGTTGAGCAACTAGCCTGGGATCTGCTTCATGATGGTGGAAATAACCTACCAAATGTACAAAGCCTGTTTGGTTTTAATATCTTCTGAATATTTTGCTGAGAGCACACAGCTAATAAAGGCTTTGAATGCCTTGACCCTTGAGAGAGAAAATACATTAAGAGAGATGTGGGAAAACAGATGTGGGATTATCCTGAGCTCTGGTTCCTCTACTCTGGTAGAACATACTACAGCAAGTCCTAATTGTGGCTCTTCTTGCATCCAGAAATCTCATTAGAAAGGAATTAAGGGGAACAGCAGCTATGTCTCAGATGTCTGAAAATACAGCAGCTCCGTTCACCCAGGTGATTAGATTTCCCAAAATACCTAGCAAACCCTCCACACACATACACCAATTTTGCAGCACAGACATGAGCAGTCTATATTTTTGATTTACAATCCTTATTTTCCCAAACTCATCTTAAAAAAAAAAACAAAAATACCTCAGTTTACTATGGGCACTCCAGTGCTTTCCAGAAGTTGCACAGCTCATAACAACATGCTTCTATTATAGAGGCACAACAGCCTCAGACTTCTCATACTGGTAAGGGCATAGGCAGCTACAGAGCTTCTTCAAGGTACACCAAGACCCACAGTCCAGTTATGGGGAAAACAACCGATCTGAACTACTGCCAGGACAGTAAAAGAATCACAGTGACGGGAATGATCATTGATTAGACACAAAATACCAGGACAGCAATACAGAACACAAAACCAATGGAGTTTAAGTTCTCTTTACTACACGGTCTTGCTTTCTGTACCAAGTTCATTCATGTTTCTCAAACTCGTGAAACAGATCAGAGCCATGCTTTCTCAAAATGTCTACAGTAACAAAAAAAAATAAAAAAAAAAAATCCTCAACACCATAATAGAAATTTAAGATAAAAAACCTCACTTCTATTCACTGAAATTAAACACAGTTGCTATTAACCATATTTCAGATCCTCGGTAATTTAAGAAGAGCTCTTAAACACATATATAAATATGCAAACTGTGTATGAGTAAGACAAAATCAAATCCACAGAAATGAGTGTGATCCCAAGGCTGTTACTAGCTTTCCTCTGTTCTGTATGTAAAAGAAATGATCATTTATCTGGCAATTACAGGGATATTTTTACTACATGTACATATACCAAACTATAAAGATATTGCAAGCTGAAGTCTATTTTGCATTCTCAATACGAAACAAAAAGCACAGAAGTCATTTAAGGGAAAGCTAAATTGCAAACACATCCTAAAAAACAGATAACTGCTATTATGACTGCAGGTGCTGTTCAGCTCATATTGATTTGTATCGCACTGAGTACCATGACATCATTCTTCCCACTGTAGCTTCCCACTGTGTGCCTCTATTTTTCATGTTGAATAGATGTTCCAGCCCTGCTCACAATGTTATTAACCCTGATGCAATTTTCACTATTAGCTTCCCCAGCAGAAATGCTTTAGCCCGCTCTAAGATATGAGAAATGGAAGGGCAACAAGTTGCAAAGCTCAGACCCCTGCTTTGCTGCTGAATATTTCAACAGCACAAGCAATGTGCAGCCACCTCTGAAAAACACTGAATGCTCTTAGCCTGGACACAGCACTCAAGACCTCAAATCAGACTTTCATGCTGGAAGCTGAAGGCCTTACTTATGATGAGAGGCTACTTCTCAGGTTACCTAGACTACAAGAGCACTCTGAAATCACTGAAATGAGCCACACATGCACAGCCACACAGCTCAGCAGCAACTGAACATCTTAGATGGTATTCTGAGGCACACAGGATTACTTTAATTAAAATCTGGATTCAAAATGAAAAAAAAATCCTAACTAATAGGCTTTCCCTATTAGTACAAATGACCTTACAGAAATCAATTAGAGCACCTGCAGAGCAGGGGACACTGAAGCCTCCACAGCCCAGTGCTGCTGAGCACACAGATGTGAAAGGGCTTATTTTAACAAGGGATTTAATCGTCAGAGTTGAAAGCTGTTCTTCATTACAGACTAATAAATGTACAGCTGAGCTGTTCAGACATGAGTGCCTGAGCTGGGGAGCCCAACCTTTGTGCTGTACCTACAGTGCACACATTTGTTAGCATTACTGCTCTGACAATCTTCCACAACAATTTTTATCAGCAAAATATTATCCTTTCTATGGCATCCAATATATCATTCAGAGGGCATTACATTAATCTTCCTGCTAGCAGGAAGAATGGTTTCAGGGCCTCCAAGGCACAAAAGCAACTTCCAGGAACATAGCCTAAAGTATCCTGTAATTCACTTGGGAGGTAACCAGCATTTTCTTGCCATTAAGGATCTCAGTTTAGGTACTGCCTATTTTGGCATGAAGTATTAACCTGGCATTGACCAGGTAAAATACAAGCCCTGCTGAACACCACAGGGACACTAATGAGCGACAGCAGAGCACTGTTAGGGGCAGTCAGTCTTCTCCTCTGCTCCCACAGAATCTTCACTAAAGGCCATCTCAGTGGACCATGCCACCAGAAATGTCACAAAAGTGACTCCAAGATGGAGTAAAAGATGCAGCAGAGAACAGAAAATGGAAGAAAAGTGGTACATCACTTCAAGAAGTGACACTGGGGGTTAAATGCCTCTGTGATGACAAATGGGGATTGTTGCTTGTGTTAGAAAGAGGTGCAAAAAGCCCATCGGAGAGGGACAGGTTTAAGCACAGCATTAACAGCATACATCAACGTAAAAATGAGGTACACTTCCCTCAGTAGGAGTCCAAGAAACCCTCTCCTGTACTTCTGAAACAGTTAGTAACACAAAATCCCCTTGGGTTATGCCCCTCAACCTTATCCTAGCCACCTGCTGGGAAAGCCCACAGCTGCCCTGTCTGCACAGGTTCACCACAGTAACTGTGATTATTCTTTGCCACTTCTTGGTCAAGCAATAACCAACCAGCTCCACAGAATCAGGAAAACATGGACACAATTTGATGTATACTGTTGCATTAGCAGCCTCAGTGGAAAATGTGTTTATACGGATTAGGGAACTCTTCTGGGAGGACTAAGCACAGCCCTGTGGCACTCGGAATACACAGGACAAGGGTATAAGATGCGTGGAGCATGACTACAAGCGCAAAGCAGAGCCTGCAAAGGGTGGTACCAATCCCAGCTTTGGCACAGAGCACTCCCACCACCAGACCAAGCTGCTGCAGTATTTCACCTCTGCTTATGGGATGAGAAAACAGAGCCTTAGGGAACTGAAGGCAGATGCAGGGAGCTCAGCTAGCAATAGTACTAAGAAGCCTGGTGGGCTTCTGCCCCACCTGTCAGCAATCTTGGCAAAAATTCAAACTTGGATCCAAATAATCCTTGAAAACAAACAATTATATCCATACACAGAGTTATTGCTGTGCAGAATTTTGTGTTTATAGTCACACACTGGTAATCAACAACAGAATGGAAACAGCACAAAACTGCACCAGGGGAGGTTCCAACTTCACATTAAGAAAGCACTTTTTTGCCATAAGAGCAGTATAAAACTGGCACACGCTACCTAGCGAGGTGTCTGATGGCCCATAGCTGCCAGCACACCAGAGGCATTTGAGCAATGTCCTCAATAATATGCTGTAACTTTTGGTTGGCCCTGAAGAGGTCAGGCAGTTGGACTTGATGAGCCTTGAAGGCCTCCATCAGTGGGACTACTCATAGAATCACAGAAATGTAGGGGTTGGAAGGGACCTCCCAACCTCTTATTCTATTCCAGATAGAAGAAATCATTCTAGCAAAACATGAAATGGATGCTCAATATGCGTGACTTTTTCTGTACTGTTTCTCTGCTTAAAAACTCAATTCATTTGGATTCATGAGATGCTTCGTGTCTTTATGTGCCCTGTAGATGCAAGGGGTTCCTCTGTACATTAACCACCAATATTCACAAACCTCCCTTGAGCTGAAGCCCCAACTTAGCTGCAAATAGAAACAACTTGGCTATGCAAACAGGAGCACCCCCCCATACACCAGGCCAGATTCCACTTACAAAGACAACTCATACAAAGATACGTCCACAAACGTGGAAAAAACGGAAAAATCAGCTTTCTGCTTTCTATTTATAGCCCAGAGCAGGAGGCAGGGACGACACTGCGTTGGCCTCCTCCTTCCCCCCCTCCCAGCGTGACGGCGGCGGATCGGCTCAAAGGATGCGCTCCAGGACCGGGCGGGGAGCGGTCCCACCGCTGAACAAACACCTGCTGCACCCAGCAACTTCAGCGCCTCCTCACCCCAATTTCCCTCCCTCTTCTTCTTCTTTTTATTTCTATTCTTATTACCTCCGCTACTTTCCACCTCCCCGACGCGGCACCACCACCCATACCGCGCCTCCCCATGTTCCCGCTACGCTGAAACCCCCCGCAACGGGAGCAGGAGCGGGGCTACACCTACCTGCGCGGCCATGAAGGAGAGGTCCATGCTGCTGCCGCTGGAGCT
>VXAB01008776.1:757966-882691 GCA_013399175.1 Odontophorus gujanensis | reverse complement strand
AAAAGAAAAGGAAGAAAAAGAGGAAGAAGAGCCCCAAGCAGCTTCTGTAGTGATACCCAATGGCTGGGCTATGTCCTTCCTGCAGGCCCTCTGATTTTGCACCTGATTAACTAGTAACTCGGGGTCGGAGCCATGCTCCTGGTGACTCAATGCTCTGGTTGACTGCCTGACAAGCTCCACAGGCAAGAGTGCAATTTACTTGTGTGCCCCAATTAGCACTGCTAATTGGGGCACAAAATCTGCGTATATTTCTATTATTAATTTATTTTTTTATTTTTTCAGTTCTCAACCACCACTCTGGGAACAGCAAGAGGGCACGGAAGGAGAGAGGGGGTTGATCTGCTCTTCAAACGCGTGAACAGAGCTCCAGAAGTACTGTCAGAAGGCACCTACAGGAAGGCAGAAGTTCTGTCACAGTGCACAGCCCAGCAGCAGTGTCACCTGTGAGGGGACAAGAGCTGGAGGGGTGCTCAGGGCTCTGCTCTGCAAATTCTGCAAGCTCTGCTCTGCCCAGGGTTTACCTCCTGTGCCATTGTTAAAAAATGCTAAATTCTATGGGGAAAAAAAAAAAATGGCAACTCGGGATCTTGCAGCAATCTGAAATCATTCTGATAACACCAAGTTTTGTTAAGTTTTTCTTAGAAGCATACAGCAGAGCAAAGAAGGATTTTTATCTTATTAAGATGTGCAGGGAAGTACTTAGGCTTATGTGCAATTATTTCAGCTGTGTGCCAGATACCACAGGTACTAAATAAATGCTGGGGACTCTTTTAACATTATTTTTTCGGTATTTGCATACTGAAATAGCACTTCAGATGCTTAAGTGCCATTACCATGCATTAATATTTGTTTTACATCCACTGTTGTAAGTTAACTGTGTAAATATAGGCATGAAATAATGTGTACACCCTTGCACACACAGAGATTAGCTGCTTCAGGACCAAGAGACACACACTGGGTCACTTAGGTGGCTGATGCTCCAAAATGAACCCCAGATTTGAATATAAACACCAATTCAAAGAGTGTGTGTATAAGAAATAGTGTAGGAAATGAGAAGCTTTTTGCTATTTTATGATGCCATTTGATGACACTGTAAAAGAATTACAGTACACTTCTCCAGCTAAAAAAATAATACACTCCATTTCAGAAGTGCAAGCTGATTTTATTGTGATCTATTATAATAATAAAAGAACAATTATCTCTCCCAGAAGCCTCGAGCCTGAATCACCGCCCGTGCTTAATTCGGGATTCTGACGAAACTCATGGCATTAAGAAGGGCCATCCCACAGGGCAGGCACAAGGGACACCAACTAACCAGGACTTCAGCAATGGCAACCTGGGAAACTATCACTGCAGGCAGCAGTGGGATATCACAGCAATAGCACCATGCCTTATTGGTTTACTTCACTTGATTGGAGCATGTATTAAACTTACACTGACCCTTACTTTGCCAACCACATGCTAAGATATGTCTTCGCAATGGACTTAGAAATGAGAGCTACGTTGCACATCTCTCTGAGCCAAAGGAACTTAGTCTTTAGCAGGAGTTAAGCAGGACCAAGCATCTGCCCCCTTTAGTCACTCACACAGGTAGAGCCACATGCTTTTGAAGCTGCTAAACAATGCTTTTAGAACAAATAAAGGAAAAATCAAAAGCAAAGTTAAACAGAAGCATTCCCACTTGTGTAACTGCTTTGGTCTCAGCAAATATTTATAGCCTACCCTGAATCACTTATACCCTAAAAACTGGAGAACTGTGAGACTGACATCAGTACCCTTTGTCACCCACACATTTCACATTCATGCTTGCATAAGAAAGCTTTTATTTGGCTCAGGTGAATTATATCCATATCTTTTCCCATAAAATAATTTCTTCATCCAGCATTTCCTGAATGAAACTACACATAAGCTTAAATTTCAGCAGGGAATGTGACCATTAGGACAGCTTTTAAGGGTAACTCAAGGGACAAAAGCTCACACAGCCACACTGTCCTAAACTGTGGTGAGAGAGGTTAATTGTATAGACATAAATACTTTGAAATAAATATATATTAAGAACAACAATTTCAGTAAAACAATTGCCCAACCATTCCTTTTTTTTTTTCCACTGTAAGATGAAGGAGCATAAGGGGAAGGAGTCTGATAAGAAGGAAAACCCAAAGAGGAAGGAACAGACGGGAATTGCATGTAGCTGGGAAGGAAAAACTTTGCAACAGTAATTAATATGGAAATAATCTTCACCCGCTCTGCAGAAAGCATGACATATGTTAAGGTCATTTCAACTCAGAAAATCTTTTCTAAGCTGAGTCCTTAAAGGAGGACAATTTAAATTAATGGGTACAAGCTGAGGCCGAAGGAGAAGGCAGCAGATTTCCCCAAGCACACCCTGACCCAACAACATCCTCTCTAGGACAGCAGAACGGCTGCTCCTTGAAAACTGAGCTGTCAACACAGAGGTGCAGAGGGAACTGTAAAATCAGTAATTTCTTCTCACAGTATATTTAGAAAGGGCACAGAGGAGTTACAGCAATTAAAGAGCACCATTACAGAAGGCTGGCAGTGAGGGACAGCTTCCAGCCCCACAAACCCACCTGGTGTGCATGTGTCCGTCTGTCCTCCTGGTGGTTCACACACAGCCACGTTTTCTCCCCAGCAATGACAAACTCTGTCTGCCCGCATCCCTGGGGTGGAAAGGATTTCCTATGCAAGTCACACCTGCAAAAATATATTCAACATGACAGAGTTAATCAATGACAATATGGCGGAGGTAGTTGAACAGCACTTCCATAGAGATCAGCCTCAGTTTGTACAGAACTCTGGGCCACAAATAATTCATCACCCCTTTATTAAATAATTAGATATTAACAGAGGACTGCTGATTAGACTGCACTGATATCATAGTGTATATTTTCTCTCCTGACTTTGTCACTGAGGTCACCATACAGCCCAACGCCGAGGAGGAGAGAGACACAGTGTATGGGCATGGTTGTATAAAGAAGCCTCTTATTAACCCCACTGACCCCCCATAATTTCATATGTCAGCAGCTAATCAAGGACTCACTGACATCATCAAGGGATAGGGAGAAAAGATCTCCCGAGGGACCGATCACTTCTCACAGGAGAAAGTCTATACTTACACCGGAAGGTTATGCGTATTTTGGAAATTAATAAAATGTTCTTGCATTATTTTTAATTAATGTTGAAATACATTTTTCTACTGTTGGAGTCAATGATTTATTTTCAGCATGATGGAGATGGCAGTTAAAGGAGTCAGCCCTTGGTAGCCCAATTTGTCCTACTGCTGTACTTTGTCACTTAAGAAACATAATCAAAAGCATTTTCTTACTGAATTCTAGTCTACAGTGTTTCTAACATCACTGGTTTCCAAGCTAGAAGAGGAAATAAAAGGGACACTACACTTTCAGTACAGAGTTGGATTTTAATCATTTCGTATTTACTTAATACTTTCATCCCAAAAGATTTTGCAAATCTAATCAACAGAGCAGTTAATTCATCTGTGGCACACATAAAGCCACATCCTCTTTTAACAGCACGCCGTGCTATGGAGAGGTCATCAGGACACGGGGTCTGCAAAACAGATCTGTGGACACTGGCCAGGGGCTGTCAGATTTCAGACCTCAAATTTAAGAGGATATTAGGGAATCTGCGTAGACGATAGATGGCCAAACATAGTCCATGTAATCCAAAGTGCTTCATAAAATGGCGTGTTTTCCCACGTGTAAGGTATGGAGAGGGAGCATCACTTTGCAGGGATATACACTCTATAGTGAAAGTTAGGAAGCTGATCTGTGTGGTCTTTCTCAGGTGCATCATACATGCAGAGATTTAACAAAAACTGCCCATTCAGAAAGATGAATGAGATCCACATTCCCACCGTGCTGATGGCATACCCCTTTCTGGGACAAGGCAGAGTTCACACCATCATTTGTTATACAGCATCTTCGAGGCTAGCATGTACCATGTTATGCTGTCATGAGGAAGATACTCCAACCAAAAATGATAAAACATATATCCTCTGGTCACCATTATTCAATGGATTGATGGACTTCCTGCAGCTGGATCTGTGTTAGCAGGAAGCTAAACACCCTTAGGTGACCACGGGTGAACCACATGCACAGTGTCTTTGAGTCTTTATCAGTATCTATGTAACATTCTTTCATAATCATGGATACTCATCCAACATTCAGTGGTGAGCATTCCATATGATGTTTTAGATAAGGAAAAAACTTCCCTGTCCCTATAAAGCACTATATATGTATAAACGTCGGTCTACCTAATAAGTCATCATCAATAATCTAAACACAAGCTTCCTGAATAAAAAGGTTAGCTCAAATGTATAAGGATGCCCTGCATCCAGAAAGTGCATACACATGGATGCCCCTCAAGTAACCATGTCTCTATTCATCTTTATGAATAGAATTTTGTAGAAGGTTATGAGGAAAAGCAGTTGATGCACTTAATTTTACACAAATCGTGCTTCATAGTACCTGTGGTAATCCAATGATATCTGAATCCCAAAGAATTAGGTAACACTTAGGAACATGCTCAGGTGGCCAAAAAACAGTAATATGACACAAATTAACTTACATTCAACAAAAACTGTCAGGAAGAGTAGGACAGGAAAATATTCTAAAATCTTTTTAATAGAAGAATTTTGTGGTGTTTCTTTCGCCTGTTATCCTGGTTGTAATTATCTTTATTCCCAAAACACTATTTCTGCTCAGCATCTCTTTTCTTCTTTGGAGTGACTGATCTGCACCTGTACATAGCAGTATCTTATGAATCAGTCCTAATCTATAGCTGCAAAAGTTGGAGCAGTAGAATTAGTTACTTCAGGTTATCTTCGTTCCATTCCTCCTCCTTTGTTGAATACAAATATTTTAATCACAAGGGAATTGTACATAATAAGCTACATTCTAGTTGAAATTGTGACCATATGTATTATAACACAAAGCAATTAATAGCAGCGCATCCTGGAAAATGCCACAGTGATCAGCTGCCTGCCAACACATTATAAACACACCAAAGTCAAAGATGAAATTTTATTCACCATGTAATGAGAATACTTTCTGTTTATGTTGGCATGGAAGCTATTCCTTCCCCAGTTTTTGAACAGTGGATCATTGCTAATTTTTGCCACACTCCTAGGTACGACTTTCACAGTTGACAGAGTATCCAGTTAGAACCTTTTGCTTGCTTTGTGGAATAAAAGAGCTTGATTGGATTGCCTAAGCATAGGCATCCCATGCCATTGCTGCAGGAGCTGCCCAAGGGATGTGCACAGATCTGAGTGTTCCTGGCTTGGCAGCTGGGGATCAGCTCAGCTACACAAGGGCAACTGAAATGGCAATGGAATGAAGCCTTGAATGTGAGAAATTTGGATGGCTATTTTCCTACTCAAGCTACTGAAAAATAACTAAAGAAAAGAACTCTATATGATCAAACTTGTAGAAAACATATCAGTGTTATGTGAGGCAATGTTTGAAGAGTAGGAGCTTTAAAAATTTTCCCAAGGTTGATGTGGATACTCAGACAAGTCAGAGTTGCAGAAAGTTACGGTACTTAAAGTTCCCTCATTTTTAGTTTTGCCTGCATTCAAAATTCAGAATTAACAAAAATATATATTGCACCGCTTTAAAATGAAAATCTGATTTCTTTTTTCTGAGTATTATTTATCAATATAGTGAGACACGATTCCAATTTTCTTCTTTAACTCATATCTAATTTTCCTACAAGTTCCATTTATGATTATAAACCTGAGTCAGTTTCTATATTCATTAAATAGTATGTAATTAAGAATAAGGGTTTTCAAATCCATGACCGAATACATTCTTTTGCTCCCTGGGACCCAGGTATCATCTCCAGGTGTATCACCTAACTAACAATTAAATGATCACTTCCTTAAAACAAAATCTATACCAAAATGGATACAATCAATAAGGAGAACAAAATCCAATTTCAAGGCAAAAAACACATTTTCTGAGAGTCATCACTTTAATGGGTTCGTGAGATTTATAGAACGAGCTAATTTGCCATATGCAAGCCAGTTTTCCATTCTCTTGGGGTTACCATGGTGTAGGAAGTTCAGTAAATCTATATATAATCGGGCAATTTTTAGCATATGTACAAGGCACATTTGATAACCTCATCATGGCCCGCAACCTTGATATACAGTTTGTTCTACTTGGAATGTAATATAATTTCACACCTAAAAATAGGTACTTTAAGGTACAAAAGGTTAAATATCTGCTCTCCATTCCTACCAAATCAGAACTTGCAAAAATGATCTTTTTTTTTTTTGTTGTTGTTGTTATTGCTGTCTTAGCACCATTAATTCAGGAAACCTAATTTTGATTTTCTTCAAGAATACCCAGAAATATATGTAAATTGTTTCTTTCATGATACTGTGTGCTTTGTTCCGCTTTAAAACACATCACGGGAAGCAAAGTCTGAGCTTCAATAACTTCTGAATGTCAGCACATCTCTGATTTCTAAAATGTGTGTTTTAGCCAGGGATATTGTGAGCAAGGAGCCTGTTCCAGCTCCATGATAATGCCAGCATTAATTTTCACTTATAATTGTTTCCTCCTTAAACAGCCCCACAGAGAGAGACTTGCATCCCTTCATTACACATAACTTATCATGGCATTAAATTTGCCTAAATTGTACTCTAGTGCTGCCGTACTGCTGACCCTTAAGTCTGTAAACAAATACATTTGTTCTCTATATATTTATGTTTTGTCTTCTAAATTGTGAGAAAATGAGCCTGGAATCTTCATATTGTAATTGTATCATCAGAGCCTGTTGAGAATACGATAAAGTAACCAGAAGTTAAATTATCAATAAGAGTCATTTATTTTGCATTTTTATTTTAAAGAATACTTATGAGAATTGTGATAAATTAGCAGTGACAAACTACTTCTTGCAGGCTGATTTTGTGTGGAGAGTTTAATTAAACATTGCAGCTGTTTATCTCTATGGTGATTAAATTTTCATATGTAAATTACATGTATTAAGATCAAGATACTTATGTAAATGTCACTTGCCTTAATGTTTTGTGTTACTGTTATTAACATCTAACCATCAGCTTGTAATCTTCTTGTATTGCATTACGCTGGCATGCACTACACGACTAAAATAAGTAGATTTATATCTTAATAACAAACAAGTTTTTAAAAAGAACATCTTACTATGTAATTGAGATGAAGATAAAAAAAAATAAAAAATAAACTGCCAAGTGTGAGCTGCTGCAAATTTCAGAACCTCACTGGTGTGAACCACATTTGTTCAGTGTCCCCATCCATCACCAAAGAAATTTGGACACCAGAAATCTGTTTGTCCACTTAGAATAACACTCCCCTCTACCTTACAGCAACTGAGGGTACTGTGTTCTTTCTTGCTGTTGTCACTGGCATACAAAAAAAAAAAACAAAACAGTATTATTATAGTTCTGTTATAAACTACATGAACAAAGAAATAATAAGCAGATTGCTATTTCTAGCAGATAAAATAGTCTATACTCAACAACCAACCCTACTAGATTACAAATTTTCTTCGGCAAGAGTACTGCAAAGGTCTGGATACTATAGACACTGTGGATTTGGTTTTTGCCTTCTTTACTTCTTCTACTTCATATTTATAAATATTATTCTCATTTACTTTGATGATAAAGATGAGCAACAACTTGGAGTGAAGGAACAGGAAGATCTGCCATCTAATCTTAATTTTGGGAGAGGGAACATCTTCCTACAAAAATATGCAACTCCTGTGAAAGAAAGACTTTTCATTATGCCAGTCATGTTTGGAGCCTACCAAAAGGCATTCACTGAAAGTAGGAAATCAAACACATCACTTACAAAAGAAAAAGGAAAAAAAAGAGACGGAATTGCAGTAGGCAATACATAGAAAATGAGATAAAAGCAGTTAGGATTAATTTATTTTGAGGAACCTATACGTTATATAGATTCTCAGGGTTTCCATTTATTTGTTGCTTTTATTTGATGATTGGGAGAAAAGGAAAAGATCACTGGGAGGTGGAGGCTTCATTTGCTTACATTGTCATCCAGGAGGCATGCCACTATAAAAGAGAGCACATTATCTCAATGATCTACTCAAAAGCAATGAAACGCTTTGAAGATGCCCCAAATAATTGTATGGATGTTCTGATGGGTAAATTGAAGATGAGCATTGTCTAGGGGCTTAGGATAAGTTCAATAACTCTCTCAGCAACATGATGAGCTTTGAAGAAAGAGCAGTCGGATAGCTTGACAGTGTAAGAAATTAGCCTGTATTTTAATGGATACCATCCCTCAGTGCTAATAACTACATCAGCTGACAGTCTGACTTTGTACTCAGAGGGTGCCATATATATATTCATCCCAAGTTTCCTTTCTATTTTAGAGTCTTAAATTACATCCCATTGACTCTTTTGGGCTTAATTCAATTTACTTACTAAGTTTCCTATTTCCAAATTAAAGCTACACAATATAGCTCCTTCCAATGGAGTCATACAGTTTAACTGCTGGGAAAGTGCTTTCCCAGCACCATACTTCAGGTCTTAACAGAGCATGTTTCCAGTGCTCAAATTATCCTGACATCTTTGTCAGGTGTTTGGGTATGACCATTCCCAATCACCTCTGCTGCCCTGCTCTATCAGCTAAAGAGATGAGAGCAAGATTTGGGCAATAGCTACCTTCCTTTCAGAAATGTGATAAATTCAGGGAAGAGAAGACTAGAAGCAGTTGGTGCTGCTGGGCTTTTCATACACTGTTCATTCATTCATGAAGACCAGTGCAAATTTATCCTTAGCTTTTATCCTTTTTTTTTTTTTCACATTGTAACAACTCAATGAGTTACAGTGATTTTCTTTTTTCTTTTTTTCTCAATGAAATAAAGTTGAGGCGTCAACTTATTTCAAATAAAGCATCTGGGTTTGCAACTGCTTCCTCCCATGCAAAAGCTGTTTCAGAAGAAAAATAAATCTTTCCAGCTTTTAGAGATAGCCACATCTCCAATCTATTGGAAAAAAATTCTGGATATCCTAAAAAAAGTGCTGTATTTTTCAATCTGCTGTTTTAAAAGCAGCTTCTGAGCAATGCAATCCTATTGACAGCAGCTCTTTTCTCCTGTACCAAGCACACATCTTTGATGAAACAATTCCATGTTTGCCGTCTCAGCAGCTGAAATGGCATTTCTGGAACTGCAGGAAGACCTACCTGAGGCAGGTGAAACTGCTGACACCACCCCAAGTGCCGTCAGCAGCATGGGAGCAGAGGTCTCACCAGCTGCTGGGGGTAGATGAGGATGACAAGTCCATTTCTGTGAGCTATCTTTGCCAGTAACTCCCTACTGCAGATGATATCTTGGGCAATGAAGCGTTAGGTAAGTGAAGAATTCAGCCCTACACGTGTAAATGGTTCTCTATTGCTAGGGTGCCTGCAGTATCTCAGTCTGAAGGGCATGGATTAATCACTATTGCAAACCACTGTGGTTCACACAACAGAGTGTGGGACCATAAAAGAGGATAATTAGCAGGCAGAAAGCTTATACTTGCTCATGCAAACCTCACCAATCAATAACAAGGAAGAAAGAATACAACACTAAATAGTTGTAGGGTTTGTGTAAATTACTACGTTACAAATCTCTCAGCAGCTCTTAAACATGGACAGACCTTGAAGTTTATCAAAAGGCATTTTTCCTCAACTAGAAAACTTTCCTGTGCTGTTGAAGTTCAGCTTGCCATGAAACTTCCTTTTCATTGTCTGGTTGACTAATGAAAATAAAAACCCTGAAAAATGATCATAACGAGGATAGCTGGCAGCGAACTCACAACAATTACCAGAAGTTAATTAGAATTATTAAAATAACAAACACAATGCCACTGATATTACACATCTACATACAATAATGGAATCCAACAGTGCACCCGATTCATGAACTCCATTGTATTACTTCAGAGCCTTTTCTTGCTCACCAAATTAAATGTTAACTGATCATCATCTCCAAATCAGTTGGTAGATTGAATCTTATTTACACAAGTCCTAAAAACTGATCTGGAGAGCAGAATTACAGTATGTTGTCATGGGTAGTAAAACAACTTGCAACTCATTTCTGCTTCTTGTTTCCCTATCCACAGTACTGCATTTGGAAAACGGAATTCTGAAGTTACAAGCAATTGATGCAACAATTTCATCACACACACTTTCACCTTCTATCACTGATTTAATGGAAATTTAATGAAGGATCTGCTTGAATAAATTTCAGGTAGTCAACATCTTTGCACCTGCACTCAGATTATTTTAATCAGAGAACTCTGATCTCATTTAATCCATGTTTGCCTCATTGCTGTATGTGCACACTACCATAAAGTACCTCATTGTATTTTCACTGCTAAACTGAATTATGCAGTACATGGTACACAGAAACCAATCTTGAATCTTTTATAATAGCAGATTTGAAGAGGAGTTGCTGACAGGCAGGGAAACACACAATGTTGTTGGCACAGTTTTCCTATTCCTAACGAGACAGCAGCCCTCCCAGTTCCTCTACCATGTATATATAAAATAAACAGACAACCTCCCCAGAATAAAATAAAATCAACAGTATAAATAGTTTTCTTAATATTTTAAACCAAAACACTGTTAAAGGCAATTACCTGCTGTGATGAAACAGAAGCAAGAGAAAAGAAAATACCCACTGGGATTAAAATGTTAGAAGCCAGGTAATGGATTTGCATCTGTTCTTCCTTCTGCTATTGTGGGCTTGAATGACACCAATTATTTAAGAAA
Source organism: Odontophorus gujanensis (assembly GCA_013399175.1). Classification (NCBI taxonomy): domain Eukaryota; kingdom Metazoa; phylum Chordata; class Aves; order Galliformes; family Odontophoridae; genus Odontophorus; species Odontophorus gujanensis. Next base: position 871,883 of record VXAB01008776.1, on the reverse strand, counting down.
GATTCATCAGAACAAAATGTTCAAAGGTCTTCAGGCTGGGAAATGCTCTTCTGAACCTCACACATGGTAGGACTGAGTGGTAGGAGATGCAGCTCCCCTATAACCACTTACAATTAAAGGTTTCAGCTTCCTTTGGGAGTGCATTCTTTCCAAATTATTTTCAGATCTTTAATTACCAATAACAATGAGGTTTTCTGACAAAATACTCCCTGTGAAATCAGGGAATGTACTAAAGATTGAGCAATAAACAGAACAGGTAAAGATGAATCTGAAGTTCCAGATAAGCTGTCCTGCAGCAACTGTAGTTTAGGAAGAAGCACAGAAAGATAACCCAGATGTGCACATTTTCAGTGTGAAGTGTAATAATAATTAAAAGTGCCTTTACAATTTGAGCAAAGCCCATAATGTATTAGAAGAAAGATAATGGAATGAAACACCGTCTTTAATACAGGCAGAAAAATACGGTTTATATTTTAAGTGATCAATGAGAAGCAAACCTGTGAGCACAGAAACACCACTTTCATGAATTGACACTATAGCTCCTCTTTCATTTGCTACTGCAGTCCCACGAATCACAGAAATAAAAGTAGTTGCCAGACAAAATAAAGAGAATGTAAGTATGTGATTTACCAAGTAATTAGTCACATAACTGACTAACTTTTCTTCTTCACGGTGTATTCCACGAAAACACAGAAATAACAATGCAGTGTCATGTATTAAAGTCACAAAATACTAGACAAAGAGAAAAGGAAGAGAGAAGAGTGTTCCCTGCTGCTGGAATTTGATTCAAATGTTAACGGCAAAGGTACCAAGCCCACTCAAGTGGCTGGCAGAGCAAAGCATGCTGACCAGGAGAGCACCTAAAAAACCTGCCACACGTATCTGTATGCCACACACAAAGATGGAAGCAACAGGCTGCTCATGTAACACTTCAGAGACTCTCAACCTGAAGAAAAATACGACTCTATCTCAGCAAAGAACAGAATTTGCCCTTTGTCTCAATCCTCTACAAACAAATGAAGCAGTGCAGACTCTGTCACTCATCTCCTTGACCATCCTCTCGACATTGCTCTTCTTCCAAACTGCTCCTTTTTGTTCTTCAGAATATCTAGGGATTTTTACTAATTAAATAATTTCACAGCGTATTATCTGTGGTTAACACGAAACCGAGCTTTACTAATTTGATCTCCGTATGTCTAGCACCATTTATTCATGCTGTATCACCATCTCTGAACACAGATTATATTTGACCTCTTGGTCGGTGTTGTAAAGCTTCCATAACACTCACAGCTATGGAAAGTCAAAAGAGTTGAACATAACACAACAGAAGCAATATCTAGAGATTACTAGATATCCAAGTGAAATGCAGATGGACTGGATAGAAGTATTTTCTTCTTTAACAATTTTGCATAAATTTTCAATGAATTTTTACAGAGGTTTCCAAGGAAGTGGAGCACTGGAAAAAGAGCAATTTGAGGACTTCTCTCTCCAGCCTTTCTCCTTCCCTCTCTTTCTCATTCTTTTCGTTCATCTTTCCCTGTTTCTCAGCTCGCTCAGTGATGATGTTCAATCTCTGGTTTTTATTACTGTGAAAACGCCTTTTTGATTTCAAAGTCATCATGCAGTTTTCACTTTTCCCCACTGTATGTGTAGTGCTGTGTCTCCTGTAGGACATGAGGGTGTGTACATCCAGTGTGATCTACCATGCATGCTGTTCAGCTTTTGCCTTGAGTGAGTGTGCGGATTCACTTTTAAGATCTTCCTCTGTACCTGTTCAAACCACGGTGGTACTTCTGGTATCATTTCTTGCCGACGATTAATTAGAGTAAAGTGAAAACAATATCATTAAGAGAGCCACTCTGCATTTCCAAGAGAGCTGTTCTTTACTGGAAAACAATTAAATGACACTTGAAACTTGTCTAAACTGTGTGTGGGGCATCAGTTAATAGCTGAATAATAAACATTGGATCCTTCATTAATTCCTGCACAGTGAATTTTCCAAAGACCTACAATAACGAGCTGCAGCTTGTAAAGCACAAATCCAAAGACCATCCTCATGACCACTAAAGCTGTGGGTCAGACTCAACCCCAAGTTGACCAAAGCCTGTCTTGCTGACACCTGAAGGGAAATGTCATTTTTAAAGCTGATTTCCACTGCTACGACTGAGTCAAAAGGAGTTCTGTCACTGACTCAGAAGTTTTCATGAAACCAGGCCTTCGTGTACCAGTTACTAAATCAAAATTCCACCCAAGAGAAGTGTGAAAATATTTTCAGCATATTTATCAGCACCTCCTCTTGCTCAGAATGAAAACAAGATGGGTAGATTACACGGGAGAGAGCAGCAGAGCTTGGGCCCTGGGTGCTGCAGTGCCCCGAGCTGCTGCCAGCTCCCATCACTCCCAGCCAGGGCGACCTCGTGCCATTTTTTTTCATCAGCTCACTTCCAAATCCTTTAAAAAACAAATGAAGTTAAATAACAAATAGCATAAATATTTTAATAGGCCTGCACATTACCAACTGCCAGACCAGCTGTCTAGACTGCAAGAGTATTTGTGGGTTTTTTATTTTAATTTTTAATATATATCTTTTTTTTTTTTTTAAATCTGAAACACATACGTCTACAGCACATAAAGTATCTGTCTCAGTGTGATCCCTGGTCCCACAGCCATGTCCACTGAGCAGTGCAGGGCCACAGCTCCACGGCTGTACCACAGTACCCCAGCCTCCCTACATTAGCAGAGGGAATACAAAGTACCTTGGTCCCAGCATATTGAGCTCAGCTCAAATAATAATCAACACTACACAGAAAATAAGTTGGAAAAAAACTGTGGGAGTGCAATGGCTTTTATGACAGATGAACCTTTCAGTGTTTTATGCCAAGCTATTTGAAAATACGGGAAGAAAACAATTGTAACTCCATACCCCAAAGGGATTAGATCAGAATGAGGTGAGTTAAATATCTGCAGCTGTATATTTAAAATGCGTTCATTGAGAGAAGGAAAGATGCTTTCATCTTGAATCTTTAAAACACCACTGATGTTGCACCACAAAATAATAATAATCTTAATTAAATGCTCCCGTTCCTCTATTTTACAAGGTAAATGTAACTTTAAATGTTCATGAAACTAGGAAACAGGAGACGGTGATTTCCAAAAGCAGAAGAGATGTTTAATGGAAATTCAGGATGTACAAGCTTTGCCTACAAAAAACAAACCTAAACATTATGACACTGAAATAGAGATCTGATGATGACAAATCTCTCATCTCTCCATGTCTCATGTGCTCTGACCTCTAAGCAAGCTCAATTTTTAAAGACAGACATAACTTCCATTTAAAGCACAGGAGAGCCAAGATCACCAGATGAATTTTAAGGATAAAGAGTCATTTTTTTTCCCCACTACATTAATAGGAAATCCCATGGAGGGAATGCAAGAGCCTTGATATGATGGGGGTGTAAAGGTATAATGTAAGCCAGCTTTCATTCTGAACATCCATCACATTAAATAACAAATTGACCAAAGGGAAGAGGGCTGCTCCACAAGTAATGCCTCCTATTTTATGATGCTGGCCCACAACATCAGAGGCAGGTGTTGGAGGGATGGCAATAGAGGCTGAGCTTCCCTGTCAATATTTTGTTTTATTTAGTTAATACTTACTAAGCTGCGGGAGTTGATATGAAAATTTTGTACTGCTAATGGGTGAACACTGAGTTCCCCAGTGATGGTCTCCCAGCAGCTCAATGCACTGACATTGGTCACCATGCTCTAACACAGATTTTACAGCCAGGTTTGCATCTCATCCTCAAACACAAATGATAAGTGACTTGGTGACCCTGAGATCAACAGAGGAATAAAACATTTTAGCAGTGTTTCTCTCTCACCCTCTCAAGAATTGGCTGTGTTAAAACAGACAGTGTGGTGATAAAGTGAGGAAAAAAAATGTATAAGAGTAAAACAAAACAAAACAAAGTGTTTTCTCTGCAGGGCAAGTAGGAGGTAGGTCCATGCATTACTACCACACGAGGGAGCTATCTCTCCAGAAATGCCAGGCTCAGGACAGGACAAACCATACGAGCCTGGCTCCAGCCAGCACCCCGAGCAACCCTTCAGCACAGCCACAGAGATGTGAAATTCCCACTGTGGGGGCAAAACTCGTTTTCTGTACTGTATCTATTCAGTCCAAATGCTTATGGCAAGTAGTCATAACTGAAATATTTTTGCCCAAAAAGCAAGCTCCAAATAATAAAGGTGATCAAATTCTCAGGTAATATATGGCAAAGAACAAGCCAAATCTCCTGGAAATCTGAGATGAGAGGGATGAAACTTTTATATTAAACACCATAAATCGTGCCACCGTTGGCCAGGGCCCTTCCCTCGTGGTCACCTCCCACCAGACCTCGTCTTAACACTTGCACAGAAGGAAACAGATGAAATTTGCAAAAGCCTTAAATCAAGGAGCAGATGCTTAATAATAATGCTTAATTCCAAAACTAAACACCGGGGTCTTCCTTGGCAAGCAGAGGTTGACACAGTGCAGTACCAATGGGAGCCACTTCTCAGTCCAGGGACATCCCATTCCCAGGAGTCCCGGCCCCAAGCCCAGCAAAGGCATGGCCCAGAAGCCAGGGTGAGCCCTGCAATGGAAGTGGCTGTTGGGGTCCATCCTGGCTCCTGGGTTCACATGACAAGGTTTTGGTAGAGGAAGCATTCTAGAAGGGAAAAATCACCCTCCAGTGAAAGTATAATTTGTCAAGAGTATTCTTGGAATATTATGACACAATGACATTTGTCCTGCCTTATGTGACTTTTGAGCAGCTTCACCTAAGTGTTCACGTTTCGCAAACTTCAAGCATAACAATTACCTTACAGCAGGTACCTTCCCCTGTACAACAAAACGTTAGGGAACATGATTATAGAGCTGTCCTCAGCTTCTCACTGTTCAGAATCCCAGAGGATCCAAAAGCTTGAAGACAAAACTTCCGATGCACACTTCCACCTACACTGATCCCAGCCACTCACTTAAGGAGCTGAGAACACATACGTGGATCGAGTAGCCATGGGGTGGCAGGGTGGGAAGCACCATACTCTGCTACCTACTCATCACTGTTAATGGGAAAAGATTTGACAATGCATTGTACCCTTCTATGGAGAGGTCTCATGTTCTTTCTTTACTTTTATTCACAAAGTTGGTCTACAATTAAAAGAACAGTATGCAGGGTCCTTATGAGTCCCATCAAACTCAGGATATTGTATGCTTCTAAAAGCCTTCCCACACTATGTTCAAGTGGTCTGGCCTCATGGATTTCTAAGAAATTTATTTTTCAGATCCATTAAAGCATTGCACCCATCTCATTAATCTTTACCTCCCATCTTGGACTGGTATGAGGCAACATAAGCCTTGCAGTAAGCTTTCCTAGCACTGCCATCCTTGGCCACGTTGTTTGGGAGAGGTTGCTACTACACTATCAGGATAAATTCCTGTGGTTTCATCCTGAGTAACCATTACGTGGAAACTTTTCCTTGGATCCAAACAGGCAACTGAGCAGATTTATGTATGTGTGTAGGTATGTGCGTATGCACGCAAGTCACGCACTGTATTTTATCTTCCTTCTATTAGTTCAGCACATGCTCTCAGGATGGACTACCAGAGGGGTGGTGGGCATGCTGAAATCCTGGCTGTGCAGTTGGCCTCATCACATCCCATTACAAGCAATACATCATAAAACAAGATTTCATGAACTAGCGATGAACTACCTGGATCTGCCTTCCAAAAGCAAGAATGTAATGAATGAGCAAGGATCCTTCTCTAGATCATGCATTTATATAATGTCAAAGAATATGTCATCGATGTCTCCATTCATCTCAGTTTGCCTGGCAGTAAGTCAGGCTGCCCACAGAAATTTAACAAGGCACAGCTGCAATCATGGCCTTACCCACACTGCTCACCTAGTGCAGGACAGTGCCAAAATAACTCTGTCTGGATGTATATAAACATGCATTTTCAAGCACAGCCTTAAATTTCATCACTTTAGCCTGAATTCACTACTAGAAATAGGTCTTTAGGGGCTTCTAGTCAGTACTTCTATTTCATGCACTTTGGTAGCTCTTTTTGCTTTAGGCAAAAAAAATCAAAACACTGTCTAACAGACCTCATGGGCAGGAATCCTCCCTTAATTTCATCCAAAGACGCCTGCAGTCTCTCTACCCTCCTACACAGACCAGCCAAAAATTTCTCTAAATGTTTGCTTAACATAAGGCCTGCAATTTGTTATCTAAAAGCTGGGAATAGAAAAGGAAGGTTAGAAAGCTGTCAGATAACTGATAAATACCAGTGAAACGAATATTCAACATCTTTTATGGCAAAGTCAACAATGTAGATACTTAGCTAAGAAAGAAAATTTTCCCAAACTTTCACTTATACATATGTCCAGGAGCCAAAAATACTTTATTATTATTACTATTATTATTATTTTGGATTTTTTTACTTTCGTGGATAATGACTACTTGGGTCAAGAGCCCTTCAAATCTGAAATGCCTTGAATTTACAGACAGTCCCATTCTGTCTCCATTCTCAGTATCATGGCCTGGAGCTATCTTCAGGGACTTACCATGAAATTACTAGGAACAAAAAATGGCCTTCTTGACAATGAAATGAAAAGTAAGGAAAACAGAGCCCATCTGAAAGGAGAAGTAAATACAAGCAGAATTTCACTGCTGATCTTTTTAATTTGAAAGAAAAAAATAGAAAAAGATTGAAACTGCAGCAGGTTTTGCATCGTTTCCCCTGAGGTCAAGTAGGTGTTTTACAACCCTGAAAATATCACCCCAAAATTAATAAATAAAGAGTGAAACATTGCCTTTTTGGGGGAAAGAACATAGATTTCTAGATATCTGAAGTGCTATTTTAAATTGTTTCTTCTTCATCTACTGGTCCATTTGCCAGACCTTCCTTCTCTTCAGAAAAGATTGGCTTTTATGTTTGCAGTTTATTTGTCCTTGTCTTCATCTACTATGGTATGAAAACCAACAGCAATAAGAATACTTTCTGGTACAGAATAATGCTTTTACTGTGAAAAGAAAAGTAAACATTGCTTTGCATCACGAGCCACTGCAGGGTGGACACGGTCAGCCCTTGACTGCGGAGGGAAGACTCAGTGTTCCTTTGCAAAGCAGTCACCTACACAACAATGACAAATATCATGCAGATAAAGAGTAATTATGAATATGTTGGACTTTAAGGGAAAGCATTCAGTTCAATCACTGCACTGCTGCATTTCAGATTAAAAGTTATTTTTCTAAATCAACTCACTCTACCAGTTCCACAGATGACCTTTCCATAGAAAAAAAATTACTGTAACTTTTTAGAAAATTAATTGCTGTTTGATTTGCTTAGAAAATAAACAACAGAAAACTCTCCTCTCTCCCTGTAACAATTAGGAGAGATGATAAAACTCACATTTCTAACTTAGTTAATTTAGCATGTCAAAAACCAATCTTTCCCTGGTAATTTCAATGCACTGAATGTCATGGAAAGGCCAAGTGACAGATTGCCGCATTTCAGTCAGAACACTCATCCTACTAAAAATGTAATCACTGATGTTCAAATTTCATTTGACTGTGCACTGTACAATATTTGGATTGTGGGTAGCCTTTGGCATTTTCTTTCCCCCTTCTCATTCAAACAAAAATGAATTAATGTTACATACTGAGGTCCAGAACAACTTTTGAGAACTGGGCGGAAAGTAAACCAAAACACTTTTATTTATTTCTCCTTTCAGATTTAAGACCGATTAAAGTGTTGTCGCTGAGTAATACTGAGTTCAGATTTAATAATGTTGCTGAGAACTGGAAGTGTGGTTCCAATTCCTACTTGGGAGACCACAAAGTCTATCAAAAACAAATTAAGATCCTTTACTAATCATTATCAAGCCCTGTGTTTAATCATGTTCCTAGACAGCAGCCTGAACTTCATTATCACAGTAAGGAACAGGCTCCAGTTATAAGCTGAATTTCAGGGCTCTGTCATCTCGTGCTTGATTTTCAGCAAACTTTTCATGCATCTATTTGTTATAAATTATTTTGCTGTACAGGAAATCTATTAATCTTCGTTTCCAAGAATGGTTTCATAACCTCTCTATGTTCCAGAGCTAAATAACACATATGGTTCGTGTTTAACAACCTCCATTTGGTGCTTCATATGTGTACTTTTTCTTTCTGCTTCCAAACCCATGGCTGCGAGCAGCGCTAGCGCTGAGGATCAGGCACCAGCGTGGGTGAACGCTCCCTGAATAGGCTTGCCTTTCAATTGTCAGACAGCAATTGACTGAAATCAGAGAAAAAAACGATTATTCTGACAGCCTTTGATATGTCATTGGCTCAAAAAACTCTTTCTGTTCGAAGTCTCCGATGTCTATCAGATATTCAATGAGGCATATGGCATCTTTTGATGCGCTATCCGTTATTGACATGAAATGGGAACCCCTATCCTCTTGAATAAGTTTCCCGTAGTTCTGCCCTGCAACAAAGAGCATCTTCCACCAGCACCTGCTAAAGGTCACCCAACATGTGCCATTTTAATACATGCTCCAGGTGTGTGGAAAGCCTGGCAAACAACTTACTTCTGTCCAACCCGAAGCTGCTGTCAGCACACAAGTGCGGGTCACAACCTGCACACAGGAGACTAGCAAGGCTGAATTTAGCCTCTCTGTGCTCTGCTTTGCACAGGTCTTATCTTTCCTGGTGTGACCTGGAGTACCTGAGTACCTCACCAGAGGGTTAATTCAGCTGTGAGAAGAACACCGTGTGGCTCAGCATTACACAAGACTGTTTTCAGCCTCTAGACACCAACATGAAACAAAAAATTGGAAACACATTTTTCATCACAGCCCTCATTAATAGCCCAAGGATGCACCTCCTGCAAAGTATCGGATCAGAAGTTATAATGAGTATTATAATTAATACTATCCCACTGCCAGGTAATTTAGATGTTATTTCGATAAGCCATATGCACTGGAGAATCATGGCTGTTTGTTTGCAGGCAGTGTCAAAGCAACCTGAAGACTGGTGTACCCCAAACATGGAAATTTCTCATGGGACAAACACCTATCTACACTAAAATATTGAGATAACTTCACAGCTGAGTGCATGGTCAAAAACAGACACTTTTACTCGTATGTTCATAGTAAAAGAGTTCATAATTCAAAGGGAAATAGTACGAAATAAGAAGAGAACAGAGGAATTGCCATCATCCCCAATGATTCATCAAGAAAGGCTCGTGAACAAGTTGTTTTACAAGAGAAGCAGCAGCTGGAAATGCATATTAAGTTCTGTATCCTTTCTGGATGGGTAGAAAGAACAGCACCTCTAAGTAACATGAAAAACCTTAGTTCATTAAACAAACCTTAAGGGGAAGTGTAAATGAGAAGCGCTTTATATTCAGTGTCATCAATTCAGCCAAAAACATGTTTGTACCACTCCACGAAATGAATGCTTTTTATAGAGCCTTTCCTGCCAACACTGCCTCATGAACGTAATAAAATTAAACATGTAAAACCAACTCTGGGGCTGGCAGTTAGCGAGTACATTCCAGAGAAACAGGAATGCACACTTCTAAACAAACAACTGTTCAAATGCGAGGGCAAAAAAACCAACAGGTAAACTGAGGAAAGCCAAATGCAGAAAAGCACAGAGTATCAGTAGCTCATAGGAAAGGCAAGGCGCCTTTGGCAGAAGGACTTCTCTCCCAGATAAGCTCCTTGGCCCTTGGGCTCTTTCCTTGTGCATTACCAAAGCCTTACAGCACCAACAGCACCGGCGTAGCTGTTTTCCAACCTTAGCAAAACAAAAAGCTCTGGGTGATAAGAAGGAAGGGAGTTGCTTTCATTTTAGGGGTTTCTGTGGGTGTTTTTTGGCACACAAAAAGCCTGACTGCTTTCCACTCCACCAAGGAAGGGAACAAACCCCCCTAACACAAACCTCGTAGGGCTCTCACCCTGACCACCACCCTTGTACATCGGTTATCTCAAAGCAGTTGAAGGAGGAATACAAAGCACACACACATTTCCAGAGTTATGCCACAGTCATCAAATACCAGAAGCATTTTGAAACCACTCTTGCGGCCCCGAGTAGGAGCAAACCTCTCCAAATAAGGAAGCATTTCTCCTCCAACGTGCTGAAATTGGCAGCTCCCCTCCCGGAGTTTATGTAAGATTTCTCAAACAGATTAGCCAACAAACAAATGTCAAATAGCCTCCTCTCTGCTCTGGAGGGAAATCAGCAGCTTTCATCTGCAGAAAGAGATTTTGATAAGAATTCAAGCTGAGACACAAATCTCCACGTTGCCACAAAGGAAATTTCCACATAGGGTATAACAAGCAACCAATGACAAGTAATGCAACAGAGTCCCCGTGCCTTATTTTGGTGCATGGACACTCGCATCACAGTCACTGCTGTCAGAAATGAAGTGGAATTGCCATGTTGCCATTTGGCAGCCCCCTTCTTGTATTCCCAGAAGGTCATCAGTATTTATAGAAAAACAGGGCTTCCAGGCCAAATTACAGCAATGCTGCACAAAGCAGCAGTAGGAGCAAAAGTAACATGGCTGGCGGAGTCACAAATAAGAAATACTGAAGAAGAAAGATGAAGACAAAAGGTTCCAGAGGGTACTCAGAGAGGTCAAAGGCGTAGCTGTGCCCACTTCTGTGAGAACATCAGTTAAGTAAATTCAGCATCCCTTTCCAGAAGGAGGCTGCAGGACAGCTTCTGAAAACTTTTCGGAGAGAAGATCTTAAAACCAGGCAATCTGAGGTGCTGGTTAACCAGGAGATGCTATGGCAAGCACTTAGCAACGATCCTTCCCAGGTTTTTTTAACCTCCACCAGCCTCCCACAGAGAATGACAAGGAGTTATTACCAGTGACAATGAGCTCATTCTTCTGCCTCTTGTCCCATTAGGCCCTGATCTTTGAAGCTTCTGCACAGAAGTTACTTTGAATATCTAAATACCTGAAGGATTTTGGCAGGATTGTGTGCACAAAAGGCTGTTCATATCTGTGAGAATTTGTACAGCTGGGGTTACAGAACACAAAATCTCAAGGTAAGGGATTCTGATTGCTTTGCTCATGAAGAGCTCAGTGCAGTGAAGTTCAGTCAGGGAAAAATAGTGCTCAGAGTGCCACGAAAATGTATAGTTTCAGGTCTTCGTACTGTCTAGCAGAACTATCTATGTGTACATATGCACCCACTTACGTATCTTCTCTTTTTGAGTAGAAAAAAAAAATAACAACACTATATAAAGAAAGTCTTTCGTATGAGGCAAGATTCAATTCTGTTGGCTTTGAAACCTCATGGCACATCTATTGCATTTTCTTTCAAGATACTGAGCAAGCAACACAGAGGTCAGGCCAGCATCTGTTTCACCAACAAATCACAGTCCTAGCAAGATACTCACACACAGGCAGCAGATGAAAAAGGTACCAAAAATAATCAACTGTTCAGAGGGAATGAATAAAACAGACTGATTCAGGTCTGCAGATGACAGGAAGGATGGCCATGCACTAGTTTAAAGGAACTAAACAGAGGAGGAACTATAGAGAGTAGGTTTAATTCTCATTTTCCATCTTACAGAAGTAAAACTGATAGTGAAGAGGAATGGCAAAATATATCTGAGAAGATGTGATAAAGTGTTGTGGTTTTTTTTATGATAGTGGTGCATATGCTGTTCTCTGCAAACTCCACTCTGCTCTGATCATCCCTTCCACCCGCATGACGTCGGTCCCAAGTTCTTTTATGCGGGTAATTAATAACTCTTATCCAGTGCTTGATTTATCTTTCTTCAACATGTGCAGATCACATGGAGATGAACTGTGTGAATTATTACCCTGTGGAGCCAGCAAGGAACTTTGTTTTTGCTGTTCTGACGCTCTTATTTCATAACTTGAGCGAATAAAAAATACCATACATATATTTCTAGAACGACACAAGCAATTTCCTTGCCTAAATACATGCTTTTCTGTTATTTATTATTTGGATTTATAAATGTACTCTCATCAGTGTTTGAGCTGTGTCTTGATTTAAGCTTCATGTTCTGAGCACCATTTTTTCTCCCCATTTTTCTGTCTCCTGCAATTCAGAGGTTACATGACTCAGTTCCTGCAGCCACAAACTGATTTTTCAAACACAAGATCTCTCTTGTTTGGTTCATGAGTTGAATGCCAGAAAATCCAATCATAGTGTCTGTATTGACTAAATCTTTGTTTAAAACTAAGTACGGAGGCTCAGCATGCCTCTTGCCTCCACAGTGCACTGAAGACAGCTCTCAGGGTGGTCAGAAATGATCCTGGAAAAGGGGCACTGAGCAAACGGGAACTCCAACAGTTCAGGTTTCAGCCTTTGATTTGTGTTTTAAGAAAGCAGGTTCTCATCCCAATATAGTACGAGCAATCATGACGTTGCATGGAGGAATTCTCAGGTCAAAGTGCCTTTCTTGTATGACTGGCAAAGATAAATACAACCTCTGATACCTCTTCACTTCCATGACCCTCACTCTTCACCTTTGCCTTCCAGTCCAGAGACAGCTGATTACAGAGGTGCGATGCCGAGGAGCTCTGAGCAGTAGCTCTCCCTGAGCAGCTGTGGCAAGTACATCTGAATCCAGTTTATTAATTAAAACCCATTAATGAACATGAACTGCAAAACTGTGAAGGTTTCTCTAGCTGTCCTTCCAAAATGGAGTTAGATATCAGAAGTTCAAATAGAAATACAGGAGTATGTAAGTTCTATGTTAAACTTATCAATGTTGTGTTCTATCTAGACTACAGCAGCTGGAGCCAGCAGCAGTTCCATTCAGATGTGTATTCAGAATGTATTACTCTTCAGGGGCCATTGACATCCCCAGAAATCTTCACTGTCATTTACTCAGACGAAATTGTGAATAACACAATAGTATGTGAGCACCAAGCTCTGGAGCTCTCTAAGTTTTGTTACTGTTTTTTTTTTTTGAAGTTGAAGGAGTCGCAAAGTCTGTCTATAAGGATCAGTCATCAATGCTGGATCGAACTGATCTCCCAGCACAAAGCCAAAGCTGTTCTCACTAGAAACTCATTACTATTCCACAGCAAGTCCTCTCTTCAGGGCACTTGTATAAGAGCTGTCAAGTTTAAAAGCTCAACACACTGAAGTCTAACATCGTTTGCACAGATTTTAGCAAGGTGCCAAATTAACAGAGCAAGGAACCTGTAGTTCTTGAAGGAAATATATCGAAGTTTTTAGTTGTATCTGGTTAGATACCCCTCCTTTTGTCACCAAAGTTGGTGTGTTGGAGGGCAGAAGACAACAGCTGTTTGTTGCAGGGAGGAGTGTCTGCTCCATTAGATACAAAGATATCTGAAGATTAGCTTTGCAATGTGGTAATTAAGAAAATACTTAAAAAATACAAAAAGCAAACAACATGGAGAAACTGTGCTAACCAAAATTACAGAGCGAGTAAAGCCCTTCTGTGTTACAATAATCTTGTGCCAGTGGATAGGATAAACTGAAGGGTCCTGATAAACTGCAGAACTAGACAGGGATTAATTAAATCAGAAACAATAAAGACATATTAAGAAGATTTCTAGAAAGGATAAATCAAATCACAAATACATTATTATGTATGACCTGGGGTCAGCAATAATCTTACTGGAAAGGATCTTTGTATCAGTCTCTTCCTGCTTATTACCTGGATGATCAGATGGGCTGCATCACTGACGTATCTGAGCAGCATCCAGGAGCTGGTAGATTCCTCCTTCCTTATGCAATGGGGAGAATGGCATTTGCTCTTTACAGATGAAAAACAGTGAAATGAAGATTAAATCACTTGCCCAAAACTATGCAGGACACAAAGAGAGTAGGAAATTCAGAACAAGGCAGCTCCTGCACTCTATTTAGGTAAAGTGCTTCCCAGCATAAGTAAGTCTCATCAAATGAGCACTGCCAAATTGCTCTCTGTCAAATTTCGTATCTCTCCTTGCTTTCTTGTGCTTGGGTTAGTCATAATTGTAACAATCTTCTCATATAACTTGATGACACAGAGGAAAAAAAAGGGGCTAAAAGCCTTACCCACTGTGCTAGCAGTAACGTCCTGACTAAACTGTTCTGGTACCTTCTCACCTTCGTATAGAAGCTTACTTGATATATTTTATCATACTCAGTTTTATGACTAAAGCACTTCACCTTCTCAGTGAATCTTCAAGGATTAAAAGCACACAATGCCTTATAAATCATCCAGAATCTTCCAAGAATTCCTAAGGAAGAGCTGGTCCTAGAGAAGTGCCAAGGACAGGTAGCTGTTATCAGAGCACCTCAGCTTAAAGCGTTAATTTGGTTTCCAAGTGAAACTCCAGTACAACTTTCTGACATTCACAGCTAAAAACCCTCGTCAAGACTTTTCTCAGCAGTTTCACTCAGCTTGTTTAGTCATGCCAGCTGTTTGTTCAGTATTTGTTCCAAGGTTTTGTTTTCTTGTCCCCTCCATACCCACTCTGATGCCCTTGTTTATCATGTGGGTTTCTACATACTCATAATTCTCTGAGCTTCCTTTCAAGTACCTTGAAAAAGAACCACAGTATGAATTCATGAAACAATGCATGAATAAGTCATTTCCTGCTTTAAATACACCTCTGAGTAAATGATCCAGAGGCTTTTCAAGAACCATTTACATAACAGTCGCTGATACAGTCTTCAAATTTTCATGTCAATCTCACAATGGCATTTTAAATCACTCAATTTTCCTAAATGAGGTGATGAGAGAATTTTAACAGTAGATATTCCAACTTCTAGAGCTCTTCTTTTAATTACAAATCTTTAAATTCTGAATTCCCCTCTTCTTTCTTCATTAGGGGTAGCACAGAAATGTCAGAAACACTCTGTATGTATAACCTCTAATCAAACTGCAGCAGGGGCACTACTTCAAATAGTACATTTTCTCTCACAACCACAAATGCCATAAATTTCAGCAACTGTCAATCTTGCTTCACAACATGCAGTTTGAAAATAAAATTTGGAGGCTTTGCTAAACGTGAATAACCAGCTCCTGCAGTACTACTGGCAAGAAACCAACAAATCACAAGATGCTCAACTAGTTACCAATACATTTAGGTAATTTCCAGTCAAAATTCATAGATAAGTAAACAAAAGAGATTTGACATTTACTTGCAGTTCTAAAGTAATGCAAAGATACCTATGCTTCCTTGGGCTCAGAATCTGAGAGTAGGCTCACATGTCAACCTCTCCCTCAGATCTTATTGGAGTGGGAAGAGCAGTGAGAAAGTTTAAACAGCGTTACGTTGCATCCTGAGAAGTATCTAGACACGGTTCTTTCGACAGCACAATTCCTGCTAGCACACCAAGGGACATATGGCAATTCATGACGTGGATCATCAAGGGGTCACAAGCTCAATGTGCAAGCCACACACAGGCTGTTATAGGGCAGAACCAAGGGGGTTTTCATCGCCTCGAGGTGATACGGGGCTGTGCTGGAAAGCAGCCTTTCCCCTTTCATCACAAAGACTGACCCGAGGACTGCTGCTGCCAGCCTGAGAACAAGCAGCCAGTGTTGAGATGAACCTCTCTCGAAATGTCTCTGTGCTCAAAGGTCTTGGAACACAAAAGAAAGGGTAGAGACACAGACCGTGATCTCTGGTGCCGCAAGAATCTCTTTGGAGACCAGTCTACATCTGCAGCAGTCCTGATTTATTTATTTATTTATTTATTTTGCTGAGCCAGGAGCTTAGGAGTCAGAGGGATGAAAGTGCACATCCATAGCAGTTGACACTTTGCTTGATAGACCTAAAAGAACTCGTGGGTCGGGAGACATAAATTAGTGCCACATTTCTCTTTTGGCTTCAAGTCTGAACGCCAGAAAATGGGGCAGTTGACTTCGATGAGCACTACTCCTTGAGAGCAGAGGTAGCTGTTGTGACCCTGGGACACTAAAATGCACAGGTAAGCCTATTCTTCAAGTTCACTGAAGGGGTCGTAGCCTTGTAGGTGCTGGATCCAGAAATGCAGTGTGATTTAAAACAGAGCTGAAGGGGTAGACAAAGCAGCTGGGGGAAGGGAAATTGTCAGGAGGTTTACTCCAGGCTGAAGTACAGAAAGAACAAGAAACAGGCAATGCAAGGATACTAAAAGGGAGTCTACAAAGAGTTAGAGGGTGAGGACCTGTGACCTTATCCCAACAGAACTGAGCATGAGCACCAGGTCACCCAAGAATCTGAAGGGACCTAAGAGGGAGAGGTGTCATCCATTACTTTCACTACCAGCTACAGCCTTCCTGTGCTGGGGATATGGTTAGGATTCCTCAGACAACCTTTATGTATAAGACTTAGCAAAAGGACAGCACTGCCAGAGGAGAGAAAGTTCTCAAAGACAATGATAGAATTAAAAAAAGGAGGGGAAACAGTGGAAAAGCTAGCCAAAATCAGATGGAAAACTGCTTCTTGTTTTGTAAGAGAAATCTCAGAAGTGCTTCTTTCTGGTAGAAGTCATGATTTGATCAAATTTCAACAGCTAGTGGTGCCAACTCTGTTGCACAATAAACACTGGAGAAAAGAGTTTAGAGAACATATCAGTCATAACTACATGACATGTTAGTGATGTATGTTTCTTAGAGTGAGAGCAAACAGTATAATTCAACTTCTAATGAAGTCAAACAACCCAAAAAGAGCAAAAGGAAACTCTCTCTCTCTCTCTCTCATCACAAAACACATTAGCAAAATGGAGTGTTCATGATTAATTCACATTCCTTTCCGATCGTCTATCTTGCTAAAGCAGCATAAAATCCAACTCTTTTGTTTCTTCCCTCTGAAGATATAGGAGACATGACATCATGGCATCTCATGTAACAGTCAAACCAGAAAGCACAGCTGAGCGGTTTTGAGGTTTCTTAGCAAACATCAGGATGTCTGCAGCAGTTTTACCTATCGGTGAGAACTTCAAACTGTCTCCACAAGGAAAGGATTTATTAGACACCTTGCAAAGAGCTCCGCACTTGCTGCCCCTGCTGTGTGTTGATGGACAGAAAATTCTACAGCTTCACGCTCAGACTCTTAAATTAGGCCATAAAAATGCAGAAAGTGCAGAGATCTTTACAGCTACAGAGAGACTCAGGGATACTCTGAGAGGGAGCCCTTCTCTGGATGGAGAGATAATTAGAAGTCAGTGACAATTTGTACAGTTTTTAAG
The DNA here is from genome assembly GCA_013399175.1 of Odontophorus gujanensis. Classification (NCBI taxonomy): domain Eukaryota; kingdom Metazoa; phylum Chordata; class Aves; order Galliformes; family Odontophoridae; genus Odontophorus; species Odontophorus gujanensis. The sequence goes on along the minus strand of VXAB01008776.1, from coordinate 854,664 downwards.
GAGAGGAAAGGTTTTTCTTTTATAAAGAAGAAAGCTAAATTACTTCAAGTGTACTACACTCCTTTGTATGAGGCAGCTTTTTGAAGCAATTCCAATTGAGCCCAGCAGCTCTTCAGAATCTTTCAGATTGTTCCAGATCTCACCTGACTCCATTCTACATTTTCATGCAAAGAAAAAGTTACTTCACTTTGAAAATCTGCATAATTAAAAGCCGTACTGTCTTCTGATTGATCAAGTTTCAAGTGACAGCTTTGCAGCAAGCTGCCTCCCACACAGAAGCAATTTGTAAAAGCCTTTCAGAGTTTTATGTAACTGAAAAACCCGACTTGCTTTCAGCCAGGTCTTTCTTTCCAGCACCGGTTTAAAAGTGACTGCTAGCAACTGCAAACAATACATGCTTGAATGTAAAATTAATTTTAGTACCAATCTTTTTGCATGATTACGAGCTACCAGCAGACACCAAGGTTTTCTAATGTTCCTCTTCTGCAGTTGGCAAATTTTGAACAAAATTTAAAGGCCAACTTCAGTTACATTTTTCAAACACATTCAGACACACAATACACATTTGCTGTCAGCTCAAATGGACTTCTTAGTCCCACGAGAGCAAAACCCAACAACTTACAGAAGAAGGAAGAAAACACTACATTCTTTCTTTCACCGGGCTTGTGTGAATACAAGCCTGCATTTGTTTTCCAATTTCAGTTATACAGTACATTCAACGCTAGAGGGAGTACCAATAGAAAGCTGAATATTTCTTTCAGCCAAGAAGAGGCTACGAACAAAACCTGAATATGAGTTGTAATGGTCTCCTCTGAATCCACAAAACTTCAGGTCTCCCGGGGATCTTGCAAGTTGGGATAGTCCAGTGATCCAAGCCAGATTTAATTTGACATCATGTCTCATAAGAATTCTAGTTCTCCAAAACCAACATAAAATGCAAGCCAGGAGTGTGTTTTGGACAGAGATATCTGCCTTCCCAAGCACATCTTTTTAAGGTAAACTGCAAGTGAAGTTATGCAACCAACACAGCAAGAAAACAGAAGGCGATGCAAAGTTTGCCCAATAAAGTGCAGTAAAACACATTTTTACTAAAAGCAAACAACATTAGTGGAGTGCTTGTTTGTTTTAAATAAATAAACATGGCTAGTTACTATAACTAAATACTGGTGATATTTACAGATTCAACACTGTAACAATATAGAAATTCAGCAGAAATGGAGTGAAAACATTGGCTTGAGTTTCAAAATTGCAAGACACAGGGAAAAACAATATTAAAGAAGAGTAAAGTCCTGTGATATTTTAAAGAAGATATGACTAACACAATGCTTTATTGCTTTAAAACTACAGTCAGCCGAGTTGGGAAGACTGCTGCCTGTATGATGTACTTTGCTTAGTACTTTTCCTTCCCTTTGTAGTGAAGAACCAAAATCAAAACTCAGTCTGATTTCCCAAGAGGTCATAATCAGATAAAGACACAAAGAAATCCATGGGAAAAGGTACTACAAATCAGTGCACACTGAAGCAAATACAGAGTACAAAGATTTTGAACTCATAAAAGAAAACCCTGATCATTTTCCTTTTGAGTACACAAGTGAGAAATCAGAGACTGACAGACTAAACTCACCTGTAAGAGCTCCAGAGGCCTCTGATCCAAACACCTGCACAAAGCACAGCCAGCTTCAAAGCCAGCTCAAGCCACATGAGGCCTCACCTCCTTCCCCACTCCCCACAGGGTCTTAAATCCAGTTATCCCAACTCGCAACAGAACAGAGCTGCCATCAGTCCACACATCCCCAGCCAGTGCTTCACCAGCATCCATAGCAGAGCATCTCCCCTGCACAGCCCACTTAAGACACAGCAGGAAACCTCCAGCACTGCTCGCACCCTAACTGCTTGCTTTTGAAGCAGGTGGCTGAGCAGTGGTTAAAATCCCCTGTAGGAATGAGGAAGCATCCCAGCAGCTGTTTGAAGAAAGCTTGGTCCACCTTTACCTCTGCACTATGTGGCTCCTGTGCTGGGCCCTCCAGTGGCTTCTCCACCAATCCTGCCCCTGAACACCCCAGCCAGCTCAGCACCTGCTTCCCCGTACAGCATCAACACCCCAGTCCTCATCTCAAAATACATTCCAAAATGCTGAAATCACTCTATTAACTTACAAACTCGTGAGCAAAGTGGAAGAACGCATTTGTTTCATGCCCTGATGCAGGTTAGATGCCAGCTGACTAGCTGCACACCCTGCTTGCAAGCCTGAAGACCTTCATTTCATACAGAAGGTGACAGCAGCCTGAATGATGAGGTAGAAATGCTCAAGACAGCCAACTCAGAATACCCTTTGTAGGCACATTTGAATGATTTGCTTTATTGCAGTCAGTAGACTTTTCCCTTTTGTTCCATCTCTGTTGTGATCTCTGAAGATCCAAGTATACTCAATTCAAGAGTTTGCCTGATAAAAGAATTTTTAGAGGTTTTCATTTGTGAGTGATGTGTTCCTGCTTGGGAGTGTTCCTAATAGAAAATGTATATTAATTATGCAAATCAGGGTGCTATAGATGTACTTGCAGCATCTTTTTCTAGTTACTTGTAAGTGGAATTGGCTTTTTTAAACTGGCCCCTAGAAGAGGTTATCATCACTCACCCTCTGTACCTTCGGACTAAAACAAAGGAGTCCAAATTCCCTTATATGAGAGAGAAGGAGGAATTTTGACTCTTGCTCTGTACAATTTTGCTGCAAACTGTGTTGTGCGTGATTGCTTCAAAGAGTGAATGTGGGAAAAGAAAATATTTGTATCGTAGTAATGGTCTCATCTATCCGTAGCACTTGACACCACAGCTGCCAGCTGTACGGATAAATATCACGTTGCAGATAGACTGTGTCTGTGAAGCAGCGAAACTGGAATGTTAATTTAGGCTCAGCCATGCTGAAACCTGGGAGGGCTCTGGGCATGCCTGGGGTGAAAGAGATCTCCACAAAAGCCCGTGCTGCACTCTGAGCTGGATGCTGTCTATAAGTTCTTTAAGATGACTGATTTCTCTGGTTTGTCTACAGAAGTTAACAGTTAATAGAGAGAGAAGCATCAACACATATAAATCAGTAGACTCTCTTGGAAAACCCTCTGCACTATTTTCTCCACGCTCCCAGTTTCCTTTTGGTATTCTTTTCCTTGCTGGTTTGTCCTTCATAGTTTCCCATAACATGATTCCTGTCTTCATCCATCCTTTTTCTCCCCTTGGAGATGAGATTCTGCATGAGACTCATCTCCAGACACTGTACAACACACATGGTTCTATTCCTCTGCAGCCTCAGTACTCTCCATTTTGACACAGAGATCACCTTGGAGCAAACCCACGACAGTGCTTAGACTGCTCTATCAGGGCAGGGAAATTTACACTGGGGCCATCAGGAGATGCTCACCACACACCCATGTGGTGAGCCAGCTAATGGTGAGCTCAGTGTCCCCTCTACCTGCCCATTACATGCACCCTGGCACAGGTTTTCAACCTTGTTTTCACCATGGATTTGCCTGCTGTAGCTCAAAGGTGACCCACCCTTCTTCCATGTGCTCTCACAAATTTCAAAGCCAATGGTAGGTTTTATACATTGTCTTCCAACCCAAGTGAAGATATTTTCCTTTGATCCAGCTGACTGCCCATACATCTGTTTGATTATGTAAACTGACCAAAGATAGTATCTACCACAACCAACAACTAGAGCTCCATCACCGTTTTCATAGTGTGCTGCATCCAGCCCAGAACTGCTCATCCTAGACTCATTCATGTAAGCAACCTTCTGTGGCTTAATGAACCAATGCTCATCACCTGATCCAAAGGAATGCACCACACAGGTTCCTGGCCAAACAGAAGGTTAAGAGGAAACTGGAGAAGCTACAATATATAATTAGGCATCTAAGCCCTCAAAAGTCACAACATTTTTTTTTCCAAATTAAGCGAAAAATGAGAGGCTACAAAAGAAAGTTTCTGTCAGGTTGAACTGCTGATGTCATTCTGACACCCAGCATCCAGGGGAAAAGAAATCAAAGTCATCTCAGCCTCACTACTTTAATTACTTATGCTTCCCAACAGCTCTCTGACCTATTCTGCTTTTTGTTCGCATGACCATTCTTTGTTCTTCCTAAATAGCATCTCCTGTTGCACAGTCGGAGACAGAAGGCTGGACCAAGATGGTATCTGTCTCTTCCAGGAGCTCATTTCTTGTATTCTTATCTACTTTCATAGATAAAACTGAAGCAACTTTAACCTGCACACAAGAGTATGCAGCCAGAGAAAGCACTCATCTATCAGGATAGGTTCCAGTGGACCATTAGGAAAGAGAGAAGAAAAAAAATACAGACTTCCTTTAACTGTCTTCCAGGCTCTGCCACCAATCTGCTGCACTTGCTCATGCAGACCTTCTCCCATCTTCAGTCTCATCAGGACGTATAAAATTACCTCTGACTTTTGGAGGTAGTTTTTTAAACCTTGTCTTCATCAGGCAACCTTTCTAACTTGTTGACTTGAGGCCTTTAGGTTGGAACTTAGGTTAGGAACTTAATCAAGACATCTGTGTTGAAAGGGACCTTGAGTTGATTTAAATTTTTGTTAAGTTCTTAAAGTGTAAGGATTAAACTAGGCCACACAGACCTCAGGAATTATTTGCCAGCACAAAAGACAGAGGTAAAACCACCATGAACTTATGCTCTTCCTACATGCTCTGGGCTAGATGAGATAGATGCAGATGGGCTGCACACAACACCTGGGGGAGCTGGGCTCTCAACAGCACCATGACACTGCAGCCAAGTACAAACCAAGAGCACTAAGTGGGGAAAAAGAGTAAGAAACAGCACTGAAATTTACACTGAGATTTGAGCGAGTCCTTCTTGAAGCTTAGTGGTGCACTCTTTCTATTGTCTCTGCTGCCTTTAAATCACTGCTGTCAAACCAAGTAAAGGGAGAGGCTTTGCTCTCAGGTTATAGACAATGAATATCCACATTGTCAGTCAACTGTTACAGAACTGCAAGTAAGCAGTGTTAATTATCTAATATCTAGGCACTTCTTTGGCTTCATACTAATTTTCCATCCTATTAGTTTTTATATCAGAAGTCACACAGAACTGAGTCTGTAGACTCTATTTGTCTTTGCACACTGGTACAGTTAAAGTTTCTCCAAATGGAGACCTGAATAAAATTTTAATATCCCTCTTAATTTGTCACCGATCTGAAAACTGAACTTGGAACAGTTTGAAGAATCTCTTCCACACAGGTCTTTTGTTTTAATTGAACTTTTCTTTTTCCCATAGGAAAGCTAATTTAGTCTGACTTGCCAGTAGTAAAATTGAAATTCTTTGGCTAATTAATTTTTATACCTGAAACTGAATACAGCTGACAGTTTGGGGTGTTTTTTTTTCTTTCCAGATTTTAATAGCTCCCTCTCAAAAATTCCATCCGTGGCATATGAAACCATGGAAGAGTTAGAAAAGTTTTCAGGAATTAGAAGGTTTACCAGGGACTGCTGTATAGGGCTAGGAAAGGTTTTCATCCTGACAGAGCTGGTGGCTGTAATACATGCAAAATCTGGAGCCAGCATGGGCTTCTCCTATAGGAAGATTGTGCAGTCACCTTTCATGCCCAGGTCGCACACTGCACTTCTAGATATACACACAGGGAAGCACCATACCCAGGGCAGATGGTGGGACATGCAGCCCTGTGCTGTGTCCCTCAACAACCGATATGCCCAATAAACTGAAGAACAGAAACACAGAATCACTACGGCTGGAAAAGACCTCTGAGTTCATCCAATCCAACTGTCCACCTATCACCAATAGTTGCTCAGTTTGTCACGCACCATTCTGGAAGCAGAAAAATCACAGTTGTTTCTGTTGCCTTTCCCTTTTTGTTCGTTCACCTTTCTGCACATTTAACACTGCTCTGGTCAGACACCAAAGTCATTTATGTACAACATCACACATATTAATAAGAAAAAAGTTTCAGGTGTACATTTTATGAATTGTGAATACATTCTTGAGCCCTTTGAATACTGACAGCTGAGGGCCAGCCCTCGGGACAGCTGCAAAGCAGGTGGGCTAGCTGGGTCCTGCAAGGCACGGCACAGAAATGTTCCTGGAGGCACACATCCCTTTGGAGCAGCCTGCATGACCTGAGTTGCCTCTCCATACCAACGCAGCCACCTGGAAGGTGATGCAAACAGGATGGGACAGCAACAGGCTTAACTTCCACAAAACACTAAATGAAAGAAGGAGCAGGTGTCTGTCATGTCTAGGCTTGCAAATGTTCCAGTTATATGGGTAAGTGTCAGCATCACAGATGTATTGATCTGGTTTTGGCTTGGAAGGATCTCCTGAAGCTCAGAAACACGGAGCAGTACATGCCCCAACATCCACTACCCTACAGCACAGCTCTCCCCTTCATCTCACCCTCCTTTGAAGGCTTGTTTATCTCCACCACCCAGCCTCAGTACTCTACTGAGTTCTCACCCCAACACATTCAAGCACGCCACACACCAATTAACCCCAGCAAGCCAAAGCACTGAATGAACCCACTTTTTAAACTTGTTTCCCAATCTGGGAGAACTATTTATGCATTTGTGTATGTGGCAAGCACACAAAGAATGATATTTACACAACGCAGGATGTCTGAAGGAGCAACAGATAAACACGACTCCTTCAACTCTGATCTTCACATCTTAAAATGATCTTTTCACATGTGCATATATAAGTGAAAGAAATGCCATATTTTATGAGGGCATCCTATATAGGAAACTGCATGCAAAATTCCTCATTGGCTCTGACTGTAAACGTGCACTGCATGCAATCAATAAAGCACTGCATCTGTTGTAGTTTCATCCCAAACATTCACCCATAAATTATCACGTTTCTCAATCATTATATTGTAGTAGAAAACGCCTTTCTGAATCGAAATGATATCATAAGGAGTGTACTGCATGAAATAATTACATTTATTAAATTATGCTGTATTCAATACATCACTGTCCTGGCCAAAAGACATCTTTTGAGATGCATCACCTTATGATACACAACACAAATCTTTAATAAAAATGAGAAGGAAGTTTGGAGCTATTTCTTCTTGTAACTGAAGACCCATCAAAGAGAAGAAGTGCACAGGAGTTGTGCACAGCACCCAGGGCTCATGCTGCTGCAGACACATCACAATGGCTTTGGATGCTTTTCTAGATTCTGTTTAGAGAAAATTCTTTGGGGCAAAGCAGTAAGATTTTGTGAATAGCATAACTGAACAGACCTGTTTTATGTTGGGCATGATACTGAATGGAAAAGAGGAAAAAAAAATGAACTGAATAACAGAGACAGAAACACTAAGAAGGACTTTCCTTAAGTTTGTGCTGTTCCTTAACAGCACAGGGAAAGAGGTTATTTTTCCTTCCTTCATTCATACTCTCTTCAAGCAGCCCACCCACCATTAGGAAGGCCACACATTTTTCCTATTTAAACAGGCAAGTTGAAATGTTCCCATGCCAGGAGATACTGAGCTCCTGCCATGCACTCACCACTGAGGAAGTCCAAACCCCCCTGTGCCAAAAGAAAGGTTCTGGAGCTGAGCCACGTTCTGTATACCCAGGTGCACAGTTGCAATAGGGCTGGTGATGAAGAAGTCAGAAGAATCATTACAATGTGAGAGCACAGAAGCCTAGCAAAATGCAGAAACTGAGCAGTGGGGCAAACTACAAGCATTATGCAGAAGCAGATATTCTACTGATAGAAAGATGAGGTCTTTTTTCTTAACTCTAATCAAAACCAAGGTGGCTTAGACTTAGAGACCTGGTTTTCAAGAAACATTCATCAAGCAGTGAAACATAAATCAACTACACTCTGCTGAGTAATTTTATTTTAATTACCTGAACAGCAAATCCTTTAGAGGCATATGTGTGACTGTTTCTTTTTCAATAAGACATGATTTTGCTAGTTACGTTTTTATCTTGTTCAGAAGCCTGGTGGTTTTTACGTGTGTTTTTGGACCTTATAAATAACCAGTAATAAATAGCTCGGCACCTATAACTCAGGGGCAGCCCAGGATCCTGTCACTGCTCTGCTAAGAAATATTTTAACATGCAGCAGAGTGATGCTTCTGCTATTTTCCGACCTGCAAGGGGAAGAAGTGACACCTAAGGCTATGTCTACATTATTTATACCACTTTGATAGATTAAATCTTCACCACAAGGATGAGCTTTTAAAACATGCCTGAAAATGTTTAAAGATTCCACAGGTGCTCTTGCTGAGTGCAAACAAAGGCTTCTTTTTGGAGGATGAACAAAATTAAAATGGAACAGTCCTGGAAGCTATAGTTTCTGCTTAAAACAAATCCTTGACTGGACATGTTGGATATATTTATTTTTAACTGATGTATTTTTAGAGCTTACAAGAGCAATATGTGTAAATATATACATACACGTGTGAGCACTTGTGTATGCATGTATGTGTATTCCTATATATATGTAATACGTGTATTTGACAAAAAAAATTCAGTGATCTAAACTCCCTGCTCTGTTATCCTTTTTCATCTGAGTGAAATTGTCCTTAATGACAACAGACTCTAATAGGAATATTTTTCTCTTCAGTTAATACTAGCCTCTGTAGACAATGATAATGAAAGGAGGAGTCAGGTACATGGCTTCACTAATAATGAATTAATCCTGGTAACTTGGTTTCATTAGTAAGTATGCAAAATTATGAAAACAAACAACACTCTCAGCTCAACCTCTTGTCTAGAGAAGCATAGGTGACAACCTCATTTCAGATCTCTCATCCCAGCTGCTCCTGGAAATTTACATTCCAGAACCAAATCTGGTATCAACAAAGACTCAACAGCATTATTTTATGAAGGAAATGCTTCTTAAATACTAGCAAATACAGCACAGGTGAATGCAGAGCACTGAACTACATGGACAGTATTCTTTGTATTCATTTCCGTGTATCTACAAATTAAGTGCTTTCCCCACATTCCTCACTTCAGAAGGGATTCAGCCCTGGAGGAAATCCTCCAGTTGAGATATTCTTCCATCACACTACTGCTCAGTTAAGCCAACATGGAGATCCCTTGTTGCTGGAGATCATGACAAGACAGCATTGATTTAATGGCTTTTAAATTTTTGTCAAAACATTAATGGATGGCATTTCTCTGTGACTGCATGAGCTTACAGTGTAAAACCATCTCCAGGCTCCAAGTTTCATGAAATATAGCTAGAAATAAAGCAAGCCAGTCCATTTCAAATTTCAGAACATTTCATATGCTGTCAGAAGTACATAAAATAAGAACTGAGATGTGACAAGGACTTGTATGGGTCTGTGAAACTAACAGCTAGATGAACGTGAATGTCTTTGAATTCTGATTTACTTGAATATATTTCTTAAGTCTTGCTGACATTATTTGTACATTTGGGGATTTCAATGACAAAGGCAAAAAATGTTGTGATTATTTTATATTTAGGGTAGAACCACAACTTTTTTGCCATTTACAGCCACTGAGTGCAGCAAGCAATGCAGAATGCAACAGCATCATGAACGTTTTCCATACTGTGAACTTGCTGGTTCTTCAGAACAGTGAGTTTCCTAATTACCTCAAATATATCAAACATTCATGCCATGGCCCTCATAGTGACGTAAACAATTGGGTAACAAGAAGATAAAACTGATGGAATGACTTCTGCAGTGTTGATGACAAATCTGAGGAACAGAACCATACTCTCCTACCTCTTCAAGTGATGTTTGGATCTTAGAGCAATTGTCTCCGTTTCTACTGAAAGGAGATGAGTTCAGAAGTGAATCAGCTCCTCATTTTGGAAAAGCATTGCAAACAAAGCAAATCCTGGGTCTGACAATACTGTGAATAGGCTATGGAGAGACACAGAGGTACATAATTTGATGACACACTTTGTATAATGAAACTGCCTGCTATTATTTATTCTCCTTGAGTTCAAGTAATCAGAACATGAGGTATTTACAATTAAATGCTGCAAATAAGCACAGTTCAAGGGAGCATATACCTGACTTTCATGGTCATCTTGGAAGCTCCCTGACAGAAAAGATGTAACCCTCATTAGTTACAAGAACAGTGAGAAAAAAGGCAGTTAAGGAAACATGAAGCAAGAATGCCCTTGGGCCATAAATGGAAATGTCACCAACAGTATCTACAAACTTGACTCCGCATAGAAACCAGACTTCAATGTAAACTTTATATCATTCACAGCACATTTCAAATATTTGTAGTTTTATAGTACGTGTATTTTGATCTTGTTGCTTGTGATTTTGAAAAGAGGAAGAAGTTTTGGTAACATCTCTGGACTGGTGTGAAGGTTGGGCCAAGGTGGAACATGAGAAACAACACAAGGTCCATCACTACGAGTGGCTTTGGACTGCTCCTGCCAAATCCCAAGTCCAGATTTAATAGAAAAATACCCAAAACAAATTCAGCTTTTTATAGTATAGCTCTTATACTATTGATGTTGCTTTCATATGTCATTCTTAGGCCGTTAAATAATTTCCAAATTTGGAAGCAAGCAAGAACTAAAAAATAAAAAGCCCATACACTATATTAGAATCACCCATTAGCTAAGACAGTTTGAAGCATTGTATGTTAACAAGCTCCAGAGACTGCACCGGTATTAAAGGAGCAGAATTTGGTCCTTAAGTTTTCAACTGAAGGAAGATACGGATTTCCATTAAAGTCAGTAAAAGCTCAAGCAGAAAGAAGATCAGAAAATGTACTTTCTTCCGATCACTGTAACCTGAGGATGATCACTGGCTTTTCTCTCCTTATGGCTCCATGAGAAAGAACAAAAGGCCAGAATTTTAGAACTCATTTCAGCATAAAATTGCTTTAAAATGTCCTTTCTGAAATAGGTTTCTTATGTCTAATTCCAAAGGAGTTCATCACTGTATTTTTAGAAAAGCAATTTGGAATTTAACAAATACAGATACTCGGAAATGTCTTTGTGCTTCCCTACTTTTGCAAAAAGACATTAAGGTCATATATTTTATTTTATTTTATTTTTTTCTAAAGTGGAGATTGCTTTTGAGTGGTTGTTACCATGACTACCAAATTTGGAACCAAATAAAACTGCTGAAACTGGAACCCAGAAAGACGTATATAATGCACATGATTTGAGCCACAAAAACTGTGACTCAGAATTATGGAAAATCTTCCCAGATGCTCTCTGAAGCGCTCCGGAAGAAAGAAGAGAGACCTACACTTGTGCACCAGATTCATTAACAGAGCCGTCAGCACATTTTGTAGCGCCCGCTCCAATGTTACACCATTTTTTATTTCAAGTGAGGCTTCAGTGCCCACTCCTGCAGCCTGCTTTTGGTTTTGCTCTCATCTTGTCCTGCCCTCAGCAGAAGGAACTCCAAGGAACAGGAATCTGCTTCACTTACATCACACAAAATAATGGGAAATGATAAAATCTGATTTCATCGGATTTATTCAGCCAAAAAAGGTACACTGCCCTTTCACATATGTTGTTCAGTGCACTTGCCTCCCATTTCAAAAAGATTTTTCCGCTACAGAATTCAAGACTCTTCAAAGTTTGAGAAAGACTGAGGCTGAAAGGACTAATGGGGGTGAGCTGACAGGTGGATTCATTCTCAAAGAGTGATGACACTATTTTAAATATTTAATGTGCTGAAAAATATATAGAAGGGAGAATAATGTGAAGTTGGGTTCAGTGTGATAATGCAACACTGCATTTTCTGTATCTATGCTGCCACCACATTACACAGAACTATATAAAAGAAAATGGCAAATTTCATATCAGTTATCGTTGCGCTATCAGCTTAAAAATTAATCTTTTTCTTTCTTTTTCCTTTTTCCTTTTTCCAGTGCAATCGATAAACACACCATGGCTATCAATCTCCAAGCTCTGTAGCAATATTTTATTTTCAAGCTGATAGCATTATGTGATGAATTACAGCCATTAGAAAGCACAACAGTGTGTTACTGTAGCTTCAGCACAGTTGTAAGTGTTGCTGACAGAATAAAGTGAGAGGGTTTGCTTATTACTGCTGTCTGCATTTGAGATGTAAGTATTACCCCAAGGATGCACTGTGCCGAATTTAAATTCTTCCGAACATTTGAAATGACATTTCAGGGTTATTTCCCCAATAAATGTTATGTACTTGCAACATCTGAATGCTGCTTTATGTTCCGATGTTTGGAGAGGTAACCATTTATGTCACCAAATGTGGGGAAAAAAGTCATCTGAAGCATTTATCTGCCAGCCAGGTACATTAAAATGTCCACAAAGGCAGCATCATGACTGCAGAACGAATTGTAACGAGGCACCTCTGACTTAGGAAGTGAGACAAAGAATCCTTTTAGTAAATAATTATGCACATAGTGGAATAGAAGTCATCTCAGCAACACCGAGCTCCTGCGCTACGCAGCTTAACAAGCTGCCAAAAGTCTGAGCTGAGCTCGTAGAAGTGACTCCGTGTGCCAGTAAAGCAGAACAGCTTTACCATCTCTGAGACCTTTCTTCTAAATCTCTTCTGCGTAAAAGCTTTTCTGCTCCCGCCCTTGTAGCAGCCAACATAAAAGCAAGGCATCTTCGGATGGATCGACGGGCTCCAAATTAAAATAGGTCTCTCCTACACTGTTAATGTCACCAAAAAATGCCTTGGTAGGAAGCATACTGGGAGGGCAGACACTGAAAATGGGTTTTGTGACTGGAGAAGTTGGTCTTCGGAGCCACTGGCTTGGCAGGGGGGAGACAAGATGGGAGCAGCGCAAGCTGGGAGAAGAGCAGGATAAAAGCCCTGGGATGAAGCATGGGGGAGAATGCAGAGAGGGCACCAGGAGTGGAGAAAATGAGGGAAGGGGAAGAGAGTGCCTGGACCTCTCTGGTAGTTATGAGCAGTCCAGAGCTGAGATTAGAGCTACATTAAGAGAAAACGCTGCCACTGCCAAACTTAATGGGCTTTGGATCTGAGACGTATCCAGACACTGCATTATGCTCCTGGGTCTGCTAATACCAAAGTTGTCCACTGATGTCAAGAGGTGACAGCTGCAAACTCTGAGCACACGCTGCTTAGGCAATGCTTGTGCAGCCCTCGCTGTTTGCTGCTGCATGCGCCGCAGAGAACTGTGCATCTGAAACAATTCCAACATCAGAAAACAAAGGAAGAGGTTGAAATTAAAAATACATAAATAAAATTGAATAAAAGAACAGCTACCAATTAATTCTTATCTGCAGGGAGACTTCTGTGGCATCACAAACCTTTTGGCAGGGTACAGTACCTATCTGGAGCACTACTGAAATGTCACAAATGAGCGGGAAGAGATCCCACGTATCAGCATCATAACTGAGATCACTTTTTGAACAGGAGTGATAATAAATAAAAGGTTCACTGAGGTGATTCTAACTTGGCTGACTGTAGTTCATACAGAAGTGACTTTAACATTTCTGCATGCTTAGCAAAGGAAGGGGAATAAAGCCTCATTTCTTCAGTTATTTGCAATTATACAAGCCACCATCTAATTTCTTTTTTTTTTTCAATGCCATGTGTGTTCCCAACTGAAAATTAAACATCTTGTGTATTGAATTTCCAAGTGAGCTTCAAGGCTTTCCATCTCCTCTACGGAAGGTTACATTTTAGGTTATATTATAGCCCACCCACCTCATGTTATACCAGCAGGTTACGTTACAAGCTATCTGTAGATCAAATAACATACCTGTACATTTAATAAATCAATGTGTAGTACAATGAACAACGCCAGCAAAAATAGTTACATACCGGATGGCTAATACTTCCATTCACTCGTCTATGCACAAAATACCTTGTGAACCAACAAAAGCCAAGTACCCTGAGCCCATCCATGTCTAAAAATGTTTCACACCTCCATGGCATTTGCATTCACCGACACTGGTAAGAGCCAGGCTAGAACAGGCTGCAGATCTCGGCACGCAATCCAGTACTTCGTGCTTTTCTATCTAGCTCAATATGCAACTAGTTAGGAAGATAGAAATAACACAGCACCTGTCAGTCACTGCAATAGTCTCATCTCCTTTTTCCCGTTACATTTTCCAGCTCGATGCAACGACCCACCTGTCTGTTCCTAGTCCAGAACGGTGCGCCTCTTAATCTGCTGCGCCAAGGGCTGGAGATTTCTATGACAAGCACATTAGAATTGTACTCAACTCTAATACAGGCCAATATTAAGATCATCCCTTTTAAGAACCTTGCTGCACTTTCGCAGCAACTGATCTAATCCTATTGCACATTTTTTTCATTACATGCAAGCTGCCATCTTGTAAGAAAGGAAGAATAAACATATGGATATGAAATATGTTGGAATAATCCCTTCCTGCACTGATACATCACTGTCTGTATAGACATTAGAGAACACATAATATCTAGCTTTGTGCATGTTGTGATATTTCACACCGCCTCCCATTTCACATGGAAAAGGCATTTGACTTTGTCTAACATGAACTCGGTTTGTCCTAGATTTACCACCGAGAAGGACCCAACTATCCAAAGAACTCTTACTTATTTCAGAAAATATCTTATGAATTTAAGGAGAAGGTTTTAAAAAAAGCATTGAAATGACAATGGATAATGAAGATAAAGACCACATAGGCAGCTTAAGTACATGGTATTTTTTTGAAGAGAACAAGAAAGAACAGATCTTCTGTGCAGCAGCTAAAAAGCTATTGACTACTTATTGATGTGTTAAATGCTTCAGACTTAAAATTACGATTTATTAAAAGCCACTAAAACGCCAAATAAACAAGCAAAACATTCAAGAAAGCTACTTTGCCTTGCTTTCTAAAGAACACGTGGATCCAAATAAATATGGAACAGCAGTGAACAAATGTATATCCTATGTGATTCAGAGATCCTGAAGGGAAATAATCTGGTGAGAGAGAGAAAAGAAGAAAGTGAGGAGCCAAGACGTATGTCTGTTCTCCTGTAAGATTAATAAGCAAATGATACATCATCACTCTTCTTCCAACAATTGAGAAGCTTATCTGGTCTTTTTGGGAATCTATCTCAGTATGCCAAGTAGCTGCCAAGACTTCCACACTCTCCATGCAGATGATTAAACCGGTCAAAATATTATTACGTGAAAAATGATTAAGTCAGAGGAAAATGAATGCCTGGCTTTTGAGTAGTCTGAAAACCTCTGAAGTCAGCAGTGTGGAACACGCACAGGATGAGGACGGGAACAGCAGAGATGACAGGCACAAGATCTCACAAAAAGCAGTCCTGCACCGCAGTGCTCTGCTTCGTAGCTTCAATCTATTGTTTTCTTCCCCTTCATTTGGTTTTCATTGAATTAATGTGGATAGTAAGAAGAAAAAATCTTGTGTAAAACCTACCCCAGAATTGAGAGTGCAGCATAGTTCCCTAGCATCTAGTCAGCATCAAGAATCAGCACCTCTGCCTTTTCTGTCCCATGTCTGGAAGGAGAAAGCCATGACTTCTGTCATCGTTCTTCCCTCGCTGCACAGCTTGAGAATGGCTCACCCAGCTCCACCACTTACCTCGCATCTTCTCCTATGAAAAATGGATTAGAGCTGCTGGCATCACAAGGGTCTAGTTTTAATTAATCACACCTTCTCACAATGTCATTATTATTACTGAAGTGCAGATCCGCCACACTAATGAGCGTCCTGGAAACATATGCAACTAAATGGCTAGATGTTGGAGATGCTTAATATCATTGGATGCTTTAACAAAAAGCACAGTGTTTTGAGTCATACTTCGACCTGGATGGGCTTTCATTAATTACATCAAACTATTGTGAGAGCCATGGAGAAGCGCAGCAGGAACTCAGCTCAACCTGATGCTCCCCCTAGCTGAGGGATGGCCACAGCCAGTGTCTGAAGGTCCAACGATAGGAAAGCAAAGCTATGCCCACACACAGTAATCTCCATACGTGCAAGGCAATGCTTCAACTGGATTTTTCAAGCCTTTCCCTTCTCATGCTGATCAACTTTCTAGAGTAAAGCCAAGCTTTGTCATGTACAGGTAACTTGCAAATAGATGCAAAAATGCCCCTTGTTTCCCACTCATATTTGAAAGAGTATTCCCTGGGACTGCTGTCTCTACGGGAATTTAAAAGCAAGAAATCTTTCAGAGATACCAGAAACACATTTTGATCTTTAAATACTATCCTTAAAAACAAAATCCTCCAAACCTACATTTATAGGCTTATTTTCATGATGACAGTTTCGCTACATTTGTTGAATTGTAAACCATGTAGAGCTCAGCAATAAAACGTCTGCAATCTGTAGCGGTAATGGGAGGCATGTCTCATAAACAAGATAAGTTGTTCCTTGCCAATATTGTTACACTTCATAAATACGAACTCAAGTCTGTTTTGCGTTTCCTAGATCAGTAGCAGACTTTTATTTTAATTAAACACAACATATAAAATATTCATTTAAAAAACAAACATCATTGTTTTAAAGACATTATACCAAATTAAATTATATTGCTTTTGTCATAAAGTTCATGCACAAAAGAACAATTCTGAATTCAGAGTGGACTGAGACAGCACAAGTGTCCATCAAAATCCAACAGTGAGAAGAAGATAGCTGTCCTACAAATAAATAAACTATTTATATTTCCTGATAATGTAAGTGCTTATATGAACTCATTCCAATTCCCAAAGACTACTCATCTCTGCTGTGGTTGTAATTAAGAAACTACATCACATGGCACTGAGGAAGATGGTTCCAGTCCCATTTTATGCAGCAAAACTACTAAGTGTTTCACTTCACACTGACATGATTTATAGTCTCATTTCATTAGATTAATATTGGATATCCTGCATATAGTCATATTTGACAGGCTCTACACTAGAAGTACTTTTGTAGTGGAAATCTACAGCTTGGGTATAGGTAGACCAAGATCTCAAAGCATGATCACAACATATATCAGCTATAACCCTATTCAATAGAAAAGGTATTTCTGGTTTAGCAAAACAAGTGCATAGAATCACACAATGGTTGGGGTTGGTGGGGAACACTGGGTATCATCTGGTCCACAGGCCCTGCTCCAGCAGGTCGCCCTGCTTCTGGATTTATCTGAACACATTTCAGATGAGCCTAAGAAATGTAATCCATTACAAAAATAAAGTTTTAAGTAAAGAGGAATTCTAGGAATTGAGAAGAAATTATCTTTATTCTCTGAAATACCTGAATACTGACTTTTGCTACAGCACTTGCAACCCACAACCACATAGGCATGTTTATCCATAATAAGTTTCCTGTATGGCCACGTATCACTCAGCTGTAAACCTATCAGAACAGTTAGCACCAGGAATGCAGCGTCATTCCAGTCTGAAGTTTCTACCATATTAATTCATTGCTTATGGATACACTCTAAGAGTTAAGTCATTTTAGTGGGTTTCAGCTTTTAAAATATTCTAACATCGCTGCATTAAGTGGTCAGTTATAAGAGACAATACTGAAAATATTTCTATGACTAGTTGATTTATTTTAAAATAAACACAAAATATTATATAAATAGTTACATTAAAAAATAGCTGGCATTATTCAGACCAAAATCCAACTAATGTACAGGACAGGAAGAGGTTAAGTATAATTATATGCTGAGAAGGAAACTGTGAAGCAGGAGTCCTCTCTGTCTCCTATGTTTAAGCTTATCAAAAGGCAACTTCAGCCCTGGCACAAATGCTTCAAACTCTCTAGAAGAGGCTGAAGGAAGTTGGATAAGTGTTTACTGAACTCATTTGGTCACTGCTTCCTGTAAATCTGACATACAGCGTTCATGCTTTACCCATGCAGCCACCTATTCTTATGGAAGTGCAGAATTTACTAAATCAAACTCATGTTCAACACACTATTGAACTGGCCAGCTATGTGGCAGCATGTCCTTGCTTCTTATAGGTCCCCATGTCTATCAGTAAGGCAATATCAAGCTTAAGTGTGGCTGAGAAGCACAGAATTTCAGGTACAGCACTTCTCAAGAGGGACTGACACTGCTGTGCAAAGTGACTATATCCAGACACGCGATACTTCTGCACGTTTTTTTCATCTCACAGAGCTTTAAAATGTCACCACCTTCTCTAATAAAAGGCTGAACAAGAGCTGGGCTTCTTAAAGTGCGCTGCTTTTGGAAGACATTTTGTGCCATTAAAGTCTTCCTATTCCCCTAAGCAAACATAATCTCCCAAGTTCCCCAGTCTCAGATGTCTAGCCTTTTCCACGCTAACCACAGAGGTCCATTCCTTGATTGGATATCGTATTCTTTACAAGCTGTAAATATTTGCATCATGTGAAAGAAGCGAGTCACCAAGGAGATGTAATTACAGTGTAAGCCAAGAGGACTGTAATATACAGCCCAACGTAGCTCGGATGTGATGCCCTGCCTCCACCATCACCATCACGGTGACTCAGGTCCCCAGTGAACTGAAGTTCAGGTCCCTTCTGCACTCCTGGCCAAGTTTGGTGTTGGCTTTGTTGCTTGCTGTAGCCTCAAATAAAACACGTGCTGAGGATGTGCACAAGAACTGGGGTGTGTGGCTGGATGGGGACTAATGAGGCCCAGCTGAAAGCACCTCTCTGAACACACACAGGACACTAAACATTTCACTTTGTTTTTAAACTACAGCAGGGGCAGTTCACAGCATGGTTGATGAGGCACATTCTGTCAATTCCAGTGCCAGGAAAGAGAAGCAATGTGATAGCAGAAAGACAATGACTATAGGGCAGCTGCCCCCATGAGCTGATACAAAGCAGGGTGATGTCAAGACCTCAGCTAAAGGAATTTGGTAGAGACATTTGCAGTGGAAGCCTGCAGAACCTTCAGTTTCCCCTATTTGGTTCAGCAGTATTGTGTTTTTGCTGATCCACTCAAATTGGAATAAATTACTCTCTTTTTTTGCTGATTGTTATTTGTCTTGAGTGGCTGTGAACTATGTTTTTGCCAATCTGAATGAATTGCTATTGTAAATAACAACTAAATTAACTTTGGTATTTGATTAGCGTGGCAAAAGCCTTGAGCTGTTTATTTTATAATCATTCAAATCACATTTTTGTTCAGTAGCTTTATCATGACGTTTTCATAAGCAAGAATTTGCACAGCATTTCTCAAACTCAGAATACTAGACCAGTAATGATACAAATACTAGAACACAGCAGCTAAAAACATGGTACCCTCACTTTACAGATGGGAATCCAAGCGCTACATTGAAAGACTTCTACATAACCACATATTAAGTTATTAGCACAACGTATATAGCAATTATTTCTGTAAAAGTTAAGGCTATGTTTTATAGGAATATATAAAGCATCTACATGAAATTAAGCATGTTCCTAATTACTGTGATGACTCAAGGAATGTTTCAGCAGGTGTGGAAGCAGAGTCACACCTACTGAACAGGAAAGGGAATATGAAATTGCCTTTTTATTATCGTACCAGTTAGGCAAAAAGCCATTTAGAAAAATATACACTAAAATTTTCTGCCAAGTTAAATACTTTCTAGCACATTAACTGTTATTAAAATAACTAAGCAAATCCCCAGGTATCTTTATTTTTCCTAAACAGGTACGATATGCCTCGAATGTACTGTACTAATGCTAGTAAATGGTTATGTACCTTCTGTTACACATGTATTACAGCATGGAGCCCACAACAGGATGTATCTGAGTGTAGGTTTCTGCGTAGGTACCAGGGAAGCAAATGAATGCCCCTCATGTTGGCTCTGCAGCCATTAGGAACAACTACAAACTCTCCCATGGTTTGGCTGGGGTCCCCAGAGCCAGCCATTCTCCCCACTACAGAGGTAGGAGCGAGGAGCGCCGCTGTTATTTTCCAGCCGGGCCAAAGTCTCCATTCAGCAACATTTTCCAAAGTTAAAAAATTTACTTCCATCAATTCTAAATATATGTAGAGTTAAAAATAGTAAACCTCAACTTGAAAAATCCCGGCTAAAGCTAACATACACTCGGTCTCAGTCTGCACACCAGCTGCGGATAAAAATGTGCTGAAAAGTAGAACATTTTGTCTCTTTTCATTTATCAAACATTCAGTTGCAAACACACAGTCATCTGTTTAAGAAGAGCTGAGAATCTGTTAAAATTATTCATTTGATGGTTTTGTGAATTTGAATCACAATTTTCTCAGGAATTGAAATTCTCAGGTAACTTTCTGCGGGTAACGCTTTCAATCACAAACCCCACATTACTGGAGGCTTGGTTGTTTGGTTTTTTTAAAACGTTGCTACACATTTTGACAACAATTTTTTACTTATTTTTTCAACTAATGAATGAATTCATATAAGCAAGGTCATCCTGCAAGTTGTAAAACATATCTGCAGATCAATGGATCGCTCTAACAGTCACTACAGTAGTTAGGTGTAACACATAGGTGGCGTGGATTGCAATATACTGTCAATCTGTCAAGCCTTTGACATTTTTGTATTTCACAAGGAAGAATATATATGTTCGTATGACTAATTAAATCCCTAAGAGATCAGACACAAGATGACAGAGAATCCAGGTGGATTCAGAGGAAAGGTCTAAGCAAATCCTTCAGTTTATCCTTTATTTCAAGTCTGTAAGAACAATGAATGATGATTCAGGGTCCATTGAACCGGTGATTCTTGGCAAGCCAAATAAAATTTTCACTTTCTAGAGCATATATATTACATCTAAATCCAAGCTAATTCTTTTCTCTTTAAGGCCAACAGACAAAGTATGTTTACTTCTCCTTGAATGCTCCTATTTCCACACCAGCTCACTCTTTTTCCAGTTCAAGTCCCGATTCTCTTCCTGGTCGCTCTTTCTTCTCTCTTAGATTTTTTCTAAACATTTTGCTCTTCTCTTCCTTCCTCTGATAACACAAAGGTGTACTTAGCCTTAAAAAGTACCTGTGCTCTTCCCACTGCCCTTTCTCCTTTTTTCTCCTTTTTTTCTGGGTTTTCTGGAGCAGCTCCACCTCTCTCCTCGGCATCTCTTCCCCCTAACTCACTTCCAGGTTACCTCACTCTGCTTGGACACCATCACTACCAAAGAACCACCAGCCAGGGTTATGAAGATTGCCAATCTCTCTTCCAAATGGCAAAATAAATAGTTTGCCTTCATCTTTTTTTAGCTCACCTATCAACTCATTTCTTTTCCTTTTTTCTTACTTTTTCCCCTGACCTTACCTTCCAAGCTTCAATTGCCTTTTTTATTCTTTCCACTCTCTACAGAGGAGATTGGGTCTCCAAGACGCAAATACATGACATTTGCAGTCATGCAGTTTTGACTTATCTATATATTCGACGACACCATCCTACACAGCTACCTCCTCAACCTCTCCCAGACGTTTCCCCAAAACTCATGGCTTTCCTGATGATAGGAAAAGAGTTCATCAAACTGCTCTGCGAGTGAACCTCCTACACCCCAGGATAAAAATAAGCAACAACAGTCAGACATATTGCTAAGAAACCATATGCTCCTCATTTCTGGCTATCACCAAAAGAAATGGGAATTGCTGGTGCTGCAGGTCGCTAAGAATCAAACCACATAAGAAGGAAAAATAATATCTTCTTCAGATAAGTTTGAAGTACTGGCAATCTGATGAATTGCGTTGGCTCTCATCTTTTTTCCTTACAAACTATATTAAATTGTTAAGGGCTCTGTTGTGTTGTTTTTCTTCCCAGTGCAGAGACCCAGACAGCTGGAGGTGTTTAAAGAAAAAAGTAATCTCCATTTTTTTCCACAATATGTAGAATTCCTATTCTTATATTAGTTTTTAATCTTAGAAGCTTGAGCTGAAATTTGAGTTCCACTGCAACGCTCCCTCTAATTGCCTTGAATAATTCAAATTTTACCACTCTCAGGGGCACAACTGGAGCCAGACTGTTATAAGCCGTATTTGCTTCTCTGGAGCCAACAAAATAAGTATGCTTTATGCTGTAGAGCACACTGAGCTTAAGTTACATTATTTTGTTTGTTTCAAATTTAGACAAGTGAAGAAATCACAGAGGATTGGCTTGTCAGAGGAGCCTACCAATAAACACAGAACAAGCCAGGCTTTACTTTTAAAGCAGCAGGAATACATCAAAATCACAGTGTAACCCTGAAACTTCTATTTTGCTGAATAAAATTAGAAAAGGCCTAAACTCTGGGATCTCTCTATTTTTGGCTCAAGAGAGAAATTCTGAAGCTGCTGATGATTTGAAATGGGTCCTGAAGAGAGGGAAGGAAGGAAATTAGGATTTTTTTTTAACTTAAAAAATTGTCTCGCCTGTGTAATAACACTGAGCATGACTGTCACTCTGAAGACATATTAGCTCATTTAGGTAATTAGTGTGAGCAGCATGTTTCCCTGCTTATTCCATTCAATTATAGGGTGCTCACTTTGTCATTACTGGAGTATCTTAATGTGACTTGTAATTAGTGTAATTACAATCCAATGTTAATTATATCTGCCACTTAGACATAATTTTATATAGTAATGGTCTTATTCTCAATAACCTTATTATGTTGTTTATTCAAACAGGAATTTAGCCTTCTTTCATGCGTCAAATATGGAGATTACAAAAAGTACTGCCTGTCATTTTTGTAGTTATGACCAGGGGATCTCTGCATTGCAAAATCATATTTGGGGCAATCAGTGAATGGAGAAAACCAAATTATAGAGACTGATTATTAGAGACATGCTGAACTAACAAAAATAATTTGCACAGAAGGCACATTAAGGCATACGCTGCTTCATGCAGAGGGAGAGGTCAGCATCCATGAGTTTACAGAACAAGAGACTGCAACATACACAGCAAACATGGTGGAGTAACTTCCACTGGCAACCTTAACATCTCTCTTATTTGTAGTGCAATCAAACAGCAATAGATTTTCCAAATAACACCTGGTGGGACATTTCTTAGGGACAATGATACCTTTTAGCAGTGGGCACAAGCACACAGTATGGGTTTTTCTTTTTCTGTAGGATTCATTTCACTGATCATCTGCATTTTGGAAGAGCACAGTCACACATACTATGGTTTTAGTTCAGACAAGGATTGGGGTTTTGCACAGTCCTCTTTGCTTCCTGATTTTTACTTCACTCTGAGGGGTTACTTCTAGATGAAGCAAAAGTGAGAGAGATAGCCCAGGAAATGTCCCTGTGCCCCGCAGAACGGGGCTGACCCATGGCACCAAACCACAGCACAGCCCCACCAAACGTGGCCAGCAGGTTCCCAGCACAATCTTGCTCCTGCTTTCTGAGGGCCCCACCATTTACTGCTACAGCCATAAGCACATTACAGAGCAAAGACCAAGACATTCTGTACAGTAAGGTTTTCTTGGAATTAGCCCAAGAGTGAAATAAACTCTCCCTGAAAGTGAAGAGCAGTGCAGACCCAAACCACACTGTACTCCACGCACTTTTACCTACTATCTCTAACATACACTGTTACATATATTTAGATTTAGAAAACCTAAAACCAAGTCAAATGACAATGCATGTTTCTTCCTCCAAAAAGGCTCAAAAGGACAAGTAACACATGACAAATATTAGTCATGTTATTTAATGCACGATGTTGAAAAGTGGCATAAGAACTGGAGGAGCAGGGAAGGGAATTTGGCATCTCTCTGGGAGATGGAAACCGAGATCTCTCCTAATCCATGTCTTTTACTGAGAATCTGAAAAGGGTTTCAAGCTTTGAGCTCATTCTTCGGAGGCTAATGAATCATTCAGATTTCCATGGCTCAGGGTGATGTCCCAAGACAGCTGGCAGCTTCCTTTGAGCTTAAGAAAATCAAGAAGTTTTGAAACGAGAGCACAGAGGTAGTGAGAATAAAAGTAAATCACAGGCATGTACACCGAGGAATGGCGTTATCGCTAACTCAGCTGGATAACCATGACACATTTTCCAGTGCTGAAGAGAGACTTAGGGAGCAAAATCTCATGTTGTGAGCTAAGCCCTCTCCTTTGCTTTCTGCTGCCGAGAAGCCTTTCTCTCAGGTTGGGGTGGCTCCTCGTGCTGCCCAGAGGAGACACGATGCTTGGTTCCCCTCTGGTGGGACTGAGATCCCCATTCCAGGCACAGCACCGCATGTTGCACAGTGCAGAATTCCCAGATAACTCTCTGCTTCAGCCGGCAAAACTATTATCTGTGAAATAGCAAGGGAGATCCCATACTGGAAGCAGCTCCATAGGCCCTCTGGAATGGCAACAGTGTTCTGATTTTCTCATGATCGTTCACAGCTTCGAATTCTTTTAGCGGCTTTACATGCAAGGAACCCTCACAGCCCCCTCACATTACTTCCACGAAAAAAAATTTAAAAAAAAATTACTTTTATTATTAAATCTGTTGCACTAAATTGGTTTGAAATCTGCTTTAAAACTCAGTATCACTATGGAAAAAGAAAATCAAATTTAAGTTATTTATTAACATGTTAAAAATGGCCCAAGGGAAGAGGATTACTAATTACTGTTTAATTCTGTGGTTGAACGGAATATCCCAGTTCTATCATGAGGTTATTTTAACCACACAGTGTCAATGAGCTGTGTCTAGAAATTTAACAGGTGAAGGTATCTGAAACATACATTATTTAGTACACAATGCTGCCGAGGTACATGCCCTACCATTATGTAATCAAAGCTTCACTATTATGTAATTAAACTTATAAATACATCACTTGGTTATACAATAACTATAATCTATCCTTCATTATAAACTTTACTGGTACTTCTTCACAGATTGTGACTTCCCAATGGTTGTCAATTAAGTCACCTTTCTGCCAGTCAGGCTTGGTAAATTGGCAGGCCTACCTGCTCTACTTCCTTTTTTTCAACTCAAAGTTCATCTCGTAATACCAAGAGGTGAACTTCCTGCCTCTCTGGTGATTAAAGTCATTCAGCCCTGTGCACTGTAACACCACACAGGGACGGCCATAATCACCTCCAAAAGTGCTGCCTGCTGCATTTCATTGCTTAAATACAGTCAGCAGGGGCGTCTCTGGAATGTGCATTCAAACCAAGGCTGCTCATTAACTGTTAACCAGCAGCTATCCTAACTCGTGTTGCTCCATTTTCTGTGGAACTGATCGGTCTTCACCTGGATGGACAAAGCAGAGAACAACAGGTCTGCTCTCTAAGAGCACCTGCTGTCCTTTACCACCTTGCTGTCCCACTGAAACAGTGCAATGTGTCTGTGGTAAGAGGTTAGTTCCCTAACTTTTAGTACTTGTAAAAGTGAATTACTGACTACTATGACTATATTTTAACTATGCTTGGAAATGAATTCATAAAAGAGAGGTCTGTATTAGCCCTGTGTATTCTTAGCCCCACGAGAGACCAGTAGCTGGTTATGCCTTCAGGAATCATTTCCTAACTGGATTTGCTTCTTCATCTTGGAGAGGTCAGGAGCAAATACATCTGAGCCCACAGTACAGATCACACTGCCTGTTAAGGAGGGATTTCCCCAGGCAATCTCCAGACTGGGACACTGCCTTCCATGTAACTCCCTAAATAGCATCACACATGACCCTGGAATCCAGGCTGGAGGAGATACCCAAAGATGTTCACCTATCAAGCATCACTGCGGTTCTCCTCAGAAACATTTCACCTTATCCTGCCCTGAAACTTTCAAGGATTAACTTTTCATAGCCTCCATAGGGAATTTGTCCCAGTATTTATGGATCTTGTTATCATGAACAGTCCCCTCACTTTTTAAGCCAGCTTCTCCTTGCTGTGACTTTTTGAGATCATTACTCTTCCAACACAAGGGGCACTGAGAACAGATTGTTTTTTTCTATTCTCACAGCAGCCTTTCACACATTTGAAGGCTGTATTACTGTCATTGAGCATCCTGAAGCTAGAGGAGAAAACAGTGCACAGGTAAGATCTGGGGAATAAGCTTAGCCTCTTCATTCTCAGGCTCTTCCCATCACTCCTACAGGTTTCTCTCTTAGACTCTGTCTGTACCCAGCACAGTGCCACAGGGATAAGGTGCAGTGCTACCAGAGAGCTCAGAGGTGATCAGCATCTTACCTAGTGTACAGCTGCAACTCTGAGGCTGGGTCTTGATGAAGACAATTGACATCTGAATTGCACTGGTGCACAGCCTGTCACACATCTGCGGCAGCACTGAATTCTTGTACAGCTTCACAGTAACCACAATGTCAAGTCAGAAACCAATGATGAAGTAAGCCAATTACTGTACTGCAGACATGCAAGTCACCTTAATGCACAGCAAATTCCGCACTACTTTAATTACAGCTACAGACATGTACATTAGTTTTGCTTAGTAATTAAAATGTTCTGCTGTACTTAATACTGTTATCTGTATTCTTTGGTTAAGTGTGATTTAATTTGCTTTCCTAAGAAAGCTGGGTGTAATTTAAAATGAACAATGCGTATCTGTTGCAGATATTCTTTGTCTAACGCTATTGCTTTCCATGGTTACAGATCTAGAACACACAAACTTTTCCTGAGTTTGCTCACAAAGTTTCTAGAAGTCTAAAGTTCTGAAGCCCAAGAAAACGTTTATTTGTGAACTGTTCAGGAAATTTCCTCGTTGCCAAGGCACTTAATAAAGGAGGTACCTGCAGCATTTGCACAGTCAAGGTGCTTTCACAAGCAGAAGGTGCTTTCAGAAGCACTACGGTGCTCCTCTGAGCACATTGTTCATAGTTGATGTGCTGTAACTAATTCAGGAGCAGTTGAAGTAACTCTCCTTAAGCCTTCTTACACAAAATGTTCCTCTACGAACAGGGAAACATTTTAGGAAGCTCCACAGTTCACCAAAAAACCAAAGCTGTGACACTGTCAGCTCAGTCCCACACCCATCTGCACAGAGAACCTGAGACCCTTTGTATTTGTTATGTCTTCAACACAGCTCACAACAGCACAAAGGTCTGCAACCACAAATCTGGCCTGTCACTGATGTCATTATTACTTGACTTGTCACAGCACAGAAAGATATTTTTCCTGGTGGGAAATTATTGTATTAATTCTCAGCACACTGTTCCCTCTTCCACAGCAATCCTCTCCTCGCCAGCTCTCTGAGAATGATCAAGGATGGAAAAAATGATGGGAACAAACAGGAGTTCAGTGCACACTCAGGGATGAAAGGCTGCAGATTGTTGTACTGACCACCATCCATCCTACACAAACCAGGCCTGAGAGCCCTCGAGCACAGCTTGGCTGGCTTGTATTTCTAGAAAAAAAAAGAGCCTTTTTGTAACCAGCACGAGCAAACAGCGTGCTCTCACAGACTCTCTGAGGATGTCCTCATTTGTGTTTCTGAGCAGTGAACAACTCATTCTGAAGCGTGCTCTGCCCTGACGGCGTGCCAGCAGCAGACTTTCTCCATCTTACAGGGTCACAGAAGTGGGGATATTGTGAAAGCATTTGCAAGAGACGACCCGTTTTAATCTCAGCTGTCATTTCCAATGCTGTTTAAGTTTACACAGTCTCTCTAGGAAGGATGGAGAAATGTTTAAACATTATTCAACCCCTTCCTGTAAATTTGAATATTGTTTTTATATTCCTTATCTCAGGATGGAGAACTTCAAATGGGATCTGAGATCCTGTTCTCCCTGTATGACTCACTGGTAGATCACAGAGAAAATAATGCCAATATTCACTCAAAAGTGGTTACTCTCAGGTCCAGATTCCTGAACTTTCGTGCTTTCTTAGCTCAAGAACTGGAATTTTGCCAGCCTACCGCTCTTGCATGGGTTTGATTTTGTTAGACTGTGCAAACCCTCTTCCAAAGCAGATTTCTTTTTAACATGAAATCAAGCGCTTTTCAGACCCACAGATTATCTCATACCTGAAAACAGGTTCAGATTCTGTGTCAAAACCTGTGTCCTGATAGCTCAGCAGCTCATGGGCAGGGGAAGAGTCACTTCAAGAAAGAAAGAGCNAGATTCTGTGTCAAAACCTGTGTCAGAAGAGTCACCTCAAGAAAGAAAGAGTAGCTGTGCATCAGGGAGAAGTCAATCAGGGTCAGGTACCTAAAAGTCTTTGAACATCTCTTTGGAAAATCCCCTTTCAGCCAAACAGTTGGAAAGGGAAGCAACTTCACTACCAGAGCCTTCACTCTGCACGTGGAGGAGCCAGTTTTTGTACAGGTATCATGACTGCATTCTGTGCTACACGCAGCTAAGGGGCCCTCTTATTTTAAAATGACCTAGAAGCAGAGAAGAGGGACCCCAACATCCCACAGGGATAGGGATCAGCCCAGGATAATGTCGAATGACAGAACTCATTCAATTTTGTCACTTTTTCTTTCTGACAAAAACAAACAAACACTGAGTGAACACTGCAATGCTCAAACCCAGGGTTTAACCCAGCCAGTCTAACACTGAGAGCCCTGCTGGTCCACAGCCTGTCCACCCACCTGCCTGCCTGAATCACTCCCTCTTTCCTTGGAGGAAGGGATAATATAATGGATATACATGGTTATGTATAATTAATAATATAACAAAAGCTTTCTCCTCTGAAAAGCACCAGTTAGCTGCACAAGCTCTCTGTCAGGCCACATAATATACTTTGTAAAGCACTTTATAAGTATGTACAATTTCAATTTTCCAGCGGAGACCAAAACAAATTAGCAGCTTGTATTCCTCTGTGCTTTCATAATAATTTGCTTCCAGTTCTGTGTCAGTGATCAGGGTTAGTGTAATGAGGGGCAGGAAATAGTAACATCCTAATTAAACTGGGGCGGATAGAAAGTAAGCCATAAATCAGCTAGTTAGCTGGTGCTCAATGGGCTGTATTCCTCTCATGTGCTGAAAAGAAATGAATTAAAAAAAAAAAATTAAAATTAAAAGCCAGAGCAGGAAAGAGGAAAGAAAACTGCACAGACCCGCATCATGTTTGCCCAAAACCTTTTCTAAAGTTGTACCATCATTTACTGCATACGGAGTCCTTGGTGTCAAACAGAAGAGTTTATTCATCCCCAACCTTAAAGATGCACTTTTTTGCTTGCAAGACCACAGCATAGAGCAGAAGTGATGCACACGTTGCATTCTCCTTTATGAAATGAAGCTACTGCACTTATGCACTAAGAAATAACTGGCCTCAGCAGCAGCTCAGGAGTACAAACTGCTACCATTGAGAATAGCAGCATCAGCACAACTAAACTTTTTACTAAGTTCACCTGAAGCACTTATAGAAAAATATACTTACTATATAAATTATGCCTCACCTGCACAAGGAAGTCTCTGTACACCCCTATAGCTATACACACAGAGCCCCCAGAGTAAAAAGTAGCATGTGCTTATGGAAGGAGTTTTTTCTGCTAGCTTAGTAACATCAGCTTTTATCAACATAAGTGAAGCAGACAAGAGTTCCTTGGTCAGGAACATCCACATCCTCACCCTCTGCACAGTGATATCACCCAGAGGCATGAATTTTTCACTACTGGAGTAAACAGAGCTATGCCAGCAAAACTTAGCAGTGAGGCCAGGTTTCAGCCTTGTTGTACCACAAGGGAAAGCTGTTTGTTGCCCATCAATAGGAGAAAGAGAGGAACAAACTCAAAGCACAGAAATATTTCCAGAGAAACAACCTCTTTATTTTGAGAGCTTCTATTGCCAGTCCAGAAAACAATCTTGATCCACAACTGTGGATGAGTTCACACCGCACTCGTAGCCAAATGCGTGCACCCTAATTCTTAGGTGGCCTACACGAAAAAATGTGCTGAAACATCTGTCAGTAACATCAACAGAAGTGACATCAAATATCAATAGGAAGATTATGCATCTTTGGGATTATTAAAAAAAAAAGAGAGAGAGAAAAATAAATCTAAACCCCAATTGAAAACACTATCTCCTACCACTACAGAAAGATTTCCTGGGAGGTTGCATGATATTTGTTCTTTAACATGTCAACTTGATAACCCCCATTTGACTCTGAGACCTACACACAGACTGTCACTTCATTTCACAGCTGTGAGTGGTTCTTCATCCATACCTAAGCTTTCAGCTCTATCAATTAATAAAATCAATTAATGCTCTCAAGGCTACTTGAAAATAAAAAAGAGCTAAGTCTATTTAAGTAAGCTGAGGTATCTTAAGTCCAGAAGACCTCTGTGATTACAGAATCATGGAATCACCAAGGTTGGAAAAGACATACAAGATCATCCAGTCCAACCGTCCACCTGTCACCAATATTTCTCACTAAACCATGTCCCTCAACACAGTGTCTAAACATTCCTTGAACACCTCCAGGGCTGGTGGCTTCACCACTTCCCTGTGCAGCCCCTTCCAGCACAATAAGATTCCAGAAGTCCCATGTAGAACTGCTCTACATGACACAGACCAGAGACCACATCCTAAAAATCCTCTGCTGGGCTGTATTAATGTTGCAGAGTATTTGTTTTGATCTATCAGGGAGTAAGTCTGAACTTAAGCCTTCATCCATCATTCACCTGATACTAAGATCTATTTATTTCAAAACTGATTTTGTAGCTTCAAGTATTACATGGTATTTCTGCAAAATAAATAGCATATCTGGTGCTAATAAATCCTCTGGGCTGCAGTCATTGGTACTGGCAGAGGTCTAATATCTGCTGTAAATAATACATACAAGATGTTCTCTTAAATCAAGTGTTAGACCATGATATTAAGACTGCTGCCTGAGGGCTCTAAACCCCTATGTGGCATACATCATAATTACTTCATTACGCCTGCTTCTCCAGCACCTTTCCACCACAGCAATGTCATTATAGGAATCTGAAAGGAATCACCTAATAACATTAGGGTAAGTCAGGGTAGGGTCAGGCCCATGTTTCTGGAGCATCCCCACAATTTCCATCCGAATCAGTTAAAGTCAGTCCCAACAGCTGAAAACCTTGGGTTTCAGAGCAAGCCCATTACATGAGGATTATCACCAGGGACTGATGGTGTGAAGTGCTGAGCACTCATTCCAAAGAACTTCTTGCTGAGCCAAGCACAGTTCCTCCAATGTGCTCCCAGCAGAGGCATGAGGAGTTAAACTAAGGTATGCAGCTGTGTTACATTTGCAATAGTGTTACTACAGATAGTATTAACTCTGCATGTCATTATTCATTTTTACTGTTTTTTTCAAAAACATTTCTGTTTGTAAGCAAATCTCCTTAAATACGTCTTAGAGCTGTGGTGAAGCTGACTTCAGCTGTCAAAATATTATGTCAGTTTTAAGGTGGCAGATCCAAAGGATTAGCTAATTCATAGTCTCCTGGGAAATCCTTACAATGCCTGCTGTCCAGCAGGTGGTGGGATTCCCAGGAGTGGGGCAGTAATGCCTAAAATTTCCTCCCAAAATGCCACAAAAGACCACAAAGAAGCCACCAGGTAAAGCCTGAAGTCCACGGAGCACAAAGAGGCCAGATCTTGTCTAGCATGCTCTATTGAAGCACAACATACACTTTAACAAGTGTACATGTTTTAATTTCCTTTCAACATCACTGTGTTCTTCTTGGCTCTTCATGGTGGTATTTCTTGAGTTATCACCTGTATATCAGAGTTACATTTTGTCAGTCTGGAAAGTATTCCAGCACTGACTTCCTACCTGGAAACATTTCATACTTACCCATATACGCAGGATACATCCATGCATATATACATAAATACAATTACGGCATTGTGCTGATAGATAACCTTCCTTCTAATACATTACACTCTTACAAGTGACTTATCAGATGATGTTTTGAGGAAAAAAAATAAAAAAAAAGAAATATTCATCTCTGAACCAAGCTGTGTCAAACGTATTGCCATCTATAACAAAGGACTACTGTGAAACATAACTCTTACGAAATATACTATAATTGTACTCTTTGAAAGCAGTGTCAAATCATTGACATTGACTTGGTATTCCACGGTATCAGAAATGCAGAAAACTTACAGTATATATGAGCCGTAAATTAGATCCTAATCTAAACGTATCAGTTTGATAGTTGCTAGACAGACTATTTGAGTACGGATTTAGCTCTGTCATTTCCCTTTTTCAAGCT
This sequence comes from Odontophorus gujanensis, assembly GCA_013399175.1. Taxonomy (NCBI): domain Eukaryota; kingdom Metazoa; phylum Chordata; class Aves; order Galliformes; family Odontophoridae; genus Odontophorus; species Odontophorus gujanensis. The sequence goes on along the minus strand of VXAB01008776.1, from coordinate 822,710 downwards.
GTTGTCTTTTTCACAGACTTTCAAAATTGTTTTTTTCAATAATTTTACAATAAATTACATTACAGTCGCAATGTAATACAGGCACAATAAAGTTGAAGATAAACTGAAGCCCAGTCATGAATGCAAACTCATACCAGAGCCCGGCAGATGAAAAGCAGAATGTAAAATTTTGGCCAAGCACTTACTAGTTGTCTAGAATTTTGTTGGTCAGCATCTGAAAAATGAAATTCATATAACTAAGTTCCCACTTACTGAGTACACTATGTTGTTTAACTGATGCTTTCTTATTCACAGTCCATGGCACCAGGAACCTGAGCTACATTAGCAAGAGCTGATGGCCAACAGGAGCGTCTCAGTAGAGCAAGACAACTCTGTGTACAAAACTCAGCACAGAAACAAAGACAAATGCACTTCCAACCCAATGTTTAACTAAAGTTAAGATCTCCTTTGAAAGCAGGAGAAATCTTGGAAGCATTCAGACTGAGCAGACATTGGCACGTTATGGATTCACATAAGCAAATTCATCCATTTTACACTCTTGTGATAAAGGAAGACTTTAAAAGTATCTTGTTAATCATCAGAAGATGTTTAATGTCTTCATTATCACCTACTTTGATGCTATTTCATAAAGCTACAACATAAAGATTTCAGATGAAGATTGTACCTTCCAGATGGAAATGAAAACATAACAACACTTATGTGCAAATACTGGAGAAAAATAAGAAAGAAAAGCAGATTTTCCAGAGAAAACAAGTTCTTGTTCTCTTGAGGATCCTCCCTCAACTGCCAAAACTATGACAACAAAAACCACTTTGGAGATAGATTTAAGTGAGATTTAAAATATATGTGTTTTGGTGGCATTTTTATTTTGCCATTCCCCATGTAGGCTAATTAGCACAGGCTAAACAGAAACAAAAGCACACAACCCACCTGTGTTTCCTGTACTTCCTACGCTTTCTGGTATCCTGGAACTTCTCAAACTGAGGATGCATTTACATGGTGCACTGAGGGCAGATGCCAACTTCTCCTGTCACACAAACCACCCGAAGCACTTGGGACGTGTTCAGAGTGCCATGCCTGTTGATGGCCTGCTGCACCTATTATGCCCTGCTAGAAACTGGAGGGGTTCTGCTGCTCACCAGAAAAAAAAAACAAAAAACTTTTCTGTCCTACATCCTCTAAAAAAAGTCCTCTCAGGTACCGATGAGTTCATCAGGACACAATTTTAAGCAGAGACTCTGGAAATACATTGACACCCCAACTATATTTTTAATATTTGAAGGTTGGAGATTGGTGAGAGGAATGCGAAGATGCTTGGTGCATTGAACACTAAATGCAGATGGAAGAAGAACAGTGGACTGAAAATGTGTAAGATAAGCAAAGCGGCCCAACAAAATAAGTTATCACAGTTTTGCAAATTGTCACATGGATCCCTCCTTAAATGACCATGGTGTTTGTGCAACACATCTCTCCCACAGCTTCACAATACATTTAACCTGCACCTTCAACTGCCTTCCTTGCCTCCACCCACTATTCAATCTCTGTCTTGACTGCTTCTAACATTCTGAACATCTGAAGAGCTGCCAAATTTCTGTGGCAACCTATTTCCAGAAATGTTTCTTTACCTCAAGATATGCAATTTCTCCCGAAACACTCCTCTGGAGCAAAGCCTGGGCCTGGCAATATGTTACCCAGGATCAGAGAAGCATTTATGCTTCAATACCTATTGCACCTGTCATGATAATACCAGGCATTTTCCACCCACGACGCAGGAGAGAAGTCAAACTTCCTGGGAGATGTGCTAAACCAACGTTCAGCCTTGGGAGCCATCCAGGCATGGTTATCAGGAAACGAAAAGCTATTTCTGCTGGCTTGCAGGAATTGATGGCATCATTTAATGCCTCGTCTCTATTCGCAAGTGTGTATAATGCAGTTTTTCCACAGCTGCTGTGATGTAAATAAATTCAGTATTATCTTCATTTTACATGGTAGGATGCAGTATAAATAGTACTGGAAGTTACGCTGGGCATAATTCAATATTTTAAGACATCCACTCTTTTCAAGTGCAAGACACCCATATAGCTGCCTCACTCTCCAGCTACTCGACCTGCTTAACGTCTGCAAGTACAGAAACATTATCTGTGTGCTCTCCGGATACATGTCCCTAAGTAGAACAGTATTTCTGGAAATGACATCACAGAGTGAACCGTTTGTCACAGTCACAAACTGAGACTTCACTTCAAGCGCTCTTTATGAACAGTACAGCTACAGTGCACTGATCAACAAAATAAATATCAGTATGTGATAGGTGAGGAATCACAAAAATATCTGCAGTCAGATACTCTCTTTACAGCACTAATTACACCGACAAGTCCCTGTGTACAAAATCCTGAAGTTTTGCACATCCCATTACCGAATCAGACAAAATCATTTGCTTCATTTACATTTCTAGCGCAAAGAAGATCTCTTGGTACCTATAATTTCAGTTCAGGCTTTTCCTCTTAAGGTAGTACTTCAGCTACAGACTGCAGTCAAACCACGTCATTCCCCGAAAAATGGAATCCACCCTTAGAAACACCTAGCACTCACAAGGAGATACAACCGGATCGTTTTCCTCACCGTAAATACAGCTATGGGCAGAACGCCTTCTGTTTTGTCTCAGCAATAAATCACTTCCCTGACTTGAGTTAGTAATGAGATTTTTAATCATGCGGATTGAACATATCCTCAAGTTAATAAAAAAGTATGGCTTCCTCTTTATCTTTAATAAAAGATTTGTACACTGCTCAAATGATTAGTATTACATTTTTAAAGAACCTGAGATTGATGCTTTTCAATTCTGCTTTCCATTTTTCCATGCTTTTATAATTCAAAGGTAATATAGGGAATAGTTAATAATTCATAAGGTAATTTTAAGGCTTTTATTCAGAAACCTTTTGCCTATTGACTTAAGGATGTGCCGTAAAAATATTCAGGTATTAATATCTTAGCAAGTGGCAGATCTATACAGACGAAATCTCCGAATTTATGCAAGTCAGGACTTGTGCTTAGGATTCACAGCATATCATTACTGCATTTCAGAGGCTACAGGGGGAGGAAATAGCTTTACAGGACTATTTAAATCAATATATTTCATTTCTTCACACAGTTCTTTTTTTTTTTCTTTTTTGCCCTTGTTTGCAGGTTTATTCTTGATGGAGCTATTTTTGCAGTTGCCTAAGAGACAAAGGAGCTAGCTGCACTTTTTAAGAAGGTAAACTGCACGAGACCCAGCCTGAAGCAGCGCCCTGGGAAAGCTCTGCTGGACAGAACCTGGTCCTCCTGTTCTCTCCGAACAAAAATACAGACTTGTTGGAGAGGAAAATGTGCAGCGGGGTTAGCAGCAAGCACAGCACACGTCCATGGCATTCCATAAGCAGCCTCCACCCAATCTCCACAGTACTTTTTGGAAAAGTGGCATTTCTGACTGAGCCCTCTTCGAGGTCACAACAAAGAACTGATTAATTCTCTTCGGGGGGGTGCCAGTATTTGGTTATTGAATATGCATTTCTCAAATTTTCTTAACCCACTTTTACTTTTCTTCCTTCAGTCAGATTTTAATCCTCTCTCAGAATTGCTCATCAGACCGTGCTTTGCTGTCTCCACAAAATACCCAGTTAGTAGCAGCCAAGCTCCAACATATCTGGGTAGAACATTTTTACCTGCTCTGAAGATATGGAGCATTATTAGCAGTGTGTGTCATACTTCCACATACATGCGTAATAGCCTCCACAAAGGAATAACCCATCTCATGCAAGCTTTCAGGTACTGCAAAGGGAAAACAGCACAGAGCAATGAAAACTGATAGTAGTTATTAATTCCACATCTAATGAAGAAAATTGAGTTGAGCTGTGCACATATCCATCGTTTATTGCCATGACAAACTTAATAGCAGCACCTTTATTAGCATTTCCCTACACATAAAACTGTGAGAATGCGCTGACAGTTCCTCCAAGTTTGCCAAATGTTACTGCTTAAGATAAGGGCTTCCTCTCCATCTGAGGAACACAGCTTTTTACCATCCTGAGGTCTCTTCATGAAGTAATGGTAACAGTAACTACAAGTCAGAAGAAAAGGTGCTTTATTTTTTGTTTGGTTGGTTTTCTTTTTGTTTTTCTAATCTAATAGGATAGCAACGCAATCAATTTTCTACTTTTTAAATTGATGGTTCTGAAGATACACTTCACACAGCCCCACAGAGCTGAAGTCTTTTGCAGATGAAAACTCTGACTCAATAATTAGCCCAAGAGGAAGAAAAAGGAAAATACAGTTTGTATTATCTTGAGGAATAGAAAAACAAAGGCAGCAAAACACAATGGAAGGAGGTTCTTCTGTAGCCAGTTAAAGCCATAAATACATGTATTCTTCTGGTCACCCACATTAATCTATTTCCTTAAAGAAATACTCTGGGTGACTCAGATGTCAGAAACACCTAAAGATGCATCCTTAGAGGAACCCTAACCCTCCTGCTTTCTGGTCCACGAAAAAGAGAGAAATAAAAGAGTCACAGAATGTCTTAGGTTGGTGGGGATCTTAAATATCATCTAGTTCCAACCCACTGCCATGGGCAAGGTTGCCAGCCACCAGCTCCCAGTACAGCTTGGCCTTGAGCACCTCCAGGGATGGAGCATCCACGACCTCTCTGGTCAGACTGTTCCAGTACGTCACCAATCTTTAAGTAAAAAATATCTTTCTGACATCTAATATCTCCTCTTAGAGTTTACAGTCATTCTCCATAGTCCTATCACTTTCAGACCACGTAGAAAGTTGCTCTCCCTCCAGCTTGCAAGCTCCCCTCAAGTACTAGAAGGCAAAAATGATGTCTCCCTGAAGCCTTCTCTTCTCCAAGCTAAACAAGCCCAGCTCCCTCATCTTTGTATCAAAGGAGAGGTGCTCCAGCTCTCTGATCATCTTCTTGGCTTCTCTCTGGTCCCACTGCAACTCTGGTCCCACTGTACTCTTCTTGTGCTGGGGGGCCCAGGCCTAGACACAGTAAACCAGATGGGGACTTACAAGGGAAGAGGGAGACAATTCCCCTCCCTCACCCCACTGCCACCTCTCTTTTAATACAGCCCAGGATGCTGTTGGCCTTCCAGGCCACAAGGGCACACTGCTGGCTCATGTCCCACCTTTTGTCCATCAGGATCCCAAAGTCCATCTCAGCAGGGCTGCTCTCATCAAGTTCATCTTCCAGTCTGTACTCATATCTAGAATAGCCCCAATCCAAGAGGAGCACCCTGCACTTGCTCTTGGTAAACCCCATTAGATTCTTGTGTGTCCACTTCTTGTGTGTATCCAGGTCCCTCTGGAGGGAGACCCTCCATTCGATTGTATCTACTCCACTACTCAGCTTGGCATCATCAGCACACTTGCTGAGGCTACACTCATTCCCATCCTCTATGTCACTGATAAAGATGTTGAGGAGCACAGGTCCAAAGACAGATCGCTAGGGGACACTGCTCATGGCCAGCCTCCACCTGAACATTGAGCTGTTGATAACAGCCCTTTGACTACGACCATCCAACCACTTCTTTGTCCATCTAATAGTCTGGTCTTCAAATCCATACCTCTCCAATTTAGAGATAAGGATTTGGAGGGGCACCATGTCAAAGGCCTCGCACAAGCACAGGTAGATAACATCTGTTGCCCTTCCTTTGTCCACCAATGCTGTCACTCCATCATAAATGCCCACCAGAATGGTCAAGCATGATCTGCCATTGGTGAAGCCATGCTGGCTGTCTCATGTCGGCTCCACAACTCATATGTGCCTTAACACCTCTTCCATGAGGATCTGCTTCACGATCTTCTCAGACACAGAGGTGTCACGCACCGGCTTGTTGTTCCCCATGTCCTCTTTTCTCCCTCTCCTCAATACGGAAGTAATGTTTCCCTTTTTCCAGTCAACAGGGACTTCAGTTGACAGCCACAGTTTTTTAAATATGATAGAGAGCAGCTTGGCAACCACATCAACCAGTTTCCTTAGGTTCCTGAGAAAAACATGTAAAACAGGAGAGCACAAACGCCATCCTCCACTACCACAAATGGTGCAGATGAGTTTCCCATATCTGGGAAACTGCAGGGGTCAGCACTCCCACAGTGCAGGGGATGAGCCTCACCCCGGAAAGACCACCTGCCTGATCATGGTGTCTCCCCTGCCAGGTAAGTACACATCTAAGGTAGTTTCTAAGATATTATGCAAAACCACGCTAATAACAGCTCAGTTCACAACAGCAGTTAAGTGAGCACCATATTAGCAGCATATTAACGATCTGACACTTGTTTATGTTCACAGCAATGCAGACTCTGTGCAAGTGTTGAGTGTTATCAGAAGCAGCCCAGCCAAATGCACAAGCCCCACATACTGCCCCACCCAACATTTTCTTAAAAATCCCCAAGCTTTGAATGACTCCGAGTACTCAATCTCAGAGTGTCTGGCAGGAAAAGAGAATTTTGGAGATGGCATACCATCAATTTTCTTCATTTGTGTCAGAAGTTGAGCAGCTGTCTTCTTACCAGACTGAAGTGGAGCCAAAAACCTTGTCAGGCAGCTGAAGAAAAAGCACTTCAGAGGAACTAATCTCAAAGACCCAAAAGTATGTATCACGTTTTTGAACAGGCATGTGTTAATATTACTACTACACTGTCGATTGGCAATGTTTTGCAAAAGCCCAGAAACAGTGGGGAAAAAAAAGACTGCTCCTTTTCTTTACCCTATGGAAAAGCAAGATGCCACACATGCTTCAACTTCAGAGTTAGTTTGTTTACTTTCTTATGGCCAGGGAAAGAATTTTAGCATTACCTTCCCCACGCTGGTGAGGAAAGGGAAATAAGGTTCACCTCTGTGGAAAGCAAGAGGTGCACCTGGACTTTCTGTCCAAGCAGATTTCAGATGTGGAAAGGTCTGTAATTCCTTAAGCACTGCAGACACATCAGCAAGAGATAAACAATCCCAGAAAGCTCTGTGCTGGAACCAGTTCACCGCTCCTGCGGCCACCGATTGGGACAGACTGGGAAACCCCAGCTCACAATCTGGTTTTCTTCAGCTCGTTCTCCAGTAACTGCGTGCTGGGCTGAAGGGTGCCCTGGGTCATCCCTAAGAGCAGCACGAAGTATACGTGAGGAAAGAAATCACATCCAGCAGCTCTTGCCAGAGGAAATTCCCCAGGTGGGATTTATTGCCATACGGCACAGTTTGGTCACATTGAGACTCCTGCCCTCACTGCCTGTCCTCAAGCCTGGAGCAGGGCTGGCCTTCCCCTGGAGGCACGTCCCCATCCGGAGCACTGGGATCTCAATGTTCACTAAGCATAGCTCAAAAGTATTGGGGTCACCTTCACCTAAAAAGTCAAGAATCTCCATTCTGCGTGTTGACAGCTCACTGAGAGGATTTTGGGTGGCACAGGACAGGGGAAGGCTGGTGCATGTGTTTGGTCACAGCAACGAGACTCGGGATTACTGTTCTCTCCTGGTGATGGGGGTGCTTCCTCAGCCCAGGTTTCAGAGCTGACCATGGCAGGTTGTTGCTTGATTACATTTTTATTCCAGTGGGTGAGCCTGTCGTTCGCTGACCATAGAAAGATAGAGGTGTCAAAGACAAGGATAGAATTAAAATGACTGAATGAATAAAGAAATAAATAAGCAGACGCTGACGATCCTGCTTGGCTAGCCATCTCCTTTCAGCCTGCCTTTCCCTGCTATGTTTATTTACTACACAACCAGGCTCTTGGCAGCCTTCCCACCGCAAAGTGTGCTGCCCAGATATTACAAAGTGAACTCCGCTCAATGAAAAAGTCTTTTTTCTTAGGGCTACCCTCTTCTGCACAGCTACTCCTTTCCTCCAGAGCTGCGCCTCTAAAATGCAATTTTCTTCCACCATTTCCAGAAAACCCCCTTTCAGAGGGATGCATTTATAGGCTATTACGAAAAATGAGTTTTTCTATATGATCTTCAGCAAACCCCTTCGAAAGGACATTTCTGCTGCCTCTGTTTACAAGGAGAAAAGAATTTCCCTTACGATCTACAAATGCAAACAAATGAACCTGCATGGAAGTGCACTGCTGTTGTATTTTTAACATCTTTAAATTAAAAAATAATAATAATATTAAAAAATGGTCAATTGTATATATAACAGCTCAACAATCTTCTGGTGTTGCACGCTGGGGAAGGATGTTTCCTTCAAGCTAAGCAATATACAATATAACTCAACATATATGTATTCAACATCTTTTCACAGGAGGGTTTCAGCCATGATTAAGAGCTCTGAAAATCCAAGAAATATAAATGCAAAAGAGTAAGAAAATAGCAGGTCTTAAGTAGTTCTCCAGCATTCCAACAGAGATCCTCAGATTAGCTTTTACAGACTGTATTAAGCATATCTAATAGAAAGGCAATACGTACGGCACAGCTCTCCACAAATATTATCAAGATGGAAATGCCTACTGACAAATTCACAAGCTGCAAATGTACAGTCATGAAATTCAATAGCCTCACAGCTGCACACTTGTAACTTGTGAATGCAGAAAAATGTCTGAATTGGCAGCAGGCTTTCTGGCAGATGATATCATTTTACAGATGACACTGGAGAATCTGCCAGTTTGACGCTGAACTCTCCTCTTGCTTCTTCTCATGTTGTTTCCTAGCTCCTTCTTTGAGAACGACTAGAAGCACTGTGCCTGTTCTCATAAGGCTGCTATTTGCTTTTTCTGACTCTGCAAAGTGCTGTAATTGCTCAGCTCTGTTCCCTCGGTTCTGCTCTTGTCTAGGTGACGTTGAACCATGTTCTCTGCACAAAAAATGTGCCTTTCTTTCCTATATTTCAGACTCACCAAGTGCCCCGTTCCATAGGCATTTTTCCCATTATTTCGAGTACGGATTTGCTGCAAGTGGCCGCCCCCCACAAACAGTTGAAATGAATGTGTCATGCACAGTATTTGTAATCTGCATATTTCGGACCACTTAGAGAGAAGGAATCATTCCTTAAGAAAGAAAAAGGCTACAAGAGGCTGTTGCAATGTTTTGCCAGGGCACTAAGTGCCAAGTGAGCATGGCTCCATCCAAAGCTCGACGGCATCAGAGGCCTCTCCAACAAAAACCATAATTAAGTACTTCTCTGTAACTCGCAGTCACACCTAAAGTAATTCCTAAGGAACCATTGGGATGACATCACGATGGACCGTCTGCTCTTTTCTGATGCAGTTCAACTCTTACATTCCCTCTGCTTGCTTACTTTCTTAGCTTTACTTCTTATGGGCAGTTTCATGACACTGCTCAAAGAAGTGTCTGAGATCCAGACCAGACCCTGCACTGCAGCTTTGGGGTTGGCCAAGTTCTTTGCATCTTTCTCACCCAGGCTGAGCATAACAGTCTGCCCACCTCAGCTGCCACTTTCTTTAACACAACTGAACTCTAAGAGCAGTTTCAGTCTACATCTCTGCCCATCTCCTCCGAACTTAGTACCACTGTAGGAACTCTGCAGGGATCAACAGGTAAATGAGCAGAACCCTATCTGATACCGTACAGAAAGTATTATTTTGCTGCACAAATTCACACTCAAGAATTACTGAGCAAAGATCTCCAGCCTGTAGTGCTGTATATACCTCACAAGTATTTATTATGCTGGAAAAATATTACTGATGATTTAGCACTGGTCAAATGTGGCTTTACTGGTCTCTCCACACAGGTTGTGAATCTCGTACAGTGAAAGCTCCCTTCAGCCACTAAACCTTGAAGCAATACTTATCAGAGCGTTCAGCACGCATTAGCTTGCACTGTTCTGCTTAGAAAAACAGCAGATCTTTTCCTTTGTAAAACTCAGCCTGCTTACGTGAAGAATGAAATAGTATTTGCCACACTCTGAAAAACAGACCCTAGAAACTTGAAAAATGTTCAGATTCTGGAAGCATCTACAATGCGCTTTACAATGGCAGTGGTCCACAAAACTCTTTCAGGGGAAACGTTCAGGTTTCTGTGTGCAGCAAGAAACTCAAAGGGAAGAACAGTGGGGAGAGGAAATGAAGAGGGATGAGAATTATCTGCTCCCCCAGAGTAACAAGGCTGGGTGTCTCTGAGTTGTGAGAGAGAAAGCAAAGTGCTGTGCAATCCCTCAGTATGAATTACACCACCGACTTCCCATGGGGAGCTGTGATGAGGGTGATTTCCTGCTCTCCCCTGCAGCTGCAAGACAGCAAAGCAAATAGGCCCCGCAGAGCTCCCTGTGAGAGGAAAATTCTCCCTCTGTGCCCTGTTCTCTGGTCCAGAAAGAACGGGACAGAGACTACCTAAAAATGGAAAAAGCTGCTAATCAACCGCAATTGCTCCCAGTTTTTCCCTCTTATTCTACAGCGAACAAGAATCACCCTCTGCAGCCCCTTCCTCACCCTTCTTTGGGTTTTTGACACTGAAACAGGATGGAAAACATTTTCCTTGAAAGTTGGCTGAAAATACACAGGATACGCATTTGCTTAACGAGACGTTACACACCCAGCTGGAGAACAGTTCATTCCTAAAGCCTTTCCTAAGACAGCAAATACACAGAAGCATTACTTCTCTCCCTCTCTTTTTATCTTTTTCGAGAACTGTTGCACAACCCGCTGCTTCGCAGGATTTCAGCACCAAGTATTCATCACTTTTAAGGCTTGTTTTTCATGAAAGGTTTAACTTTCCCTTCAAACTCTGTACGTCATTCTCATCAGATCATACACAGAAAAGTGCTTTAAGTGCTTTGTTTACTCATAACTTGGCCTGGCCGCAACAAAGAACAGAATGTAAAGAATGAACTCCCTTTGCAAAAGTCATTCATAACGAAACAAAAGCCTTTACCTTCCCCCTGTCAGGCTTTCTAAGTGGGCCTCATATGGTTCTGAATTGCCCGGCATTACAGTGACCTCCCAGATAACTGAGAACCATTCAAAAGGCGGAATGGGAAAGTTCTCCCGGATCTGATTTTCTCATTAAAAGAGAATTAAGAAAATATGCGGTGCTCAACGCCGCGATCTGAACCAGCAACCGCTTTCCACGTAACGTGTAGCAACCTGCTGAATTCAGACTACTTCCAGCTTCCCCTGGGCTGCAGCAGCTGGATAGATGTGTTTCCACCTGCTTTCACCATTTGTCATTCCTGAGGTATGTTTCAGAAAGCCAACTGAGCGCCGAACTGTCAGCTCTGCTGAAACCAAAATAATTAATTTCTACGATTTGAGCAGATACTTCAGAGCATCTCACATTCCCATAATTCCCCCACCCCTGCACCCACGGTGAACATGGGTGGCTGGTTTGTTTGCAAAGTGGAATGCCCTCTCCCAAAGCCCCAGGCAGCTTGATCCTCCGCACCGCCTGCGCAAGGAGCCGCCAACCTCTGTGCACCATCCCAGTGTGGTTTTGGAGGCTAAGCTCATTAAGATCTGACTAAAAAACTTTTATAAACACCTTCCCCTAAATCCTACCAAAGGCAGGCTGCCTCCAGCTCCTCTAAGTAAGCCTGCCTCGTGCTTCTCTCCCGTTTTCAGGGGATAGGAGAGAGTGGGTGTGGGGAGGGAAAGTATCTCAAGTGCAAGAAAGGATGATTATTGAGTCTAAAGGGAGCACATCATAAAATGAAGAAACACGGGACTATTTTTATAGCAATTATTTTGTTTCCAAGATGAAAACGTGCTGCAGTATTCCCTTCTGCTTGGCATTCCAGAGGAGGTGCTGCGTTTATCTTGAAAATTAATTCACTTGTGTAAAAGAAAATTGAAACACTGGAAGCAAAATAGAGAAGCGTAAGATGAGAATTTTGTATCCTATATTTCGAAGAGGAAAGAAATTATGTTTCCAAAACTTGATTAACTCCAAGGCCCAGTTCTGCAATAACAACCACAAGGATTCACTGAGTGTGCTCACGTGCATACAGTCCCCCCGGTACGATGGCAGGAGTACAGCATAAACACAGCCATGCTATCTTCATAACTTATCTGCAGATCTTTTGAAAGCTTACATAACTCTCCGCCAAGAGGTGAAGATTTAGGAACTTTGGCAAAATGTGACCTGTTACACCAACGTGTGTTCTAGGTGAAGCAGGGGTTGGAGGAAGGATCACAGGGTTGGACACACAAGCAGCTGTCCCTGTTCAGGGCATCCCTACGCCACGTGCAAAGCTAAGGCCTCAGCTTATTTATACATAAAGATTGGAAAAGATAAAAACATGCTTATCCCAGGCTTGAATTTTCCTGACACCTTTGCTAATTATACGATATAATGAAATCCCAGCAGCACTGAAATAATCATTCCAGCAGGAACTCAGCCAGCAAAACACCTATGGAAGCTTCTTTCGATTCATTCATCACTATGGGAAGCAATCTCATCATCCAAAAATCCCCTGCAACAAATGTCTTGCAGCATATAAAGAAATTATCAAATTGAGACTTGGAAAAAGCATGTTCCAAAATCTGAAAGCCCTGCAAGGGAATGCTTTCCCAGACACACCTTGCCATCAATAAGATGAGTGGGCGAAATGGAAGGCAGTGATTTTGCCCCTCCAACACCAGCCATGACTAAATAACACCTAAAATGCTTTAAACCCATGTAATGCCGTACGCTCTACAGAGAGATAAATTATCACACAAGATAGTGAAGCACTGGAACAGGCTGCCCAGAGAGGTGGTGGGTGTCCCATCCCTGGAGACTTTAAAGGTCAGGCTGGATGGGACTCTGAGCACCTGATCAAGCTGTAGGCTTCCCTGTTCATTGCTGGGGTGGACCAGGTGACCTTTAAAGGTTCCTTCCAACTCAAACAATTCTATGATTCTATGATGATTCACTGATACAGCCCAGAAGGAGCTGCAGTGACTTTTGCAAGATCTCCAAGCTGAGGTTACAGCTGCTACTTACTGCTGCTCCTGTTTGGTGGCCTCCATTGGTCACTCCAGGTGCCCCTTCTAGGAGACCCCAAGAGAGACAAGCCAGCCCCTGAGCAGACGTGCACAGCAGCTGATCACAGCAGTCACTGGCCCAGCTCCCACATCCCCAGCAGTCAGCACGGGCCACCAGCAGTGACGTCCTTGCATGGCCAAGCCTTGCTGCTATGAAGTGGGTCCCCACTGCCAGGCGATTGTGAGATACATTCTCAGCTTTCCCAAGAAAATATTTCCAACTGGGATTGATTTTTTTTTTTTTTTCTGTTTTAAAACTAACATTAGCAAATGTGATTGCATGGTGCACAGATCTGTCAAATTTGTTCTCAGCTGCAATCCTGAAACATATCATTATCGTGTACTGTGTGAGCAAAGCTGGGCTTGGCTTTCATGTGACTGAGCTCTAAATTAGTTTATGGATAATGTTCTCTTACAATGTGTTCAATCTTTTGCTCCATCTTATCTTAATGAGTACTTAACCTCTTAAAAATAGTTTACTGCCAGAGAGACTGAAAACAGTATTAAAGACTCTGAGAAAACCACAGAAATGAATGCCCCTGCTCAGGTAGCCCTGTCCTCAAACAAAACTTCTTTAGAGGGAATTTTACAAAAATAAAAAATAAAAAGTAATTCCTATTACATCCATTTAAAATCTAATTTACAACTGATTGGTCTCTACTTTTTATAGCTACATAGGGAAAATGATAGACTGAAAAATGTACCTTTCTTCTGGGAAGTTTCACAATTTCTTCATTTTGGTTTTGGGTATCTTTTAAAGAATGCATATGCTTAGGAACTTTTAAAAAATGAAAAGGTTACCTTATAAAACACAAGTAACGTCTGTACCCTTGGTTGTCAGTTTGACAGCTGCTCAGAAGTTTGCATGAACGCAGAAGGATACTGGCACCTGACCACAACTGAGGCACAGGACCGTGAGAGCTGGCTATGACCTGGGACTGCTGCTCTCCCCACAGATGGAAGGACACAAAGCTCAGGACAAACCCATGCTGGAGGAGCTGCAGGGAGGGGGTGCTTGCTGGTGGCTCTCAAAGCTGGACCTGAGACAGCTTTGCTTAGAAACACAGCCAGAGCTGCAGCACACGTAGATAAAGTAATTACATCAATTAATTCCCTTCTAACCTTGGATGAAACTCCCATGTGAGAAGTCCAGAAGCAGGCTACGGACCAGCACAGGTGTTGGATTTGTGCCACTTCAGCAATAATTTACAAAACTTTCAAGCATAGAGACAGCAAACAAGAAGGTGTGTAATTGTGGGCTTTCTTTATGAGGGCACCAAAACATGCTCCACTCCCTGTTCCGTGTGCATTTAATGTGAGTGTGATTCAAGAAGTAAGAGAGAGATGTTATTATTTCCTTTTAAAGCCCAACTTTCTTCTGCTTCTTGGCGGGCCCGTAACTCATGCTGGGAACTGCATGAAGTGGGGGATGGACAGACTGTCCCCACACCCTGTCTCCTCAGGAAACTCGCTGTCATCTGGAATTAATCTCTTAGCTTTTTTTTCTTTTTTTTAATTATTATTATTATTAAATGCATATAATTTCAAGTTCATGGTCCAGCATCTCTGATTCATAGCAATAAAGGTTGCACAATAGCAGAACTGTGTAGAACAAAGGTTAATCTGAGGCTGAGATACCCTTCCTAATGAGCTATAACTGGAAACATATGCTGATTTCAGAGACAGCAAATACCCGCAGCATCACTGGTCTTTAATTTCTGAAAAGATGAGAAGGTTTAGAAATTAAGTGTATTTTGACACGTGTGAGAGGAGGCAGAGAGAGAAAGCAATGTTCAAATCCAGCAGTTTCTGGTCTGCAGTTCTCCTGAGATGCACCAGACTAGTCCTTACATGTCACACATGACACCTACACCTTCTTCATTTAAAGTTTGAGTTTTCATGCAGTATCAAAAGCAACACAGATCGGGACTCAGGTCTGTGTGCCAGCCTCAGAGATGTCAAATCCACAACTATGAGATAGTTGTAAAGCAATGCTTTTTAAAGTTTCGTTCTCATCTTCTTGGGTTTGCTTTGAGGTTGATGTGGACTGGCCACGTCCTTCTTTCCAGCTCAGCCAGAGAGCACGATGCGCTCACAAGAGCGTGGCATTGGGATATGCACAGCCTCTAACCTGCACGAAGTGAGCTGGCAGCAGCAGGATCATGCTCTAAGACATAAATGAAGTAAGAGAAAAACAACAGAAGAGCAGAGGGAAGGATGGAAAAGCGACAGGAAGATAAATAAATGGCATTTTCCAACCATGAAAAGTTATGACTGAAGTCAGAACTAAAGCTGTTCCAGGAGTTTCTGATGAAATGCTCTTTTGTTCGGAAATGCTGATGAGCTGAAATCAAAATGATCTGGGGAAGTATCAATCTGATAGGACTTGTTCCTGTCAGGCCATTTGCCTACTTGTTTTACTAGAAGCCTTGGCTGCTAGACAGCCGCTCAGATGGGCGATTGGGAAAGCCAGGTTCCCAGGCTCCCAGAATCTCAGCATTAAAAAAATTAATTATTGATACAAGCCCATGTTATGCATGTTCACCTTATCAAATTATCTGTAGCTGTGCCTGTAGCATGGGAGTAGCACATCTGATATGCTTTAATGATGCAAAACTCTCACTGAAGAAGCAGCGAAGCCAAGAGGAGCAACGCTCCCGCGCTGCGCTCCCTCTCACTAAAAATGTTGAAGAAATGTTGAAGAAGGGCAATAACAAGTGTGCCTCTTCCCTTCAAATGTACAAGTTCCAAACAGCAAAGGCTTCCCCATTTCTGTTAAGCAAATCACTTCAGCCACGCACTCCGTCTGCTGCTATGAACGGTCACTTTGTAGTATAATGCATTTCCACGGTGAAATCATAATATCCTGGGCATTCAGGGCTGCGTTATACTATAAAAACGAAGGCCAGCTCCCTCCAGCTATTACATTTTTGGCCTGGTATTTGATCTATTAAGTCGCGCAGCTTTCTTCTGGCCGCAGCGGGGCTGGCAGCTGCTGTGCACTGTGCGGCGGTGCCGTTAGGTGGTGCCTGGAACAGAGCTATGCACAGAGAAGCCAGGGCAGGCAGCCGGCCACGGCCAGAGAGGTTTGCTAAGTGCTTCGTTCTAGCAACAGGAAAAGAATAGTGAAATAAAAAAAAACAGAGAGAGAAAAGGCTTGTTCTGGGATTCAGCTGAGCAATCTAGCTGATTTCGAGGCTTGGCAAAGGTGAGTAATTAACTAACTAACCAGTCAACTCTTCCTCCTGCCTCGAGCACCTCTGCTGACACACACACTCTTTTAAGTAAGTCTCTGCTACTGCAGGGCTCAGCCAAATTTCTGCTCATCATGCCCTAGATCTCAGTCTCTCTCTGAGGCTGATAACTGGATTTCCAATAAGTTTTGAGTCACAGATGGAAACACTGTTTTAATGCACCAGGTCCAACAGGGGTTTCCAGGAAAAAGTGCAGAGCAGCATAAATACTCTGTACATAAGGAAGCTCTCACCAGCAATTAGGCACAGATCCTCCTTTTGTGTGGCAAAGAGCTTACTCCTTCCCCTTTTCACCGGCAGACATCTATGAGCAGTCCCATTTTGTAAAGTGATCTCTCCGGATACATTTATAAATTTTTATCGTTTCCCTTCACCGTTACATGCATGGAATGATATGGAGTGATAACCACTAAGGGAGGTCGTTAATTAAGTAATTGCTTCCTACTTGAGATAGTCAGTAACGCTTCCATGTGACCTGGGCCACCACTTGGTTATTCTTTTCCTCCTTAACTAATCCATCAACCACTGCCATTCCCCTGTCTCGCAGTGTCCTGTGGATGTCTCGCGGCACTTCACCGCCATCTTCCCAAGAAGCATTTTCCAACGCTTTTGCTGCAAAACCTGGATGACCTCAAAGCAGCTGTGCTGGATATGATGGCCAATTCAGCTCAGCCTCATGTCTTACCTAAGAGCACAGTGGCCTCTCCTCCAGTAGCCTCCAGCCACAGCCAGGTCATCGCACCTAGAGCCAGTGTCAACGCAATCACTCCTGTTTTGTCCAACCCTGTGTACAACCCATGACTCCCACAGCCACTCTGTTGCACTGGGAGCTACAGTTCAATCACACCTTACAGGTATTCATTCCTTTTTTCCTTTTAACATGCTACTTTATCATCCCTGTTGTTGTGTGACTGAATTATCATGATATAACAAACATTCAGGCTCTCCTCAAGTTCCCGTGCCGCCCGTGATTTTACAGTAGTTGTATTTCACCAGCCCTCACAGCTGACAAGACAAAATGGCAGAAGGCAAAACCAAAATCCCTCTGCTAACTGCTTCTGAAGCTGGTTAGAAACCTACGACTTGCTTACGTACCACATGGAATGATCAAAAACTGAATACACTGAAGCTGAATATTGTGATTCACAACAGCACAGGCACTTCCAGAGCTTGTATGAGCACTCACAGTTCCCAAATCCCTCGAGGTGGAGTTAGAAACTTCCCCGCCTCTTAGAAGTTATCTTAAATACCAGAAGGTGGGAGGCAATCGGACAACAGCTAGAAAGGGAGGCAGCTGATCTGCTTTAAAGCCTCTCTCATTCCTTTTGGGCTTTAGATTTCACATAAATATTTCTTTAAATGCATACATCTCTGTACCAAAACGAACAGTTGAGAAGCTTCCAAAACTTTGCTTTTAATTAAACCCATGAAAGTATAATGCTCGTGCTGAATAAGTATCAAAAATAGAGACAAAGCTGAGAAAATATGCAAGCATTTTTCTTGGTTTTTGTCAGGTTCTGCAAAGACAATTAAGTTTCTTTTCTTCACTATACATATAATACTCAGAAGTGAAAGCTTAATTAACTTGTCAGAAACTCTGGCACCTCTTTTCTTGAGCTGCTGAACCCACCTTCCCAAAAGAGTTGAAGGGAGAATAAAAAAAACGGAATGCTCTATCTGAAATACCTGATCATGCATGACATTCCTGTCCTGTAATACAGTTTGTCTGTCATTACCAGAGGCTCTTTTATCCATCTGGGTGAGTACGTTCATTTTCCATTTGTCTGGGAACGTCTCAGCTCGGAATTTCACTGCAGTGCATCACTGCAATGCAATGGACATTTTGTGACATGCTCAAGGGGTAATACACAGTGCCACCAACTGCATGGTTACAGCATCCGTGTTTACACAGCACAGCCGGCCAGATTCAGCAATCAGCTTTGGTCATGCAGCTTTACAGGTCTGGGAGACCAAGCAAGCTGCAGATGGATAGAGAAGTAGAGGCCAAAAATTGAGGAGATCCCAGCGGGCAACAGCACAGGGCTGGGTGTCTTCCTGCTACTTGTTCTCTGCTTTTTGAGCATTTATTTGCATTTCTTTGCCTGAGTTCTGTGGCAGCTGTGGCCGGTGTGTCCCTGCCAGCCCTGCTGCCTTGAGTTGTGCTGCAGCAGCTGGAGGAGCCACCGGAGCCCTGAGCAGCTCCAGGCTTCAGCAAGAAGCAAGAGCTCACCCCACGCTTTGCCTCTCACTGACAGATCTCCTTCAACAGCAGAGAAAAGGCCCCTGGTTTTACAAAGTCAACAAACCTAACCGCCAATTTAAATTTGGCAAGTGGAATAAGTGGCTTTTGTGATTTCTAGTTTTTATTAATAGAGGGGTTTTTTTGTTTTTTTTTTCCAACATGAGCTCACTTAAGTCTGAAAAATATTGTACTTTATCCTGCGGTAATCTCCCCTGCAATGTATGCATGTTTAAACAAAGTGCAAAGGTCCAGGTGCTCCGCTGCATTAGTAATGACCCAACATCTCCTCTTTAATAATGCAACACAGAACAGAGCGCAGCAGTTTTTTGCTTCCCCGTTTTAAAAATGTATTAAAACATTTCTCTGTGGGGCCAGGTGACAGTCCAAGGGAGCAGAAATCGGTTTCTTTTTCAAGTCAGAAAATATCACTGAGGCACCCAAAGGGCAATTTTTCACCTCCCATATAAATTCCTACCAGTGCTCCTCTGCTCACAGCGTTCCTGCCTTTCCAGCCATTGCTCATGTTTTAGGGAGCTCTGGGATTTGGTTCGTGTAACTGTCTGCCTAGCAGACCTGAAGGCTGGCTGGCTAATTCCAAGCCCATGCAATCATATGCAACACATGCTATTGAGAAATCCTCTTCACTGCTGATAGATATTAAAACCAAACATACAGCATTCTTAACCGCCTGACATAAATTCATGCCCCAGGACTTTCTTTTTTTTTTTTTTCCTTAAAAGCAAAAGAAAATTAAGTTTTCTCTGTGATAAGAGAGCATCAGAGACTCACCGAGTCTCGAGAGTTTTTAGGGTGACCTTCCTTGAGGTGCTTCTCGTGGTACAAGTTTTTGCAGGAAGCTTTTCTGCAGTGCATCACCACATCACCTGGCTTCTTGGGGATTCTCCTGCTGACTAAAAGCACTTTAACCTATAGGGGAATGTATTATACAATCATAGAATCATTAAGGTTGGAAAAGACCGCTCGGACCCACAGCCCAACCCCACTCAGACCCACACCGTTCTCGTGAGCATTGCCATTTTATCAGCTACCTGCAAAATCCCAACAGAAGAATGAATCAGTTTCCCAGATGAGATTAACACTAAGCCATGCACTAGCAGGGAATTCTCCCCCTGCTTGCACACACTGGAATAGGGCAATAATCCACCTCCCAAAAACAGATTTAGATTAGCAATGCCAGCAGCATTAAAAGGGGCCTTTGGAGCAGGGAAACATGTGCTGGTAGTCTGCAGGGTGTTCACAACATGTGCGGTGCAGGTATTAGTGCTGGTGAGGCAGAGTGCTCTGCAGCACCGCAGTGCCATTTCCCTGGGGCACTGCACTCCTCCCCAGCTCTGTCACTTCCCTCCCTCCAAAGGCACCACTGAATTCTTAATTGTTTTGCTACAGGTACAGGCAAGGCCATAAAATAGACCAGTTGGGACACAATTAGCGCTCGAAAAGACAGGAAAACCACATCTGGCATACGTGTGTGAGAGCCCAGGGAGCACTTTATTCCAAGCTGCACTCTCCATGGGGGAGAAATATGTTCCTGAACACACTGGAGTTTTCCAGTCACCCCCTCCCCCCCAGGCTGCTCTCGTGCTCTGATAAAACAAATGGATCCCCCAATAGCAATGCACTGCACAGATGCTGGGCACGCTGAGGCTGGCCCTCCCCATGCAGCCAGGTCACTGTGCTCACACCAAGGCTTCTCCAAACAAGCCCAGAGCTGTGCTCACCAAAGATGGAATGTCTCAGCGGCCCTGCAGCAGCACTGGGAACACATCTCCTAACACTCAGCACACCCAAAAATACTGAAACCAAACCAAATTAAACTGTGAAGTGGAAAGTGACCACGTTCAAGGCTGGGTACTGCAATAAGTGGCCATACATTGTCACATCACATGAGGACACAGGGGTTTTGCATGTTGACACTGCAGTCATTCCACTGGTTGTGATTTACACCACAAAGTTTTCCTGTTTCTATCTGGATCTTCCAATGTTTGCACATCTAACCTCCCAGGATTCAGCCTAGAAAACCCTGTATGTTGAGAGAAGGTGGAACAAAATGGCTGAGATCTGAACAGACACCACTGTGTGGCAAAGGGTGTCCAGCTCCACCAACCCCACCCGTCCTGCACTGCTTTGAGCACCAGACTCCAGAGAGTCTGCCCCCAAACACTGTAAATTAGTCTTGCACTTGAGATCTGCCACCTTACCAGCGATAAAGACACATGCACGCTTGAAGTCACAGCTTATTTGGGCCCATAAAAAGATCTGTGGATGGAAATAATGCCTTTGTGCCCAGGATCTGCAGCGAAGGGATTTCTGTTGATTTTCATGATTCAAAGGAGGAAACGGAAGTGATTTAGAACAATGCAAAACATCAAGGCAAACAACTTAACCACTTCACCTTCCCAGTTTCTGTGCGGTTACTCTTTACCCCCACATTTGATTACATGTATGCAATGCATATAAGCAGATTAAGGACCCGGTCCTCCAGTTGTAACTCAGTTCAAACAAGATGGGTCTCACTTATTTTCTTCTCTCGTACTACCACAAGCTGACACAGTGCATGGATAAAGAAGAAAAACTTCCTCCTAGCATCCCACTAAGGAAACAGCAAGTCTATCTTATCATACCTTCCAGTGTGATAACCATTCTGTGATTCCGTGACTCCTCACACATGAAACAAACCTATCAGAACATTAAACTCCTATATTCTACAAATGCCACGCTGCACTGTACTGGAAAAAAAAAATAATAAGTACAAACTTTAAGTGTGACAAATTCGAATGTTTTTTTCATAAACACTTAAATCAGCATTTCAAATTATCCATTTTAATTGATCGGAATTGTGGTTATTTCTTGATGTGAATAACACATCGGCCTCATGGATGTGGCTAAGGATCATGCAAAGTAGTGTGACATGATTTATAGCCTTCGCTGTTGGTACTGACATCGGGAGACAAGCCAAAGAAGAGCCAAAAGTCCAAAATGTCTTTTGTCTTTCTTCAACCATTCCTGAACAGATACATCACTGAAATCCTCCCGTATGGCTCAAGCAGTTGCATTTTGCTCTTCTGTGGTCAGCTGCAACAGCAGAAATCTTGCAAAACACACCAGCAATCATCTAAAAATCTCAGTGACTCACAACAAATGTAAAGTTTGACCCATTCCCTTCACGTACTGATTCATTAGATGCAGCAGTAAACAATGGACTTGAATAGTTCGGGGCAGCAAAAATAGCTCAAATATGAATTTGATTCAACTGTTAGAAGTGATGGCTGCACCTAAGTGCTCTGAAACTGTGGTGATAAGATGTGTGACATCGCCTCCCACAGAACCTGTTACAAAAGCCACGTAGCAGCCAGATATGCCCTGAGCTGCTGCCAGCAGAGGCTCACGATAATCCATCAATGCACAGAGTTAAGGGAGTGAAAGGACTCTCTCTGCCCCTGTTTTCACTGGTAACGAGCACGTATTCAGCGTCATCAGCTCGGCAGCTTCTCTACCTGCAGTAGCAGGAAGCAAAAGTGAGGACTAAATCTTGTCCTGGCATTTCTGCAGCACAAGAATAATAAATATTTGGGCTCTTATTTTACCTCTGTGCATGCAGCGCACAGCTTTTAAACATTTCTCATGCAGCCCCCCCAGATACCATTAGGGCATGGTTCAAATTCTTGTTGGTGAGTGTAGAGGAATATGTTGGATTCCCACTTTCACACAAAATTCAGTACAAATTTTGCTGATTTTTCCCCTATCAAATAGCTCTGAACTTCGGAGTCTGAACTGCCCAGCCAGAGCTCCCCGGCTCCCATGAGAGGAATAACTCACTTCTGGAGCTGTTGTTAAATGCAAACTTCTCACAGTGGCACCTTACCCATTCCTCTCTCCTTCCCACTGTTATACACCCTTATGACATCCCTAAACATAACATTTGTGTCTTACACACAGTTTTGCAGAGTAGCTGTGCACCATCATTCAAAAGCACCCAACTCCCCCAGCGTCAACGTTCACATCTTACTTTCTGAGTTACTCCTACAGCTTAGAAATAAAAATATTTGAATGGAATGGTGACACAGAATAAACCTATTTTGTTGAGAAATGTGTCTATTTTGCTCCAGTGGCTATTGTTGATAAAGTGCTCTGTTTTCCCAGGGAAGGTTTTTAGCAAGAGGAGGCTATGATTCCATGGCAAGGACTGAGCCCTGTCTCTATCTCTGGGTTATTAGTGTGCATGCACAGAGTGGTACTGGATGAGCTGTGCTGAGCAAGAGGCAAGGGAGATAAACATGTGCAAACAGTTCATAGCAAAGATACGCTGGTGGAAGTAGGCATACTATCTCAAAAATCAATCTTCTGACCACGTCTGTAAAAATAATACCCCCAAACAGCATTCACTAGCCAAGATAAACAGGAACTTTGTTCACATTTGTCTACATAAACATGCTGCAAAATTTGTTTAAAATGTAATTGGTGTCTTGAAGGAACCCCAGCAATCTGTGTTGGTTGTTTCAGAAAATTCTCAATGAAACTGTCAGTTCCAGAAGGAGGCTGAAGGAATCTGCTTCAGACAGCAGTGACTGAACCAAGAGTTTTTAATTGAATCTCAAATAAGCGTAACCGTGCTTCCCTCGGTAGTCAGCACCCCATTCCATGTAGATACACTTGATTGTAGGTAATAAGATTACTTCTGGGTTACTGCCCGTAGCCTCTAGAATACTGCCAGCAGTGTATATGCGTCGTGTTCTAGGGTTAAGGAAGCCTCACACAGTGCCAACATCATACTGTGACATTGCCTGCAGAGTGTGAAAGGATTATATCCTGTCTTAACATACCATTTCACCCATGCCAGAAAATGGAAAAGAGTCTAATCACTAAGTGAGTATGCAAGTCACTAAATATAAATCTAAACCGGTTTCTACTGCTATAATATCAAGTTTCCCTTAAGAGCAGCTCTCCTCTGAAAAGTGGCTCTGAAAAGTTGGTGCTGTAGGTTCTCATATTTATGGCATCTTGGTAATTTCCAGATGAAATCAAATCACTCCGTAAGTAAAGAAATAGAGTTTTTTGTTGGATTTTTTTTTTAATACGAGCTGTGCAAACTTACCCCAGTTCTGGATTCCTTCCAAGTCACGCATAACTGAACAACAAAGATTTGGCAGACAGTTTTTACAGCTAATTTTTTCTCCTGGCTGCCTGAGTCAGAACTGAATTCTAACTCCGCTCTCCTCCGTACGTACTGGGTCTACGCAGTAAAAAGTAGGTCGTGATAGATAAAAACAAGTAAAACCAGGACAAGACTTGTGAAGTAAATGGAAAAACACCATTTACTTCATGGCCATGGGATTGGCTCATAATATGCAAAGGATGCATGATAGGAAGGCAGACTGAGGGAGTTAGAACAAGGTTGGTTTTATACATCCAACATGCTGTTATACTTACATTAAAACATATTAAGTTTGGCAATGCGGGTCATGCGGAGCTGCCTTTTCCCATTTCTCAAAGGGATGATTCGTGGCACCAAAGAGACCTCATGACAAACCATGCCTAATCGTGCCCAGGATGACTCCAGCAGATCCTGAGAGTTGTCCAAAGGAGCCAGCCAGGCGTGTGCCCCAGGCTAAGGAGACAACGAAGGATCACTCAGGACCTTCTCATGAATGTGCAGGCCATGGAACCATACACTCACCATGCCTGCAGTCAGGGAAATGGTGGTGCATCACATGGGAAACCAAACCCACGGGGAATACTGCAGCAATAAAGTGAGCCCCACTCAGAGTGATTTTACACAAGACAAAAGCAGCACTTTGGAGGATGGATGAGGTTCACCTCACTTACACCAGTAAAAAAATCTAACGGTAAAATAAGAGAGAAAGCAGAGTTTGTATGCCTGTCTGTAGTGGTAAAAATGTTTGAGTAGAGTACATCATTCCCTGCATCTTGATTTACTTAAACTGTAAATGTGGAAAACTTTAAAAAGGAATTGAATGTGCCAGAAAAATTTTATTATTTTTTCATATAACGATCAAAAATATGATTGGGAAGAAAGGAGTCTGCTTTTTTTTCTAAGTAACCAGCGTTCAAGCCCTTTAATTCTATTTATAATTCTTAGAATCTCCTAACGTTCTCATTCAACTCATCTAATCAACTTTTCCTCCGTATTCTTTGTTTTCAAGAGTTAAGCCAGTTCATGTTCCTCAAGAAGACGCAGATATGAATCAGCTTTACTACAGTTGCTTCTGATAACGCTTTTTCACTTTCATCTGACCTCTGATTGGGAAAACAATTTTAAACAAGACCAAAGAAAATGTATTATAGCGCACAAAAAAAAAAGAATCGTAATTAGAAACGGAAGATTTAAGAGCCTCAAGATTGTATTGGATGCTTTTTCCACTTAGCAGTAAATCAGAAGAGTGTTTCTCAATCAAATTTTGAAGACAAGTTGAAATATCCTCAATAATTTGCACTCCTTCCCATTAAGATCTAAGCTATCCGCAAAAGAAAGAAACCACCACAGCTGCAGCAGAGATACAGAGGTGGCTGTGCTTTGATTTCAGTGAAAGCAATGACTCAGGCACTGAAAGAAAGGTAAGCCCAATATCTACTATAAATTCAGTATTAATTAAAATATCAGCAGTACTTTGCAGCAGTATTTATCACCTCCACGGTCCTTTCACATCTGAAGTTTTACAGTTCATTACAGTAACTCTCACAGACCCCGAGGAACAGCAAGATCCTTGAGCAAATGGTGGGAGTTCCCAAACACGGAGGATGCCCCAAAGTTTAAATTTCAGATCTGGGCTGTAAGTGACTTCAGACACGTGACATGACACGGCCTGTGGCTCAACGCTCACGTCAGTTATGCCAGTAAGGGCAATAAGGACTATGAACTACATAAAGAATGCTTCTTTTATGACCACTATCACCATTTATGGGCAGTAAATGGTTGTCCACTGTTGCCATTTACAAACTTTTTTCCTAGGCGAAGGTCAGAGGAGAAAGGGGATAGCAAGAGAAAAGCAGTGGTAGCTAGGGAGCTGGGCAATAGCAGGTGTTAGATGGGAGCAGGGGGATGCGGGGAGAAGTCACGCCTAGGAGCAGGTGGTCCCGGGGCCTGTCAAGTGCTGGGATGGATGTGGTCGTGATTGACAGCTTCTGTGCTGGCTGTCAGGAGGACTCACTTCAGCTGACGGAAGTTGCCAGAGACATATGGTAGGAAAGGGACAGCCAAATTTTAGGAGTATGCTGACGATGTAGTCTATAAAAATCCCCTCTCTGGAGCTTCTGGTGCCTGGTGGAGCTGCAGGAGGGGACTGGGAAGGGCTGCAGGCACCCTGCCTCGGGGCAGCCTCGCGGGAGCTCCATGAGAGGAGCAGAGGCCATCATCTCCCAGTGACTCCTGGGGCAGCCCACACACAGATCCGCGCCCACCACAGCCACCAGCCAGTCCTGTGCAAGCTGGCAGAGATAAGCCCACTGCTCTACTGATAAGAGGAAGACACAGAAGAGAGCTTCCAGGCACTGGGGCTGACAATCCCCACCCCAAAGGGCAGGGGATGGCAGGAGACAGCCAAGTGGGAAGCTGGCTGCTCTCCCTGCCCTCCTGCATCATGCAGACCCACATGGGGAAACCAAGGAGCCCCAGCAAGCAGCCAGCCTCGAAAGAGCATCCTGCACACAGCAACCCTGCCTGCCCCACACACGCTGAAACTCCCACGGAAGCAGGGACCCACACTGCTTCCTATTTCTCTTAATTAATAGAATTAGCCTGCAGGCATTTTGAACGGATCCCGGCAAGCACTGCTGCGGGTGTTCCCACACTTTCCCTTCCACTGCTGCTGTTGCAAAACTGAGGCAATAGCATAAAACTTTCTGAGCTTAAAAACCTTAAGGAGTGGGATCATTTGCCCCAGAAGCTGGCTCTGTCTTCTCTCAGACTCTGCACAAATTTACAGAAAGTTTGTAAGGCGTGCAGATGCCTACACACAGGCCAGCACTTGACTGACTGCTGACAGATTAAAAGCTTGTCATTTCAATATGTACTTTGCATAGATTTTGGAAGCTTAATTAATCGCACAGAAGATAACATCCAAACAAACAAGAAACAGGTTTACTGATAAGTTCAGTCACAAGATATAAGCTTCCAGATGTCACTTAAATGCCTCAGTGTTTGGCCAAAGCAAATGGAGACAACGCTGAGATGTACATTTTGAAATGCAAAGAAACACTTACATTAGCTTGATTGTAGTGATCTCAGTGGATAGACTTGCATACGACAACTCTAATCATGTGAATATGGAGGTTACATTGTGTGTATGGATTATATATGACTTCAGTCCACTGAATCCAGCTTCAAAGTCTCACCATTTTAAAGGGACATTTTGCAAATTGGGAAAAACAGCAGTTTCCCCACTTCTTTGTCAGGATTTCAAATCTGCAGCCATATATATTGGGGTATTTCACCACCCAAGTACAAAGCTGACAGAGGAGCAGTTGCTCAGCCTGACAGATGTATTATTATCCTGCTGCTGAAGAAGTGAAGGGTCTTCCCATCCAGAAATACTGGTAATGATACTAACTAGAGCACCACAGCAAAGAACCCTGCTGCTTTCCAAAGGTTCTGGAAAACAATGGCATAGCAAACTACCAAGTTTCTCCCTACAGTGTGCTGTAAAAATATTTCCTCTGGTTTCACTTCATGAGAAAGCCAGTTAAAGTCCCAAAGTTTCTCCTGGTTTCTTGCCAAAACCATGTGAAAATACAATTGTTGCTTGATTTCAACACAGAATATGACACAGACTTGATAAATACCGGGCTCAAGTTCATGGGCCTATTCATTCCATGTTTATTAAGAGTTTGATCTTCTTCCAGCCGAAGTCAATGGACATTCTCTCATTTACTGCAACATGAGGTCCCAAAGTCTTGAAGGAATCTAGTCTAGCAGTTATAAAACGCTGTCTGTTGTGGGCAGAAATGTTACAGGCTCATGACAAAGCCTGACAAAATGCACAAAATGTACTTGGTGCAAAATCATACTAAGTGCAGTGCAAATTATCTAATTTCATTTTTATTTAGTTTGGTTTTGTCTGGTTTATCTCCTCTTGGATTAAGCAATCTCACTGTTTCCACTGTACTGGTTTTTAATGTCCTGCAGCTGGATCTGCTGGAAAGGACCATCGAGCCCTTACACACACACCCAAGGTAACATGAATTACTTCTGAAAAGAATTACTTTTTCATTTCCTTTCATTTAGTATCAGTCTCATATGTGGAATTCCTTATACAGGTTTCTCCAAGGAGAAAGGAAACCAAATAAAACTTGAGAATTCTTGACACCAATGTCAGCTTAGCACTAAGTCACTGAAGGTCACTGTGCTGTCATCTCTCAAGTTAGGAAACAGAGTCTCGAATTTTGCTGATATGTGGTGGAAATAATGCTTCTTGCCACAAAGCTCAGAGAAGTTCTTCAAAGAACTGAGGCCAAGTATTTTTTGAGGACAGTACCTCGATTCGTGGGCATGCTGCTTCCTAAAGGCCACAACATTAAAAAATATGAAAGTGGTTTTCTGCAGAGCTAAATACCTGAGCTGTGCATTAAGAACACAGTTCTCTAAATGCAATGAAAGCAACAGCAGCCTTCATAAATGCACAAGAAGGGGCAAATGTTTATATAATCAGGAGTGTGTGATGTGGATCCAATTATGTTTCAGGTTCTGACATCTTAAGATTACCTTATTTTCACAGTGACCCCACAGAAATGAAGAACTGCTGCCCAGTGAGTGACAGAGGCAGAATCTGGTCGGCAGAGAGAAAAAGTGCAGCACAGAGACATTGAAAGATCACTACATTATAACTTGGAAGTAATTATCCCAATTTCTGTTCCTTCTTTGAACAAAAGTCCAACAAGCTCTGAGCTTCCAACAACAAATGCCACTCTCTTGGAAAAAAATCTCCTCCTACTGCCTCTATAGAATCCATAAGTTTGAGAGGAAATAAATCACTAGCCCTGCAAGAGTTTTAAAGAAAATCCCTTCTGGATTCTCTAAGAAACTAATGAGAGTACCAAGAGAAGCAAAAATTCCTAGGCTGAATTTCTTTTAGAAGTACCTTCCCAATGTTTTCTTTCAAAGCCAGAAGATGCTGATGTCCTGACCAAAGATCGTTGACATCCTCCAAAGTCAGAGGGAGCTCCCTGCCCCCTTCAGAACATAGTGCCCTAGGCACTGTGCCATAGGCCTGCTGGAGAGAAGGTCTACTCTGCTTTGGCTTCCCCACCGTGCCATGCAGAGGGGAATGGAGGAGTCATGGGGCAGAAAGCTAGAAAGGTTGCAAAGAAAATGGACTCTGCAATTTTCTATCTTCAGGTCTTGGAGGCTGACCTTATTGGCAAGAACTGATGCATTTAATGCCGAATATTTAATGTCATCAAGATCGTTATGGAAAGCAAAACGTGCAGTCCACAGGACATTCCTTTTGTGCCTGCATGGGGTACAGATGGACCCTCAGCTGTGTTTCTTTTCTTTTCTAACCACTAGTGCAACACACCTTGCTTTACCACACAGACCAACGACAGCTTCAGAGAACCAACCCACCCATGAAAGTAAGAACAAGCAGGGTGACCTGCTTCTTGCCTCCACTTCTTCAAAGCGGTTATGGAGAAGGCAGAGCCACAACCACTGCTTCCATCAGTAACATTCAGAAAAAAGAGAGTTGCTGCAATCAAACCCTGTGGAGACTGAGGCCTGCCAGCACGTGGGAGGATGCGCTCCGAGGATCTGCGTGCTGCTCCCCTTCCTTTCTGGCTTCCAGCGAGACCAGACAGCTCTCTGGCAGGCTGAGGCAGCTGGGCACACTGTGAAGCTGACAACCAGCAAAATTTCTGAGCAAAGGGGACGGCCAGTACATTTTCATTACCTCCACAGTTGAGCTGATGATATTTTGGTAGAGCAATCTTGGACTTAGGCACTGAAGTCTGCCTCACTGAAAATCCTTTTTTGGATTTGGCCTTAAAACCGTATGTTCAGCAGCATTTGTTTTATCTTCAAGACTTAGAACACAAGGAGGATTTGGCTTGACTGTTTTCTTTCTTCACTCACACTAGGAATCCTGTGAATCCATGTGGATGGATGGATGATAATAATCCTTCCGTTAAACTCATCACCATTACAGGACACCGACGCAGAGCAGAGAGCAGATGATTAGCAGTTAAGAATATAAATGTATCTCTGGATTTCTTCGTTTCCACTGTAATATCGAACCAGATTTCTGGTATCAGAATGGAAGCTCTTTTAAAAATAGTTCAGACAAGCCATTCTGTACAAAATTTCCAAGACTATTAGAGAATAAAAGCTAACACAAAATGTTTTTTCTGAGCCATATAGTTACTGAAGTCATGACTTTTGGACCTGCAGCTCTGTCTCAAAAGACTTAAATTATATCAAATGGGCCAGCAAATCCTATGTAATAGGGGCATTTCTGTTCTGCTTTATACTTTTTAATTCACGGGCTAAGTGTAACAGAGCAGAAGTTAATGTCATGTGCTTCTTTTATTTAAGTGTTCATTAAAGAGTAAGAAAAATTCCGACAAAAAATACATTTCTAAAAGTAACCTGATAGTAAATATTTACCAGCAGAGCTTTATTTCATGGCTGTTGAAGTAACAGACACTCAATTAGGACCACCTCGTTGATTAGAACACTTTTCCTTAGAGCTCTGGAGCAAAGCAAGTAATTAGAAATGTTTAATTGTTTGCATTTAGGCACTGAACGTACAAAGGCCAACAATTTTCTACAGCACGGAGCCACAGTTGGAGCATCCATCCAGCTGCAACTGCAGTTCTGCAGAACCTTTGCATATTACAAGGATGGGAAGAACATACATTTATAGCAAGTTTTAATTATTTTCTATTTTAGAAAAACTGTCACCGATTTGACAGTTTAGGATGACAAAATGAATGCGGTATTTTCACCGCTTTCAAAAAACACTTTCTGTGTTCTCAAGAGAGATAAAGAGTCGATAGAATATAATTAAGAGATGAGTGGACAAACACTGTAAGAGATGGGCGAGGATAAAACAAGTTTCTGAAGTGCAGTGGAAAGTCTCATCAGTAAAGCGATGTTGTACAAGAGGGAACCAGATGGCACGCTGGCAGAGCTTGCTCCTCTGCCAAAACGAGTGTGTCACTGGAAGGAGAAAAGTAGAATTAGTCGAACGGAAGGAGATAAGAAGTGATTTGATTTGGAACCACTAGAGCTGTCAGAAGATGAGGAGGAGTTTGGCTGAACTTTGCAGAAGTGAGAAGCATCCTGCAAAGCAGGGCAGTGAGGATATGCTCCTTCATAAAACCCAGTGCTGTGCGTGTCCCCTGGGCAGCCTGAATGTGCTTATCTACCAGAGATGTTTCTAAGAGCATGAGAGAGCTAAGTCCTGCTTTATGGCATGGCTAATTGACTTGTGTGCACTCTGAATGACCACAGCTGGAGCTGGAGCTGGGTGCAGGGACCGTTACCCATTGCCTTCCTGTGCTACGTCAATAAAGAAAGCCACAATGGAAGGAAACATTTCACATGCTCCACTGTATATTCATATGAATACAGCAGAAGATGGAGACATGAAAGAAAATGTCAGCGAGGTCAGGGTGACACGCTGATGGACCCTTCTGTGAAAAGTCATCCTTACCACTTCAATTATGAGCTGAGATCCTCACACCAGCAAATTAAATATAACTAGCTATAAATATAAAGTAGATCTCTCATTGCCCTCGTTGTTGATCTAAACACACAGGGCAAGTCTGCTGTAAATGCCAGATAGGGAACATCATTGTTGAGTTCAACAGAGAGGAGAGTATTTTTAGCATTCTGCATCAATTCAATTCAACAAATGGGATGCCATCCGCTCCAGTTAGTGCAGGAGCCGTAGGAAAGTCATACTCCAACTTGAGTTACCTTCCTTATTACCTAGCATAAAACCTTGTGAAATACGTGGGCACTCCCCCACCCACTTTATCTCGCTTAATAATCTCTTTCCAATATTAGATAGCAGTAGGAATCTAATATGCAGCTGCTATGCACTTGTGAAGCTTAGGAACTGAAACCAAACAAAAATCTTCTTGCCATTTACTGCAAGAAAGCACAGAATATCAAACAAAATAAGGATATCGTACAATAAGAAACAACAAAACGATCGTCCAATCCTGAATTCTCAAATGCCTAAAATAAATGAATTGTCAACCTGCAGACACCAACCACATGTTTATATTGAAATTTTTTTGTTCTTCTAAAGGGCAATTATTTATTCCAACTAGAAGATGGCTCAGAGGATTTTTGTTGAAGAAATGGAAAATCGCTATTTGAGACGTCAGTGGGTCTAGGGAGCTGCTTTGGCAGGGGGTTGGATTCAACCATCTCTAGAGGTCCCTTCCAACCCCTACTATTCTGTGACTAATAGAAATGGTTTGAAATATAATTCAATCTTCTTCTTGTTACATATTGCTAGAAATGCTTGATCTGAATTAAACTGTAACCCTTACTGAAGATTCAATTTACTTTTCTCCAATCACACAAGTTAGTATGGATTGGCTTGGTTTACAGTCTGGATTCTCTCAAGTCTTTCTCTACACTGAACTTCTGGCTCTACAGCAAGCCTTTATTTTTGCAGCAGCCCTTCGCTGGAGTAACACATCTCAAGAACCTCTTCAGAGCTGTTTCTGCAAGTGGCTGCATGCTGCCTTGCCTGGCTGCAAAGTGGCATCTGGCTTGAAGGGAAGCTCTGCATCTCACTGCTCTCCAAACTTCAAGGAGGCCCTTTTCAATGTGAATAAACAGAGAAGCAGGGGAATGAGAAGAATGAAGTCAGGCACTGCTCAGCAAAAGCCCTTTCCAATGGCAAGGCAGCAAGGAAAGTGTCAGTCCTGCCACTATAAACAAGCAAAAACATCTACTAACCCTTTGTATCTACAGCTAACAGTCAGCTTAGAGGCATGCCTCAAATGTGGTTTTCTAAGGTTTATTCCAACAATACAATTCTTATAATCTGCTGCTGAAACTGGTGATTACAACTGTTTTAAACAGCAGGATCAAATCCTCACTTGAAACTGTACCAGTTTTCATATTTTGAGAATAATAATAAACTCTCTAGTACATAAATCACAAAGCAAAGCCTTAGTTAATACTTAGTATAAAAGCAATGCATGTGCATGCCATATTACCTAGTGATTTATAACTCTACTGTCTTCGGTTAACTTAATGTGTGTTACGAATGTCATAACGCTCCAGACTTCGTTCCTCTAGAAAAGAACACTGTGAGACAGCACAGAGTGAGCAGTGGGACTGCATGGGACAGCCACCAGGATGTGCTTTGGTGTGGGTCCTGCCTCACTGCAGCCACTGCAGTGCCAAGTCTGAATGAGGTTCTTAGCTTGGAGCATTTACCAAGAGGTGAAAAACACACCTTCTCCCCCCTCAGCTCTATTTCAGGCCATGCAAGTTCATACAAGGCATGCATCTGAAAGGTCGAGAAGGGAAAACTTTTCATCAGTTTTATCGTAGATGACAGAGTAAAGATTTCATTAATTAATGGTCCTTTCTGGTAACCTGTGCCACTGTAAAATTAACTCCAAATTTGTTCTGCCATGTCTATGGGCTCCAGTTCAAAAATCTATGAAGTGCAGAGTATTTTACAAGCTCCTACAGCAACACAGGAAAGCAGGTGGTTGGACACAGTATGAGAAGAAAATAAACACAGCCATTTATCTAGAATGATTTGCAGCTCACTGGGAGAGCAGAGATACTGAAGGAGTGACAGCTTCAGGATATCCATCCAGCAGCACAACTACAGACTGAGTTGATTTCCACAAAAGTCTGCACAACAGCTACCATGCTGAGGGGAAAAACTGCACGTGCACAATGCTGCACCCATTACCTCCAGGTCTGTATCTACCTCCATTTACATGTCCCATAAACTCTTACCGGATTTTCATCAGGCTCTCGGCTTATGACATTGTCATTCAAGTCTGCAGGTAACTCTGCAATAATGAAGTAACTAATTAATGGCTTTGCATGCCTGAGTAGCCAGGGGCTGAGTAGCAAATGGGTCGGGGATGATTTGGTTTATGCTGGAGAATAGATAGCAAAGGCCCGAGATGAGCACAAGCATCCCAGTGCACAGGAGGCTGTGTGAGGGCAGAGGTCAGCCCTCCATACAGCTGCTACCTACGTACAGACTGGGAGCTGCAATGGGAGGAAGAGAATTTGGGAAACAAGCTGCTGCTGGACTCCCCCAAATGATTTCTTAACCACAGAAGCTGGTTCAGAGTCTCAGGTGGCTGCAATCATTAAACTACAGCATCACCATAAGGACAGAGACCTGCAGGGACACCGAGGTTCTGGGCCATGATGGGACTTCTTTGGCTGCTCCTATTCCCCTGCTCCTACATAGATGCTGCCAGCCTTCCCATCACACACAAAATTTGGTGGACTGAGGTTCCTCTCTTTCGAACACTGCAGCTGCTGGGACTTTGTTCTGGTGCTTTTCTCCAACATTGCATTTTCCCCCAGAAAATAAAGCCTTTCATCTGTCTCAGGTATCTCTCTGTAAAGCTAAATTTAGGCCACCCCCACTGCATGCTCACAGATCACTACTGCTTGCTGTGCAGGTGCCTTCATGAGGATGTGAGCCTACAGGAGGGGACCTCAGAGGGTGGAGCTGGAATACTGTTTCTTTTTTCTTTTTAAGCAGCTCTGAACACAAAATCAATTTTACACTTATTTATCATCTGTTCATCTCACCAAGTTGGCTTGACAGCTCGGCGCTGCCCCAGTGTAACCCATAACTTCTTAAAGGCACACTGTTCTCAGGCTATTTAAAATTCATCCCATGGAGCAGGCAGCCTGGTCACGCCTTGCTGCAGTGTGAGGTGCTGCATGGAAGCTGTGCTGCTGGACATCCAAATGTGCTTCCATTAACAGAATACTGCCTGTTACACCAGGGCACAAGCCCTTTGCTAAGACCTGCCATCCCTGCTCTGCTTTGTTCTTCTGACTTACTATGCTCCTACCATTATAAGCTATCAGCTCTCTGCACACACAGCTAAGATAAAGTTTATTTCTATGAGTTTCTGCCCTAAGTGGAGATGGGTATTTCTCTGTCACTAGTAAGGCCTGCACCCAGCAGGAGGGACAGCGTATTTCTCATGTTGTGGGACATGTTCCCTGAAGGATATTCTGAAAAGTTCAGTGAACATAAACCTCGCTAGGTTCATTAATACTTAGTTAGTTTGATGCCTTTAACATACTAAATGAACAATTAGGTCATTGATACAGCCTCAAGTGACTGACTTGGCATTAGCAAATAACATTCATTTCAGCACAATGAAATTTTGGGTGTACTTCTAGGAACAAAGAACGCTGTCCATATTTATAGGATGGGGGATTCCTAGGAAACAGAGACTCTGCAAACAGTTTGCCAGATACTGTGGGCATGAAGTTGAATAGGAGCTCCCAGCTCAGCTCCCTCTCTGAAAAGACCATCTCTCCGTTTTGGAATGTGTAAGAAGAGAACATCCTTTGTAAAGCAGGACTCTTTCCCACCATCAGGTCTGACCTGGCCATGGCTCCTGGAGAAATTATACAATGAAACAATCAGCAGAATAAATGAGTCACGAGCAGGACTTGGGAAAGTTGTGCTGTTCTTTGTTCTTAAACTGTCTTCCAGTGGCTACTCTTATCACAGCTAAAAAAATGCTTTCATAATATAACAACAACTTATATAAATGAGACTAATGTACAATAAGTCACAGAAATGAAGTAGTGATACACTTTCTGTAACTTGGAAGAGTTTTTTATATATCTTGTAGAATAACACATTTGAATCAACAACATGGTTAAAATTGCCACAGTGTTGTGCTGTGCTCTCTAGTTAGCTTTCATTCTCTACAAGATTACTTCTACTTATCCCTATTCAAACCTTCGCTATACACCTGAAATCCTTTCCTCTCATCCTATATACTCCAATGAATTCAGTTCTTTCTTTCTGTTGAGGATTCCCATATAGCTCTCATCTTTTTCTACTACACATCAGAGGATGGAAAGAAAGGATCTAGATCATACTTTCTGATTACAAATGTTCAGAAATATAAATATGCATCACTTGAGCTGATGAACTGTTTTTGGTTTTTTTTTCTGCATGGGGTCCTCAGTTATTGAAAAATAACACACCAAGGATTAAATATGTTCCTCCATACTCATCTATCTATCCAGCTATCTACATGCATACACACACACACACCATACACACACATGATCTGTTTCAGACTCGCATGCTAGTGCTAACAAGTTTTGCAGCCAAGCCACATTCCATTGAAAACAGTTAGTTTTACAGATCCCCATTCAGTGTCCCTTCTTAGGAACTGAGCTCTCTATTAAATCCAAGTACTTTGAACCCCCTCGAATTACTCAGAAAAAAAAAAAAAAAGAGAGTGAAAAGTTTCCTCAAAGTCAACCACTGCCCTTTCCTGAATTACTTACACAAAATGGCACTTCTGGGACTTCTGTCACGGTGCTCTGAAACACAATACGCTGCTCTTTAAGGCCTTGGGTGGGGAAAGTTGGGCTTGAGAGCCAAAATAATATACTCAAGGAATTTGGCAGTACAAAAAGATGTAGGAAAAACGAGGCAGATGCAGAGAGATGTGGGATAATGCTACACATAGGGTCCTGTCCTTTGAAATTGATACTCTTCTCACACAGAATTTACCATCAGCTCTAAAGGTCCCAGGATTTGAGCAAACTGCTTACTTTGAGCTTCACACAGCAGTGAGAAAGAAGGGGAAAAGAAAAAGCAACCATCTAGGACACATTGCTTACAAAAGCTTAGAGACTCCTTCAGTTATTACAGACGTTTGGTGTTTGAATGGGAAAAGCACTCGGATTGTTCTCTTCATTTGGAAAAGACTCCGTTCCTTGTATTCATATGTATTTATTTCTCAGTCCAAGAGTAAAATATTGTTATGATAATAGAGATCACTTCAAAGGTTCGCAAACATTGCTGATTTGGACTCACATGACAGCATAACATTTCTCAAGGCACTGATTAAAAATAGATTTAAAACAAAAAAAAAATAATAATAATTCCCTTAAGAAAATGCATTGTTCAGCATTTAGAAACTAGGAAATCTCTCTGGCATTAAAGAGCCAACATCTTTACTCGATGAAATCCCACTTGTGTTCTTCATTCCTCGCAACGGCACTCGACCGAGAGCGTAAATATTGTATATACTTTTATTCCTTCTGTACTTCCTGAGCCCTCCTTTTCCCCTGGCTGTGAAGGAACTCTCTCCCCACTCGATCTGTAAAAGGAAAACTGCACAGGTAGTGTCTCCTCCTCTCTCCCTGGAAATGCTGCCCACTCTTAGAAAGTTCTCGAATTAAATATTTGTCACAGCTGTTGCACAGACACAGTATGTCTGCTGTCTACCCTGGAGTGAAAACAAATCGCAGCCAGTTTGCTGGTCACACGTTCCAACTGGGATTTTGCCATCTGTCATTGTGTTTGCCGAGCTATTTAGATTTCCAGTTCATACCAAACAAATTCCACCTCCAGGACGAGGGGGACTTCAAAAGGCGGTCAGGGAGATCATGTAGATGGGGAAACGTGCCCGGGAGTCGGGGGGCCTGCATCTGTTCACAGCTTTAAATATTGTTTGGCATAATTGCATTAAAGGCCCCTGGGCTGGGGTCGGATCAGCATTACCAGATCCAGCAGAGCAAGGAAAGCAGGAACGCCCTCATCTTGCCATTTCCTTGGCTCTGTTTTGGGGTATGTTCAGCTTTGTTAGACACATCACAGCTTTATACACAGCATAAAATTTAATAAAAACATCCTCAACTTAAATGTCATTACTTGGATGTATTTTTAGTTAATTACGCCTAAAAATGTAGAAGCTCAAAACATTTTACAGACATTTAAATTCTCTAAGGGTTTGAGCGTGGAGGAGTGGGTTTTTCCTCTTCCTTAGGGCTCTCTCAACAGCACTTCTTTTTTCTACACGGCCCCTGGGCAGAGGAGAGCTCGGTGTCCTGACAGTGAGATGCTGAGGCTGCTTCACTGCCACCATGCTCCCAGCAGCCCTGGGGCACTGGGACCTTCAGCCCTCCTCCGCCCCCAAGAGCAACGCTTGTTCAAAGCGGCCAACTCTCATTTTTCTGGAATGAGACACTCTCGTTTACTGTCTGAATTTCTGTCTGCTTGAGGCTGAAAATAAAAGCAGTCACCACTGATTTCAGGTGGATGTTTAGAAACGCATTCCGACTCATTCTAAGTCAATTAGATGATCATAAATTGGCAAGTCAATGAATTTCCTGCAGAGGGTGAGGTCATTGCACCAAACCCTCCTCCCTTCACCCAAACTGTCACAGCCTTTGACAAAATGGAGCACGAAAGGAGGTGGCACCACCGGTAAACATGATGGGAGCTCCCTACCTTCGGAGCAAAGCCTTCACAAGAGCCCACCGGGCAGCACAAGGGCCTCCCACAACCCTAGAAATGTAAAATGTTCCCAATTATATTTTGGATCTACTTGAAATTTGTCAGGAAGCAAAAAGCAGAACAAAACAATAAATTCAGATACACCAGAGACAGAACTTCTGACCGTTCAAATACTTTGATGTGCACACAAACAAGTGGCATGCAGATGCTTGGCTTTCCCACTTGCCAGCTCGCTCAGAGCAGATGGGTTGGAAGGAGGATTCCAAAACTGCTGCACATAAGGACAGAGATCCCCAGAGGTGCAAGGCATACGAATTTTTTCCTCCATGAGACACCGTGTTTCAGCCACAGCTACTGCTCCCAAGGCTGTTTGATCAATAACTTTACATCTCAGAAATGTTTAAAACCTAGGATGCTAAACAACTTCTGCTTGTGCAACTGGCTTGTATGAAAATGCAGCAGAAATAAATGTATAAACAAATTGTCCAAGTACTACGGCATTTTTCTTTGTTATTTTAAATATGTTTACCATTGCAGTGCCTAAAAGGCCAACCATGTATAACTCATTTGGTTATACTGAGGCATACATAGTCCCTGCTTATTTTCCAAGCAGATGCTGCTCATGATTCTCCTGTTCATATTTGATCATTTCTTCAAATAACAGTTATAACTGAGAAGAGAATTGAGAAAACATTCTGTGACAGATTTTCATGTTCTGGATTAACTGAAAAGAATAATCTGATATTCAAGTTGTGCTGTCAAAGAGCAATGTGACACATCATTTGCATCTAAGTGTTTTATTTCCTGCCTAGACGAGTGGGCAAACATTTCTAAGTGGACTTAATCACACACGAATGTAACGCACTGCTGTGCGAAGGCTATCAGGGATAAATTGCATTGCCCTGCCTTGTGCCACTGATGATCTGCACCCAAGGATGCACGCTGAATTAAGCCTGAACAAATGTGAGCTCATTTTCCACACACAATTCTGCCTGTACGTTTTGAAAGCAACGGAACACATGGAAGTGGTCAACAGGGTGCTGGCTGCTCACCATGAGCACGTCTGATAAGCTCCGTCAGATACATATCCTCTTTATCTTTTTGGAATTTATTCAAACAAAGTTCTACTGATGGCAGTAGCAGAGAAGATCTGATTTCAACAGATGACAAACCCATTCCACAAGGGTTGATACCGTGATTAAAATAGTTTTTAAAATTAAAATACATATAGAGAGAGAGAGATGAAGATTTAAATTGAATTTTCTCTGAGCTTTGTTGCGTAGAGCATTGGTTGAACCAAAAGCAAGATGAGAATCACTGTTAGCATAAGAGGAGTCCAAAGCATTTTAGTAGTTTCTGTTGAAAGCAAAAAGTCTTTTGCAGGAACTGAAGCTGAAGCATTATAATACATGCAAGGAAAAAAAAAAAAAAAAAGACCCCCAATTAGATTCCTTTATGCCCAGCATATGGTATAGAGGTATATGCTATGCACTAATGTCTTTTCATTGCTATTTTAAGATCATATGAGGCTGCAATCTGAGAGGAGTGGTGACAGATACGCAGGCACAACTGGGTTACATTCATCACGTATGCGCCTCGCTAACTCCGAGCAGAAAGAACTTCACAGACAGGATAACCAAGTTCCCTGCTCAGCCCCAGAGCCCCTGTTCTTCCATTCCCCAGAAAACAAGAGGACAGGGGAATGGCTGGTGGGCAGAGAACCTCATCATGAGATACGTGCCTGGTTCACTGGCACTTCAGGAACTGGGACGTGACAAAAGGCTCAGTGACAAACGACCATGTGGGACACATCCTATCTTTTCACTGAGTTTTTTTCCGCCATCCGTTTATGTATTCAGCTTTAAATATTCAACTTTTTCATGCATTAATGTATCTGCTTTGGTCTAAGCATAGTTTAATCAGCGGAGAGAATATACTGAACCCTCTTAGCATCAGTGTTACTTCTAACTGCTCATGGATTGGAGCCATTTGACAGTACAGCAATATAAATACCTGAGGTATGTGTATTCCATTTACGGAAAAGTAAACAGGTCATTTTAGAGAAGAGACTTCAAAGTCTTGTAAATACCTGCAAAGACATCTGAGTTCCTCTGAAAACAATGGCAAAATTCCCAACCATTTCGTCGGAGACAGTATTTCATAGTGATTTTAGCAGATGAGCTCAGAGACTGAGCTATATATTCTGTTGGCTAATAATCTGCTGGACAGGCCTAATTTTGTTATGGCAAATTTATTTTTGATGGAGAGGACAGGCCAGGTTCTCAGCAATGGGGAGGGCTGCAAGTAGTAATGGGACTCCTGGTCTTTTCTTTGTGATAGATACTCAGCAGCAGGTTTTACATCTCCCTGTGTTATTCCTTTTCCTGATTACCTTGGCAAAGCCAGAACTTTCCCCAGCTTCCTTTTTCAGTAGGGGAAGTCATACCCTCATTGCGGGTCTACATCTCTTTGGTTAGAAACACATTAGGAAGCAAAATAAATAGATCATATTTCATCCTTAAATGTTTGGGTTTAAATACATTTGGACCTCAGAGCACTGGAATGTCATCCAGCTTGCAGGAGCTTACAACAGAAGACAGAGGGGATATCTGCAGCTTGGGAATGATCGAGTAACAGGGGGAAGGGCAGCGGACAGCCTCATTCCTCCTGGCCCCTTGCAGGCTACCTGCTGGCCACAACACGTGGTAAGCCAAATGCCAACCTTTCCCCATGTTTAGGAACCAGGTTCTGCCCCTCCCAGAGCAGCAGCTGTGCTCACACACATACCAAGGGGATTTTCTAACCCACAGACGAGATCACAGAGGGGAAACAAGGAAGGCTTGCAAGGTGCAACACACTGCTTCCTCCCAGTGGGTTCAATCTGAGATGAGAACATCAGTGTCAGTGGGATAACATGCAAAAGATTAATAACATTCACAGATAAATCTGCATAATATTTCACATACAAAAAGAATGCATAAAGCCCATTTGCTTCTGTTAAGTAACTCCTCGCTGATAACTATTCTGCTTGATATGAGTTTGAGAACATACTCCCTGTGGAACAACTCCCATTGGCCAGGATGCCTCCATGCTGAGCACAGGAGCTTCATAGACTTGTAGGCAAATCTAAAGTAAATGGCAAAAATGCAAAGCAACACTACTTAGATGAATTCAGAGAAACAGAATTGCTCTTTTACTTGTAAATGCAAAACCCTCCTTTGCCAGCAAGTCACTGTCTGTGCATCCATTTTATAAAAACATCACCAATTTAATTGCAAAATGATCTTATAAAAGGCAGGATTATTAGGACTGCTGAGCTCCCTCTCACTCCAGTTCCTTAGAGGGCACTTTCAGGAACAATTTGCATGGCAGTCAAAGCACACAGAACTTCGTAAATACCAGCACGGATACTGACATACTGGGAGAAGTGTAGTTATAACATTTGAAAGCTAGAAAGAAATTAACGTCGATCCTGATTAGAACAGTTAGCATATTTTCAATACCTACTCATTAAAAAGCACCAATAACTATTTGGTTTGTAGAAGACACTCCGTGTCCCGAGCTATACTTGTTGGCCCCAGCATGCAGCTGTTACAGGAAGAGGAGGATGGATTATTGAGTGGTTCCAGGATTTCGGCAGAGCTGCCATAACTCATTTTCCATCCAAACACTGCAGGCATCGGCTGTGCATCAGACACCCTGCAAAGCAGGGCTGCACTGCCCCACAGCTCCTGCGTGTCCTGCGAGTTGTGTCCTTCTGGTTCTAACTGGAGCAGCTACCCGTGGCCTTAGAGACTCCTCCCCACCGTATTCCTGCTCAAAAACATGCACGAAGATCTACTTGGTTAGCATCTGGAAATTTCTTAGAAATCACTTCTGGCTTTTTAAGATGGTAAACATGACATGTAGCACCCAAGGCTGTGGAAGCCTCCCAGTGCATAAACAACAGCAGTCTGTATCGGCAGGTGGGCAGCGAGGCAACCTTCCTATAGATTTTCTGCAGCAATGCAGCAGGAGATACAAAACACTTCGTGCCTATCGCTTAATTTACTTTCCAACAGAACGCTCGGTGGTGGGGAAAGGGATGAACTGATGAAGTGATGAAGTTATAGGATTTACATACAGACCCTAAGGCAATCTTTTGCTGAGAGTCCCTTGCAAGGTTCAACACAACCCAGCACCACACAGGCAACAGGACAGGCAGGGCTGCACTGAGGCTGCACTGAGCCTTTGGTTTGTGAGTGGGGAGCACAGCTGAAAACTTGGCCTTGCCTCTAATTACTTATTAAGCATCCAGTAGAAAGCCCTGTGTTTTGTCCATTTTGTCTTTGCCGTCAGCACCATGCTTGCACAGCCTTAACCACTGTTCCCATGGCACACTGAGAGGCGATCCTGCTATCAGATTAAAGCAAAACAGCATCAGAATCTCTCTTTGAAGAACGGTTTCATGTATTTTGGAAAACCTAAAGGTGTAAGTACTTCGAATGCATTCTGAATAACAGATTTAGAGAACACAGTATCCTGCATAGCAGGCTGAGATCTATTTTCTCTCTCTCTCAGGTCTGTGAGAACTGCTAAAAAAGTTCAATTTAAAAAAACAGCCGATAAAACCACTTGAATTAGATTTGCCATCTTGGAGTCAGACCCCTGAATCCTCCCAAATGTACCTCCCAAATGTAAGTGTACTTCAGGGGATGCAGCAGGCACCTCCAAGGGCATGAGGACCAGCCAAGGCTGGTGAGGGATACGAGCAATGCAACTTCTACAGCTATCACCAGGCAGCACGTGCAGCGCTCTCTGTCCCTGCTCCCAGGAATTTTGTTCTACCATTCACTTTGTCCAAAAGCAAGGAAAATCTACAGTGTGTTTTCTAAATCAAAAAAGCATCCGGGGCAATGCATGCAAAATAAAA
The DNA here is from genome assembly GCA_013399175.1 of Odontophorus gujanensis. Taxonomy (NCBI): domain Eukaryota; kingdom Metazoa; phylum Chordata; class Aves; order Galliformes; family Odontophoridae; genus Odontophorus; species Odontophorus gujanensis. The sequence continues at coordinate 779,868 of VXAB01008776.1, read as the reverse complement.
CCAGAGATTTCTGACAAACGGATTCCATCAGCCATTCGTAAGGATCGCAGCTTACATGTTTTCATCGATACTTAAATTGCTGGCTTTAAATATAAAAGTATGAGAAGTAATGGACTCTATGTCTTACTTTGAAGATGCGTCAAAACAGAAACGAACATCAGAATGCAGCACTGAGGGTTTACTGTATTGATTTTGGAAGCCAGTCGGTATACACTTTTCTGCAAACATCACATATTTCACAGAGCAACTGCTTTATGCTATTTACACTGCATTAGAGACAGATAAATTGTTTTGGGCAAAATGTGCCGAAGCTAGAACAAGTTTAAGGTCTGAAAAGAAGTTTGGATAGCTTTTATGTCACATATGTTTCTTTGCAGATCTCCAGGTCCAGGTACTTGCCCAGAACACTGGGGCACTGACAGAGCAGTGTCTCCCCATCACTGACCATAAGCAAGAAGAAATGAGCGAACCAGAGAGCTCAGCCTCAGCCCTGCACCTCACATCAGAGAGCATTTGGGTCTAGGACCACAAAAGTTCTGAGAGCATCAGGAGAAAACACACTTGGTGAAACGCTCAGCCCATCTGGCTGACCAGAGAAGTTTGGGGACTTTAAAAAGGCAGCCAAACTTTTAGGATCTCACCCATGCCACAGCAGTTAGTAAAAACGATCTGTTGGATGAAGACCACCTTTAAGATCACACAATATTTCCTGTTGAAGGTTATCATCACATCATTAAGCTGCTGAACATTTTCTAGCTGACAAGTATATCAAGAGATACACTCAGGCCCTAAAAAGGAATCCAAAACTCTCACCCTTCCCCTTGCTTCAGTTTTCCAAATGGCATTTTTTGACAGAAGTCTCCTTTTTAGCCCACACCACAAAACCCCTGTTATCCTCTAGATAAAGTTTTCATCTCAAGAGTTCAAGAACATGGTGCCATCTGCCGAACTGCACGAATAGCATGTTCATCTCCATGCTTAACTTCAGAGCTCTTGAACTGCCTGCCTGCCTGGCTGTGCTTGGCAGCCAGGCCCCCTGGGCTCAGCACTGTCACACCTCTTTGGACATTCCACCTTCACCAAGGGCATCTGCATTCACCATGCATCAGAGCAAGGCCCCCAGCACTGACCCCACTTGTTTCCCCTCCTCACTCTGAATTTCCTCGCTTGCCAACACCCTCTGTTTCATCTCTGTAAGGCAGTTCATAATCCATTTCAATGGCTCTTCTCCTAAGCTATTTTTAATCTTATAAAGCCTCATCAATCTGTTGTGCCATGGGGTGGCTATGGTTCTGTTGAAACAAGGACTGCAAGAAGGTGGCACTTTCACTCTTATCTACTCAGTTGTTGGGATTTTCAAAGACATTTTCGGGGGATTCATTAATTCTTTATGCATTTTCTTCTTGGATCACATGAATACTGCATTTATCTGTTCTTCTCCCTCTCATCCCCATGGCTTCTCATAGCTAACCCTGCTGCTGGAACTGCTCTCGCCCTCCAGCACAGCACACCATGGCTCTGCCTTCAGCTCCTTCCCATGCTAGCCCCAATGCTCCCAAATGATGCTGGTGTTGCTCCTATCCTTGGCCACTGAGTACAGCACCCCACGTGAGCATTCCTCCTGCTTCTCAACGTCAACGAACCCTAACATCCAAACTTCATGCTTCCTTCCTTCTCCTCAGCACTCTGTTCAACTCTGAGACAAAATCTTCCATCAAAATTAACCACGTTTGAGGTTTCCTTGCTCTCCCTTTCCTTCTTTCCTGCACATCCTCCCTTCCCACTCCTGAACTTTCTTCTTTTTCAGCGGCAAACAGAAGGAGAAAAAGAGGTGAAGTAGTGAAAAACGAAACATTCTGAATATTTTCCCCTTAAAACATCCAAAAATAAAAACATTCTCCCCATTCAGCAAGACCACCAGAAGGAAAAGCAATTGAAAATGTTCAAGAATTGTCACAATTTCCTCATTTTTAACCATTCCTAAAAAAAATAAATGGGAGCTATTCATGCATAAGTACATTTCACTGAAGTGACACTTAAACATCCAAAAATATGTCATTTAGTCTTGCATTTCTCTAAGCAGTAGATAATTTGTATGGGCGGCTGCAGCAGCAGCTGCACTGGTCCATAAAAAATAATTGTTTGAGGGGAAGAAGGGGATTCATCACCCCGGAACCATGATTATTATTTCTATGTCAGATATTCAATTTTTTCTTTTTTTTTTTTTAAGTTTGTGAAAATTATTTTTCATGGTCAAATGATATCGAAGTACAAATACTGATTGCTTTTTACCTCTGCCACTGGTCACAGGTTGAATGGACACACAACTGGTAGCTGCACCTAAGAGAGCTCTGAAACCTCTCGGGAAGTGCTGCTCACTGCTGAGTTCTGCTGACTCCACGTTCAAGGCAAAAGATTTAAGTTTAATCACTCTACTGAAAACAATGACTGGAGCCAAGTTCAACTGCGCTCCTGGCAGGGGCACGAGGCATTACACCTGCTCCTTAGCAGATTTTACACATTTCCTACAGATTTTACTCTTTCCTACTAAGGTTTTCAGCCACGTGTTAAAGCAATAAATAAATGCTGATGGCAGTGTGGAGGAAGGAATGGGGTCACAGTGACTGGCTGTATGTAAAAAACATCCCATTCCTTATCCTCAAGGCTGGCATTGTAGTTCTTCAGGTGGTAACCAGCTCCATGAAGGACTGAACTCCTTCTGCCTATTCAAAATAAAGCACATTAGGAGAAAAGAAATGCTTCTTGTGGTTTCCCGATGCCCCTCTAAGCTGTATTTTGTGGCATTCTGGCATCTTCTCCTTGGGCAAAGGTCTCAGGCAGCACTTAGAAGGCAAAAATTATAAGGCAAAATCAAAACAGCTGTTTCAGTCCCGTGGGGTTTTAATCCGGGGCCCAACTTGTAACGTTTGTCTGGCTAAAATCTGGAAATGGACAGTACTTTTCTGTGGTTCTTGAGAAATGAGATGGGGGAGCAGCAGTGTTCCACTGCTGTAGGACCGCTCTGCAGCACCTCCATTAGCCCGAGCAATATGACTCACCCCAAGGTGTTTTACAGGAAAAAAGGTGCATCTATAAACAAAACATAGCCAAACCAAACCAAACCCCAAACAAAAAGCCTACAGTGGAATGATCAGGAAGTGAATGCCTTCCTTACCTGATTATTAAATCGCATGTGGTGCAAATAACAATCTCCCTGCCACAAAGCAGCAAGGTTGCAAGGTCAGACTGAACCTGTAGCCTCTAACTTTGTTGTGTGCTGAAAAATAACCCCCTCTACCTTCTTTTTAATAGCATAAGAGACCAGTCACAAAGCTTTATTTTAACCCTGACCCCCTTCATTTTTCATTTACCTAGGTAATATTAAATATTTGATGTTGTAAAATATGCACTTGACCTAACAGCTTACTAAAGATCTCCTTTTTCTGACCAGTACACACGTCCCAGTACAGCAGCCACGTTCAAAGATCGTCTAAACCATTTCCTGGCTGCACACTGCATTAAGACAGCTGCTAGCCCTGCGCTTTCTTGCTCTATTTCACAGTTACAACTGCTTCAGAAGCGTTAAATTTCTAGTCGTGTATGGTAGCTGGGATGTAAACAGTAAAATGTTCCATAATATGAAGACACTTCTTTTTTTTTGCCTTACTATCTAAATGCTTCGCTAAACAGAGCCATACATTCAGTTTCCAGCAGAAAAGGGGAGGAACGTGCTTCATTTTCAAACAGGAGTTAACGCTGTATTTAAGCAAGGATGGCCGCGTGAAGATTGTTTCCTGGAAATCAATATTCCATCGGGGAGAGCTGACGGTCTCAGATACATGGGAGAATCATTGACTCCAGCTGCGTGTGACACAGAAAATAGTCTACATGGAGGCTGCTGGGGCTAAAAATAAAACGCAGGCATATGGATTTTTATATGCACTATGCAGTTCACAATTGCAGCGCTTTGCATGAGACGGTACTAGAAAATTAGAGTTCTACGTATGACTCAAATGACTCGAAATCTATTCGATGTACACCATTTCTCAATCAACTGAATTTCTGCAAAATATGGGAAATGTTTGCCACTGCTATTTACATAAGATGAGAGACTAAATTAGAGCAGTAGGTGTAGGTAAACTGTCAGGTTACTCTCTCTGTGCCGCTTGCATCACCGCTGAACTGCAGCTGATGGCACTGTGACCGGGTCCCAGAGTCAGGGATGAGATGGGATGGCCTAAGGCCAACTCCAAATTACACTGTTGTTGTGGGTTTTTTTTTTAACTTTTTTTTGTTGTTGTTGTGTTTTGTTTTAATTACAGATGTTTCTGTATTGAGAAAGTGAGACACAGCATGTGTAATTAACTCGTTCGGGCAAGTCACAGGCCTTAGCTCAAAAACTCCACCCACTTTATCTGATGCATCCACACCCTTGTGTGCCTTCAATGCTGCACGGGGTGCGTGGGATTTCTCTTATGGCACATTCCCAATTTTACATAATGTAAACAAAACAGCTACATTCAGCAGCTCTTTGGCTCTCCTTTGGAATTGCTTTAACACCCAGGAGTGGAAGCAAAATCAAGCTGCGGCCTACAAGAAGATAGAAGAGAGAAATGTAATCACTTATAAAAAGGGAACATCTCTGGGGTGAGGGCAACACCTGAGAAGCAGCAAATTCCAAGAAAGAGATGCTGTGCTGCTTAAAAATAACAACAAACTCAACCAGCTGCACACAAAGCATGATGCCCTGTGCCTGGGAAGGCAGGAAATAACATTGGGATATCAGTCAGGAGCTCAAAGTTTGCCAGGCTGGTTTCAAACTGTAATAAGGCACTCAGTGCCCACATCCTGCCCTGACAGCACAGCTCCCCATTGCTTTTCTCCGTTTGCACAGGGGCCACACAAATGGAGATTTGCTGAGACCATGGAGCACACTTCACATCTGCCAAGCTGCTCAGTAGCTCCAGCCAGATGCAACCATCAGACAGCAAACATAAGAAGGAAATTCCAGTGAGGAAGGGTTGGAACAGGGACACTACCCATGCAAAGCCACGCTTGTGTCATTAGGTGCTCAGGCACCTGAACAGGAAATGCAGTCACCTGCCCTGACAATTCTCAAAGCAAAACCCAGGGCTTTTTCTCTCCTTTCGGCTCCTCCTCCTGCCAGCAGCCAGCAGCAGATGGTTGGCACCTGGCTGCACTCGGGCCTGGGGACCTTCTGAGTGACAGCAGGCTGAAGTGCCTCAAAGAGAGTCCCGGGGGGATGCAGGAAGACACAAAGGATTGCACGGGAGCCATGTGAAATCTATAAAGGACAATGGATGAAGAAATGTCCATGGCTGATCACTCATTGCACAGAATCAATCCCCCCAGTACTACTTCCAGGCTTTTCTGCCCCCATTTCCCAATCCAACATTCATCTCCAGCACTTTGGATATTTCTGACTGCTTTCTCAGCCTGTAGTGCTGGAAGAATTTTACCTAAAGAGTGGATAGAAATGCATTTTTCTTTCCTTTTTTAACTTTCCCTCGGCTTGGCAGCAAACTGTGTCATGATGATGTTGGCAACAACATATTTGTGGCAGAAGGAAGAAAGAGAATCATGAAGTATATGAAAGCAAAAGTTGACATTTTAATGAAATACCTTGGAAAAAAATATTAAAATGCATTCAGTTTATAGCTGTTTGTATAGAAGGGAGTGGAATGACTTCTCCTGGAGTCTTTAATAAAAATTGTTTGTTAACAGAAGGTAACAATGGCTAGAAATCCCTTCCAAAAATCATAGCTGGAGTGATTTTTAGGTTTGGGACTTTGTGGGCTTTCTTGAGTGTACATGAAGATTGCTGGCACGTATGTGTGTTCCTGGGAGAACAGCATGATTTGTTCAAGAGAAAAGCAAGCCGAGTGATGAGCATCTGATGTTCCCTTAGACAGGCTACCAAAGCTGGTACCTATTTCTTGCACAGCTAGGAGAAAGCTGAATTAATTTCTTAACTGCCTTTCTGTCAGATGGAAGTGCCTGGTGCTCCCAGCAAAGCCTTCAGCAAGGAGCAGTGGCCGTATCAGAACACGCTGAACCCGGGCAAGGAGCAGTGATGAACACACCCTGAAGCTCATTAGGGCTGGAGAAAGAAGGGAAAGGCTCTCTCCCTGTTGCACATTGCCATTGAATCTAACCTCTGTAATTACAGGTCTGGATTTAATACAACATACATCTGAGGAAAAGCCTCTTGCGACAAAGCCCAATAAAGCCAGTGCCACTGGCATCAGATGCACAAAGGCAGGGATAACAGAGTGGCCACGCCTGGAGATTCTTCACAGAGTAAGAAAGGAGAAGGGAAACGCTCACAACCAGCCATGGTTTTATCAGGGTGGAAGAAGAAAGAGCTGAGGATTACAGGAATCTTGGCCCTGTGTCTTTCCCACTCCCAAAACTAGGCTGCATTTTCTCTGACACTGGTGAAAGAAGAAAAACTAAAGGAAAAATTCTGACCACCCAACTGTCAAATGCGTTCAGAAGTCAGCAATTACCATTTCTCTGCCAAAATGTTCAAAGCAGGAGCTATCTGAGACCTGCCGGTGTGATAAAGAGATTCCCAAACCCTAATAAACCTGCCTGGGTTTGTGCCTCCTGTTTACCTTTCCAAAATGCAAACTGAAATTACCAGGTATGTCTTGGAAAAACTGCTCTCCTGGCTGTGTGGGGGACAGATGCTGCGTTTCTGGAAGGATTCTGACATTTGATTTAGCTCCAACCCAAATAAGCTCCCCACATCTAACCAGAGTGCAATGAATAAAGGCCCTTGTTTTTAGGGAGAGCTGAGGCATCGCTGGGTCGGCTGCAGAAGAAAAACGGTTCAAATGGACAAATCATTCTGGGAGAAGAGCAGCAGGCATTACTGAAAAAATAATAGAAACAGAAACGTGCTCGAACACAGCTGAAATTTCCCTTCCTCTCTTCTGCACATCTAACCGTGCTGCACACAGTCAGCCTTCCTTCCCTCGTACCAGCACTCGTGGAGTTCAGAGCTGATCCACATTAAATGCAAACTCCATCCAAAAAGGAAAAAGCACCAAAAAATGATGAGTTCTCCTGAACCACCACACCGCAGCCGAGCAGCTCCTGGGTAAGAAGCTGCCACCACCAGGTAACTCCACTCTCATTATTTTTAATTAGCTTGAGTTTCAGCTCTGACAGTGAAATTGTAACCTTACCCCTGTCACACGATAACAAGTTCTCTGGCTCTCCCCACCATTTCAGCCTACATTAAAGCCAGGGCAGGTTAATGAGATGTGACTCAGGGAGCATGGGGCTCCACCCTGAGCTCTGGAGGTGAGAGCAGGACACGAGGCGAGATCCAGAGGGCAACGAGAGGCGGCTGCCATCAGTGGGGCTATTCATAGAATCACAGAGCCATTAAGGTTGGAAGAGACCTCAAAGATCATCTGGTCCAACCATCCACCTACCTCCAGTATTGCTCACAAAACCATGTCCCTACATACTGCACCTACCCCTTCCTTAAACACCCCCAGGGATGGTGACTCCACCACTCCCCTGGGCAACCTGTTCCCACTACGTTTGAGAAGAAATTCTTCCTAATATCCAGTGTGAACCTCCCAAGAGGTTATTCCTTGAGCTCACTTCATAAATGTACATAGGGACTCTGTTGATACTGTTTCTGATTTAAGCAGCAAAAAATGAAACAGCCTAAAAAGTAGAAGACGGCTGGTCAGCCATCAGCCCTGAAGAGTACCAACAGTTTTGGCAGGCCAACTGAAATCTCACAGCTTGGAAAAAAGCCTTGGTAACAAAACGAAGCTTCTTCTGCTGGCAACTGCTTGTGAAGACTTGAAGCATCAGGCTGGACAGCAGCAAATGTCCGTGTTTTAAACTCTGGGTCATGACCAGCATGTGATAAAGCCAATTTGGGAACATTTTGATTGTTTTTGTGCTATTTATGTTATACTTAGCAACTTTGTTATTTATTATGATACAAACTTTAGTTAATCATCTGTTAATGGCACAATTATTGTATCAGGAATACTGTCTAATTGGGAACTGGTGAGTGATTGGAATTTCAATACGGTAATGCTGGCATAGGCTGCAGTCCAAAACAACTACAAGTATGAAGGTACTGAACACAGGATTATCTAAGCTTAAGCATCTACTGGCACAACTCTTCTGCCCCGGATCATTAGCTCCCATTCCTATTATTACACACAAATGACCAATTTCTGCTAATTCCCAAAGTTAATTCCTTTAAACCACTATTTTGTATACATTGTGTTAAGGCTTTTCACTTGTTTAAATTTGCATAATTACAGCAATTGTCTTCTGAGCTTACTCCACTGAAATGGTTCTAAATTGGGATTTTGCCTCTTCTTAAGATTTGTCAGCTTTACAGAGCAGCATATCTGGAATCAGTACAGCCTTCATCTGTGTGTTTGGCCCCAGTAGTTTCTCACTGTTTATTAATTTATTCTCAAAGCTTTCCAAGTGAACATTTCGGTGTGAGCAGGCTCCTTAAGCTTGTCCCTACCAGAGCAGTCCTTGCACAGAGCCATCCTTAACCTCCGCCGCAGTGCACAGCAGTGCAAATCCATCTCGCTCCCCGCCACGGTCTTATCTTCCTTTAATGCTCCTGTTATGCCTTGATCATCTATCAGTCTGACTGCCTCCCTGGCAAGCTTCCTGCCTCTGGTGTGTTTGAATAAGTTCTTATTATTAGCTTTTCCACATTCACTAAGTGCTCAGAATCTGTTTGGCTTGTCTTTTCCATTCAAATTGAGAGTTGACGCTTTTTCCTTTTTTTTTTTTTTTTTTTTTTTTTTTTTTTAATAAAAAAAGCTAATAGCTCTTTTGTATGTCGGTTTGTATCTTATTTTTGGCAGATAGTCTTTAAAATTATTACACTGTGCATATTTGTGTCTGGTAATAAAATTAGTGGTTGTTTTGACGAACACGCTCCTCTTTTAGCCGCTCCTTTTAACAATTTCCTTTTAACTACCTCCCTCCTTGTTAGGCAGTTCCTCCGTAGGTGCATTGATCTTTCTCCTTCTCAGTTTTGTTACACCTATTTTGGACTGGCTTTGTAACACACCCCAGCTGCAGCTCAGATACAGCTGTGCCAGGCCATGCCACGACCTTACTGTGGCATCTCACTGGGCATTTCTGGGAGCTGGGAGCTGGCTGCAGCCCGGCCAGGCTGCGTGGGTTAATCCTCAATTTGTCCACATCTCCTGGCTCCCTTTCCCTTTTACCTTCTTATCTTTCTAATTATTAGCACCAGAAGAACAGAGTTCATCTCTGCTGTAGGTTATCTATATTTCAAAAGCTTCCCATCCCAATGCCTACCAGACCCTTTTCTCACATGCACTGTCAGCCCCTGCACTTTGAAGCACTGCAGCCTGCTTTCATCTGCTGCCAGCTCCGCTCACTCCTCCCATACCTATGTTCTGAAATATGCTGCTGTACACACACAGATGAGATAATATGCTGCTTATTAAAACTAAAGGTATCAAAAGACAGCCCTCAACAGCACAAGGCAGAGCTCCCGAAATCTTCTGTAAGTGAGATATCAGGAGGCTGTTCCTATGAGAAAAAGGATGAAGTACTTTTTGGATTACGATCTCCCCTGTGTAGGATGCACGTGTTGTTGGTTTTTAGATCAGTTCAGTAGGAAAACCCATCTTGTGGACGAGCACCAGAAGCTGTGTCACTGTCCCATCACATCCTGTACCTAACTGAGGAATTAAATCACGTTACATTAGCGCCCTCATCTTCCTTCTTCAGTGGAAATAAAAAAATGATTATTGCCAATTTCAGGTACCTGCCCCTCTCCAAGACATCCATGCTGCCTAGAAGTAGGCCAAACCACAGTGCTATGACACGCTCATGGTGGTATCACACACTGGGAGGAGGAGGAAAAAGGAGATGGACCTTCGTGCCAGCTGCACGTGCCTGCAGTCAGAAAGTCCAAAGAATGACTTGTTGATGACACAGTATCTTTCCAGAGAGCTCTACAAGCTTTAAATGTAGCACCTCCAGCCACCATCATTTCAGTTATCTAGGACTCAGAGGCATTGCATGCCTTTTGCATACAAAGTAGTTCTCAATAACTTTCTCAAAACAGAACATCAAATAGCTTGGTTCCCTCAGATGTTGCAGATGAATGCAACTTGTCACCCTGCCAGTGTGGGAGTCTCTCCTCCCAGCTCCCTGCACACACAGCACAAGGGAGCTGGCCCTCTTCAGCCACGTTAGAACGACTTTGCTCTGTTTATGTTGCACTGAGCTGACTGATCAGAGGATCTGTCCTCTTTCTTCTAGCCCTGCAGGGCCAGAGGATATCAGACTTTAAAAGCCATGGTACTTGTCATTCATCCAGGGTTTTTACTTCTCTTCAGCTTCAGGCAGCGGCAATTTGTGTAGGTGAGGGAGGAAAAAAAAAACAGCTCTAATGGATTTCTGCAGTGGGTTAATTTTTTTTAAATTAGTATCTTTGGAAAGTAAATGGCTGGGAGAGAGAGATAATGGGCAGAAGGGGACGGGGAAGTGCTCCAAGGCTCGAGACAGGCACATGTCCTGCACAGCCCTCAGGTCTGTCACACACACAGCCATAGGAAAAAAGTGAGCCAAGCAACTTGTTCTCTTGGAGTTTTTCTCATGCGAATGAAAAAAATAAATAAATAAAAAGCAAAATTGTCTCCCACCCATTTTATTTCTCAAAACTTCCCTTTCAGCTGCAGTATGCCATTAAAAAAAAAAATGAGACAAAATGAGAAAAAAAATATTTTAGGATCTTATTTGGTTTCTTTTTTAGTTTCCTCAGCCATGAAGTTGAGTTCCAGGAATTAGCTCCCCAATTCCACTAGGAGCCCATTCCTCACGCACAGAAAATGATTTCTGAAAGAGCATATAATGATGCAAATGAATCAATTTGCAAAAGGTCTGCAGTGATAAAGACCATGCATGGCAGTAAAATATACATGAGGTACTCCAAATGGGAACTATGCAGTCAGTGAAGCAGTAAGTACAGTCCTGAATTGCTTTAAGTACAAATTGCCATACAAGTCCAGAAGTCAGTCCAAGCACAGTGAGAATTTTGTTTAGACACGATGCTTTTTTTTGTCCCTTAATGGAAGATAACAAATAAATGCAAACTGTCCTGGTATGAAGTAGCATCTAATTTAAATATCGTATGTGGGAGTCCAGCTCACATTGCCTTCAGAATCAGGAGCTCCATTCACTTTCCTGTTGCATTTGTGGAAGAAGAGGAAGGCAAACAAATTCAGAATTACATCTGTATTGATTTTGTTAAGATATCTGCTTTGACATTCATTTGTATAGAATATAAATATAATATACATATAGCTTAGAATGGCAAAAGTCACTTCCAGGACAAGAAATTAAACAGAAAACCTTAAAGTATAATGCTCCTCTATCCTCGATGCTGTCTCTTTTGTTTGGGAAAGCAGAACTACTGTTAATACAAAAATTCAACACACATCTTTGTATTAAAATGGCCAAATCATGAAAATGTCTTTGTTTCTCTATTTATTTTCTTGGTCAAAGTTAGTATTTTTCAGCTGAAATGTATGTCCAGCACTAAGTTATCAGCTGCCATGCAACATGCATCTGCAAGCCGTACACCTCCACTAAAACAGATCATTGAAGGAGAAATCAGAAGAACAACGAGAGTAATTCAGGGATCTGGGGCTCTCTGTGGGAAGAGCTCCTGACCCAGCAGGGTCTGTGCTGGGGTCTGCCCTGGGAGCTCAGGGCTGGATCCACTCTGCAACACTGCGATTGTGTGATTAAGAATAACGCTAACAAGAGAAATTGCTGACTTGTAGCTGATGTCTCCAAAACAGCCATCCACAGAAAGTAATGGTCTGGCTAACATCAATAATTAACAGGTAATAGGAAAATGTTACATTGCATGATGAAGCAGGATTTGATCTGAAACATCCATGCCTCAGATCCCCAGTGCAAGAAAGAGAAACTGCAGCAGGCTGTATCCTATGAGAGGTTATTACTGTAAATAAGTACTATGGGCTGTAATTATTATTTGTTGTACACCTCTACAGTTACAAAATCTATATAGCTTGCACTGATGTGATTTCTCCAAGATGAGGAGAAAATACTAGTGCAACATTAATTACCTGCAGATTGTACCATACAAATTGTACCGAGATAACACTTTACCTTCTAAACTGAAATCATCTATAATGCCACTGCTGGCTGCCCCAGAGACAAGAGGCTGTTTGTAATGAGAAGCATGCAAAGGTTGCATAAAACTTTAGAGCTGGAGAGTGCAACTCATTGCCAATTCCTCTGCCAACTGCAGAAAGCAGGAAGTACATCTGACACAGGAGGACCTCACACTAAGTCATAATTTAAATTATAACCTTGCAAAAATCCCTCAAAAAAGTCTCAGTGACATAGCTGTGCTTCAGCTACTGCTGCACAAAGACTGCATTCAGAGTCCACAGCATCCCAAAGCAAACCCCCAGTTCTGAGAGGCAGCACGGTAGGATTCTGCACAGCACGAAGTGACACAGTAGCATCCAGCAGGAAGGTGACCAGCAGTTGAACGTCCCTCAAAGGGACAGTTCTGACCTGAGAAGCAAAACCCTTCTTGACACCATAGGCCAGGGCGGTCAGTTAGCCTGTACGTGCACCACCAGAACCACCCCAGGCTGCAAGATGATCGTTCTGGAGGGCATTCTGCTGCAGTTCCATCTAACTGTGCCCATGTCTCAGCCACACTGAAATTCCGATGGGAAATGGAAGAAATTCATTAAAGGCCTTTTATAAATCACGTATTGTTTTGCTCCTTGGATGACTGAGCATGCTAAAGAACTTAAAAAATAAATGAGTGTACTTTGGCAAGACTGCAAACGAGTATCACCTTCTTCTGAATAATATTTACATGATTTAAGAATAGGCCGTTCCACTGAACCGAAAATGAGAGTTTATTGTTGAATTAAATAGGACTGAAAATAATTAATGTAGACATACTGAAACAACAGGATGAAGGGCTAATCCTATCGTACTTGAAACCATCAAAAACTAAAAAATGTCATGTAGCTGCCAAGCTCGCTGATTCAAGAGGCTGCAAGAAGTGGGTTATTTTTTTCACTTCTATGGTTTTAATTTGTATATAAGAGCAGAGGTTTGAATGCAAAATACCACACGATTAGAAAATTGATTGTTTTCTAAGACAAAAGCCAGGCAGTAGGAAAGGTTACAACACTTTCTCACTGCTTACCCTAAGCATTAACATCCGGGATGTAACAGCAGAGAACAGCATAAAATTTGGATAAATCTTGTAAAGGAGTATGTGGAGCCCTACTTCTCAATATTAGATTCAAATTATTCAGGTTCCTACCCCTCAGCAAGATTTGAAAGCTGACTATGGGAATGCACGGAGCGTGTTTCCTGCTCCTCTGCCAGCAGCTCCCAGGCTTCCAGCTCAGCACAGCTCCTGTTGACTCCAGCACTGCAAGTTCAGGCCTGCAGGTGATCGCTGCCATTACAAGAAACATTTTTTATCAGCTACACCAAGGCTCGAGTGGAGATGCTACACAGTTGGTCAGAATGAAAACAACCCTTTGAAAGTGTTTTTATCTGAAGAAAAAAACAAGTAACTTGGAAAAAGAAAAGAAAACGTGTCATTTTGCACAAAAACAGCATTTTTCTGACTGGGCAGATAACCACAGTTGCCGACTAGTTTTGAAAAGTATTTGAAAAAACAGTTTTGGCAACCACCAAGAAATGTTGTTTTGTTCTCAGGTAAGCAAGCGCTCTGCACACTGCCTTCCTCCCCAGTCACCTCTCAAACCCACCCTGCACAGCCAAGCAGCTTTAATCTAAGAGGGAAGACTTCAGTCAAATGCCAGGAGGAAGTTTTACTGAGCAGGTAGCAAAGCCCCGGCACTGCCCAGAGCTGTGGGTGCCCCCTCCCTGGAGGTATCCGAGGTCATGGACGGGCCTTGGGCTGTCTGAGCCTGGGGGTGGGGGGCAGCCAGCCCAGAAGGGGCAGAACTGGATGATCTTTAAGGTCCCTCCCAACCCAACCATTCTGTGTTTCTATGAAATGCTTTGACAATCTGGTAAAACTGTGCAAGGTGTATGGATAGCTGCACAACACGTCGGGTACGGAGCCAAAGCTTAGGTCCTGCTAAGCAAAAGACAATGGATCATTTTGGACGAGGCATCAACACTACAATCAAGTGGGGTATTACTCATCCAGAAGCATAAAATGCAAACTGACTGTACGTGCTCGGCGTGCCATCTGGCACCAAAGCCAATGCATGCTACAGCTGGGTAGCACGGCAAGAGAGCCAATAGTCAGCACCTGTGTTGCCAACTTTCAGCAAAAACTAGTCTTAGGATCTCCAGCCAGCAGACATATTTGTATACTGCAAGGCAGGGAAAACATAACAAGCAATCTCGGAGGGAAGTCTAAAGCAGGAAATTAACAGAAACTCTGTCACTGCGCACGTATTGAAAAGGAGAGAAAGAGAGGCTCAGCACATTAAAGTCTTGCATGAAAAATAGTATGCAGGGAATAAATACACTTCTTGTGTCGGTAATGAGAAAACGTAATCGGGAACTATAACCCCCAGAAAATGTCGCCGTGCCATAATTCAGGTGTTGCAGCTGCAGCTGGCCTTAAAAAAAAAAAAAAAAGCAAAGTATTCACTGAAAGGGGGAAAGGTTTCAGATTCTCATCCGATAGCTGTGAGATACGTGAGCTGCTTTGTCAGTTTTACGCTGTAACTGAAAAGATAAGCACCTGTTGCCTGAGGAAACACAACCCGTTTCTTAATGCAAGGACATTCCACACTTACTGAAATGAGCAGCACGGAAGAAGGAGGGAGATGAACGAGCTAGCTGGGGGCTTGTTGGCAGGCTGGCCAAGGAATTGGAAAATACCAGATTGTCTTTTGTGTAAATGAGGAAACTAAGACAAACACTCTAATTTAGATCATAAAAATAACTGACACGAAGATGAAGGGAGATTACTAAAAGACATATATTTTAAAATGCTGTTTATGTTTCTGCCCATCTAAAATGATCACTGTTGATTTATTAGTGCGGAATTTATTGCTGCAGCGATAGAGGTGATGATAATAGCCCAGGAAAAATGTTGATGCTGTTAGTTTGATGATTGATCATAGCACTGCTGAAGCAGCAAGGGGATTTATCAGCGTGGCTCTGAACTTTGTAAATGATGCCTCTGGAACTGTGGAAACAAACCAAACGCTGCACCTCTCAAGGACACAGTTTACATGTTGCTGCAATTAGGGACGATCGGCGGCAATAAGGAGCTGTGCACTGCTACGCTGAGGCACATGGGGATGGTCAAACATGAGAGAGAGAAACCCAAAACAGCAAAATTGGTTTGCGTGGCCAGCCTGTCTGCTGCAGCAAGGAGGCACCCAAGGTGTTTTGGAGGAGTCCTCCAATCACCCATTGCAATCAGCCCAGCCATGAGTGCCGTGCCATGCTCCGGTTTCTGGTGGCTCATGTGCCAGATGGGCAGGTATTCAGGCACACGTGCACCCAACCAGGCCACAGTCGACCTTGGGAGCTGGGCAATGCCTATGCCAAAACCCAGCTGGGCTCTGGGCGGTGGGCTTCTTCCTTTCACTGCAGGAAGAACTGACATTTACAGCTGTATGCCAGTCTGACTTTCTTGGAAAAGTTACTGCAGGACTTACTTTGCAACTTGCAAAGCCTAAAATCTGCACGAAAGCAAGTAGTAAGTTTCACCAGAAGTTAGTGATAAAATCCCACTGCCTTTCAATCAGCTTACCCACTGTGTGGAGTGGGACCAATGCTTTTACCCGGTGTACGTTAAAAGTTCACACAATTGTAAAGCCCTTGTTACAGTGATAGAAATGAAAAAATAGAGACAAAATAGGATGTTAATCAATTAAAGTCAGTGCACTGCAAAAGTGATGATCATTGAGGACTCAGAAGGAAAGGCACTCATCAATCTGCATTTCTGAAACGTTCACCCTTTCTCCTCAGTTGAGAAACAAATATATTTATATATAAAATATATTGCCTGTGCCACTGTTACCTCTGCGTATTCTCTGAACAGCAGCAGGCAGGCATAGCTAACTCCCTGCTTCCAGATCCACATCAGGACGTGTGAATCTCCGTTTTTGTATTTATTGACACTGGCAGATAAAAAAAGAATCATCACAAGTGCTAGAGCAAGAGAACAAAGAAGAGAATCTCAGAAGAAAATGTGTAATTGTGAGTAAACCCTGACAGACAAATGTTTGAGCTGACAACAGATGAATTTGGTATTTCAATATACAAAGACTCTTTGTACACCGAACTGGGGGCAGAGGGAAGAACTGAAAAGTGAGCAGAAATGACCACGTACCTCAATTTTACATCTCATAGTAACAGCTCATTTGCAGTTTACACTCGTTCACTCATTAAGCTGTACGAGGACCATGGGAAGCAAAACAGCTGAAAGAGTGCAACAACACGACTCTGGAAGGACTCAGGAAGGAAACACAGAAGTTCACTGTTTAAGACAAAAGTACCTCTGCTATCTAAGACGCCATGTGAATGATCAGCTACCATCAAGATACTCTCAGACCAGTGTTACATTGCAGAAGAGCTTCTGTAGCCTTCAGAGGGATAGGAAGCAATCTGTAATTTTTGCTCCCCGAATGTCTCTTCTTCCCTCCTCAAAAAATAACAGCTTCCCATAAAGTGCTCTGTCATGTCGTGTTTCCCTGCATTCAAACATATTGCATCGGACGTGTCAGAACAAATGCCATGACATAACACGGCCAAGTGAGGCACAGCACTTCAGACTTTTGTTTCCTGGCCACTGACGATTGTCACTCTGGGTAGGAAATAGCTCACACAGATCTCAGAGCAGCAGTGACTAGGAAGTGCTGCAAGGTAGCTTGGCAGAGAGGCTGCCCATAGTCTGCCAGAAGTCTCCTGCTCACTGCTGGCCAGGTCCCTACCTGGGAACTGCTACCTCCAGGCGAGCAGGGCAGCAAGCTCTCTGGTTCTTAAGAAAAGAAATGTTTATAGGCCCTACAGACTCCTACAGACGTTCACATTCGCTGATAGCAATCTTTCGCTTCTATTTTAGAAAAACGAAATGAAAACAGCAATGAATTAATTTGAAAGGAAAAACGACCCAAAATTTACATATTGCTCGACTTTCAGGAAGTGGCTGTTTTCACTGCAGGGAGCTAAGAGCCCCAGGATAAATAAACAAATAGGCACAAGTAAAGAGATGAGATTAAATGCAGAGGGTTTTCTCTACATGCACACATGTGATTTGCAGGAGGCTCCACGAGAGAAGCATGCCTTTGAGTTCGAGTCCCTAGTGCACCATTAAGGCAGGTGAGTGGTGGCTGAGCTGCAGCACCAGGTTCCCTAGGGCACGAGCACCCCATGGCCCCAGCTCGCTGCAGCCTCCTGCCTGCTTCTCAGAGGCATCTGCACTCATTCTGTGCCAGAACGCCTTGGCATTCCTCTGCAAATCAATGGCAAGAAAAGGCTCGAAGAGAGGAGCAGAGGGGGTGGGAGGAACCCAAGGTGGAGAAGAGAAGATGAAAGAAAAATGGGACTGGAGCACGGCTCAGCTCAGGAGGAGTCCAGGAAAAACAAAAGAGGCTCCTCCAGGTGTCTTCAGCACATTCTCTCCCTGGCAGAAATCTCTGCTGGCTTTTCCCTGTAGATTGTTCTGCTTTCGTGTTCAGAATTTTTGAGTTGTTTTTTTTTTTCCTTATTTTTTTTGGCCATAGCTCACAAAGAGGCAGTAGAAAGAAGGCAGCACTGCATATGATGCCCTTAAAGTAGATAGGCATCTGTGGGCTCATTTTCAAGGGTGGTGCAAGCAGGGGTGAGCTAGGGCACTCCTCATTTCTGCCACATGCCATCTCTTCCTTCTTTCACCATTTCCAGAGCCCAGTCTCTCTGTCATCAGTCTAGCGCCCGGATGCTATTTAGGACCATTAAGGACAACAGTGACAGTATTACAGAACATATTGCATTTGTGAAGGCACTGAAGCCTAATTTTTAGACTTTTGCCTCTAAGTGGAAAGCTCTTTACCATCTGGAGGTCAACTGCTAATATGTTAATCCACTGGAGGTTGAAGCATTTAAGACTGTTTTAAGGATTTGCCCCAATGTATTTGGGGTATGGAATTTCTACGCACTCTTTCAGTGCTTACCCAGGCAGAACTTTAATCAAGATTAAGACTTTCACTTATTACAAAAACCCAAAACATTATTGACAGAAACAGCAATTTCACTCAAAGAACTATTTGCCGTTGGATACCGTAATATATTAAACTCCGATCTCCAGACTTCAGTGTAATTTCAATTTAAAAACATTAAAACCCTCAAGCAAATTCAAAGGAACTGTCAGTAATCTTCCACACTTTCCCTCCCTGACAACTCAAAAGTTGAGTTGAAAAGTAGTGTGATTTTGCTGCACTGAACAAATTCCCCAACTTCAGAAGTTACAGAGCATATGTTTAAAAACTGGCAGCTACCGAGGCACACCGGGTTCTGCTATCTTTACCCAACTGCACTGCAGCAAAGCCTGCAAATGCACAATGCACGAGGGCTCAAGGGGTTAAAATACAACGGTTGAACTTGTCAAGATATTTTTGCACTGCCTAGCGAAGTTGTTTGTTCCATTGTAGATGCTGCAGGGTATCAGTCACTTTGAAGGAGAAGATGTCCAAGCAGTCCCACAGTCAGACAGTGACTGGCACTGTCAGTAAATCGTTCTGTCAAGGATTTGTTTTTCAGCAATGCAAAGGAAATTGTGTGATAGTTTGCAATGAACCGAAGTACTCTGTATTTATCTGCATGCTGAGTCCACAACAAAATGATCGATCATGGCTCGTTGAAACCACTCAGTAAGTTTGGGCACGAGCCTTCAGACCTGCTTGTCTCTGGGTAGTTGATGGTACACCTTGTCATCTATTGCTTTTAGTGAGGCAGTGGTATACCTTCTGCTCTGTGATATTTTTGGTATGAAGCAGGGAAGTAAAATGGTTTTTCACACACTGGTCTTCATTCAACCCCAGGTAGCATCTTCTGTCACAGAGCTTTGTGCACACTGTATGAGTGAGTTCTCAAAACAGCAGAGAAGCAGGACTGCAACGGATGTGTTTGTGTGATTCTGGTAAAGACACATATAAAGTAGCCACAGACAACACGGTACGGATATGGGGGATCTTTAGGACGTTATGGCATCACTGAATGTTGCTACGTACTGACAGCATTTTTTTTGATAGAAAGGTAGCACATATTTCTGGCCAAAGGTTGCCAGTACAACCAAAGGCATCTGCCACCAGATCTCCCAGCATAACTATAAGCTAAAATAATTTGCAGAGCACTTGGATTTTATTTACCTTTCTCAAACAGCACCGGCAATAAATAAATAAACAAATAAATAAATCATCCCATGCATAGCACTTCACTTACTCCAAACTGACTGACTGACAAGTGCTCAGGGACTTGAGGCACACTAGAACTGCGTGGCAATGAAGTAATCAGGTTTGCTACTAATTAAGTTTACATAGGAGTAGGGTAACTTTTCTAAATCCCCCTTGAGGCAAAGAGGAAAAAAGAGAAATCTGAGATCAAACAGGAGCTCCAGGTGTAGAAGCCAGCACTGTGATGGAGGCTGTACAACGGTGGTGGTTCAAACTGAATGAGAGATTTCAGTGCACTTCGAAAGCTTCCTGTGAAAGCCCTCAGTTTTAGTCAGTAAACACATCAAATAACAATCCACCCATAAGTCAGAAGGGTACAAACAGCAAAACTGAGGATAGTTATTTCAAATATACTCCAAAGCTCTGCAAAAGTATGGAAAATTGCAATTATCTGTCCATGTCAACCACAAAGGAGGAGGCTTGCTCTTGCTCTGCTTCTCCCAAGGCTTGGGCACTCAGTACTCACCTGGAAATCATTTTAACCAGCAAGTTCCTGACAAGTTAGGCATAGAATCAGAAAACTGAAAGAAAAAAAGCAGAGCGGGGGCTACAGAGGCGGATATGGGAGGAATAATTAAACGTGTTTCAATTAAATATGTATAGTTAAGCCAAGCAATACCTATGGGCGATATATCTGTCAACACATACATGAAGGATGTAAACAGAAAGAATGGAGAGGAAAGATTTAGTGCAACTCACTGGGCATAGCTAGGAGTGATGTGATTAAATTAAGGAAGATAATTCAGGTTGAATCTGAAGAACAACTTCCTGATAGTGAAATGTTTCAGCTTCAAACAATCTCCCAAGTAAGCAGTTAATCCCCATCTCTTTAAAACATGACTGGGCAAGAGCCCTCGTTCATGCAGAATGGAGAACACTGCCACTGCTGCCAAAAGATGGATTGGAAAATGAAGTAAGCCGTTAATTGCTTTAATATCTGTGGATCTCCCATCCCAGTGGGGCATGGTTGAGTGCAATGGTGGAAGTGAGAAAAAAAGAGATGGATGGAAGGCAGGACGGTGTTAAATCCGCAGTTTAACCAAATTTCTCAGAGCAAAGAGCTTAATGTCTGTCAGGATGGGACAGTAAAGGATAAGAGCTCAGCACGCCCCTAGTGATTATGGTAGCTTCCCTGAGGTTTCCAAATAGCTGCACCTCAGCCTATGGCAGCACTTCCCTCCCCAGATTTCGCCCCGTTGGCATTTTGTGCTTTTTTCATCCAGCTGCACTTAACCTTGGGATGAAGCAGCACAGATTCATGAAGGCTCTGTTTGCATATGGCACTTTTCCAAGGCCAGCTCCAGCAATGAGGTGCAGAGCCCTTTCCCTACATCCCCCAGGCAGCTTTCTGCTCCCCTCTACGCCCTCCCTCCACCAACTTCCTAGAAACAAACAAACAAACAACAAAAAAAAATCAGAAGATTAGCTAAGTCTCATTATCCAGCTACACAAATTAAGTCAACCAGGGAATGGCAAACTTAAGAGCTTCGCCCAAGGTTACAATCATATTCAGAGGCAAAGCCAAGACTAGATCTGGAATCCTGTTTTCTCCTGTAATGTTTAGACTACAGCTCCTGCAGCAAATGCTTTCACACTTTATAGTGCTTACTGACTTCATAATGTCTGCTGCTCTGCCTGAAGAAGTGACACAAGAAACAATTTAATCAATAGAAAATACAAGTGGTTATTAGAGAAAGGAACCACACAGGACAGCACTCGACGCAGCAGCTTAGATCACCAGCTCCAGTAGAAAGTAAGGCAGAAAATTGGGGACTGCATTCTGGAGGCTTCACTTGGAAGCTACTGGAAGTGCAAAGCACCATTCATCTTCTTTATGGTACATTGCATCACCTGAGGCATGAAGTAATCAACTAAAAATGCACTGCCTGACGTGACTGCTATAATCAATACATATAGTATAATCAATAGCCTCTGTGATCAGAGAATATTAAGAGAAGTCTTCTATTCTACTGACGTCTTGTTTTTATATAAAGACGTCCATTATCAGAATGGAACAACTGCAGAAGCTGCCTGACGCTGCCTGAGAAATACTCATTTTGAGTAACTCTTGAGTATTTATGAACTACCACAGACAATCAGCCATCTGCTTATAACGTTTGCCCATTTCCCAATTCATATCTATAAATACGCACTCCAAAATATTAAAAAAAATAATAATTACAGCGCTCCTGCACTGTGAGAACAACGCTCTCAAACCACAGTTAGTGTGGACGTGCTGCCAGCCAGCACAGCCCAGCAAGGACAGTGAAACACACTGGCTGCAGCAATGACCAACACTGCAGTGTCTGCATGCTCTTCTGTCTCCGTGACTCCATCCACACAAACCACAAGCTGCTTTTCAGATGGACAGTCTTTGCAACTGGTAGCTCTGAA
>VXAB01008776.1:580093-757764 GCA_013399175.1 Odontophorus gujanensis | reverse complement strand
ACGCCCTCCCTCCACCAACTTCCTAGAAACAAACAAACAAACAACAAAAAAAAATCAGAAGATTAGCTAAGTCTCATTATCCAGCTACACAAATTAAGTCAACCAGGGAATGGCAAACTTAAGAGCTTCGCCCAAGGTTACAATCATATTCAGAGGCAAAGCCAAGACTAGATCTGGAATCCTGTTTTCTCCTGTAATGTTTAGACTACAGCTCCTGCAGCAAATGCTTTCACACTTTATAGTGCTTACTGACTTCATAATGTCTGCTGCTCTGCCTGAAGAAGTGACACAAGAAACAATTTAATCAATAGAAAATACAAGTGGTTATTAGAGAAAGGAACCACACAGGACAGCACTCGACGCAGCAGCTTAGATCACCAGCTCCAGTAGAAAGTAAGGCAGAAAATTGGGGACTGCATTCTGGAGGCTTCACTTGGAAGCTACTGGAAGTGCAAAGCACCATTCATCTTCTTTATGGTACATTGCATCACCTGAGGCATGAAGTAATCAACTAAAAATGCACTGCCTGACGTGACTGCTATAATCAATACATATAGTATAATCAATAGCCTCTGTGATCAGAGAATATTAAGAGAAGTCTTCTATTCTACTGACGTCTTGTTTTTATATAAAGACGTCCATTATCAGAATGGAACAACTGCAGAAGCTGCCTGACGCTGCCTGAGAAATACTCATTTTGAGTAACTCTTGAGTATTTATGAACTACCACAGACAATCAGCCATCTGCTTATAACGTTTGCCCATTTCCCAATTCATATCTATAAATACGCACTCCAAAATATTAAAAAAAATAATAATTACAGCGCTCCTGCACTGTGAGAACAACGCTCTCAAACCACAGTTAGTGTGGACGTGCTGCCAGCCAGCACAGCCCAGCAAGGACAGTGAAACACACTGGCTGCAGCAATGACCAACACTGCAGTGTCTGCATGCTCTTCTGTCTCCGTGACTCCATCCACACAAACCACAAGCTGCTTTTCAGATGGACAGTCTTTGCAACTGGTAGCTCTGAAGGGTACACAACACAGCTGGAATGATCTGTTCAATAAAGGTTCCTGGAACATGATGAGTATGTTTCCAGAGTTCCTCAGAGGGGGTTTATTTTCTCTTTTTATAGAAATGAGACAGGTAGAAGGGAGGGAGATGGGCTGGGGATGAGCTATGGGTCTACTCAGCCTGAAAATATACGCTGGGTTTGGGGCAGCGCAGTGTTATCTTTCAAATTCTGCTTTCTAAAGGTAAAAGTTGCTTCATATTCAAGACAACGTGCGATCCAGGATTACAAGCGAAGTTTCCCAAGTAGGACCACTCACTGCTTTCATCTGCTGATCCAAAAATGATAGTCTCAACTCACCTGGAACACCCTTTATCCCTCTGAACTACTTTACTTAGGACTGCAGCTCACCAGGGAGCATCCAAATGCAGCTGATGCGGATCCAGGTGCTCTGAATCACAAACCATGAAACTTATGTCAGACAGGCAGGAATGGCACACAATGCAGCCTCCCTTCCATAACTTCTGTGCACGTGATCAGACTCTCAATCTCTCTCTCATTCCTTTTCCACTCTTGCACGATACTCAGCTTAAATTGCAGTCTTTGGAGCCAACACGTCTGGCTGTAGCTGCTCTGTCATTCATAACCTTATTATGCAAATAAAACATAGACAAGCTGTAAGTTCCAATTCAATCCAAACACCCTGGAGCATCCAATAAACGGAGACGTCGAAAAAACATAACTCCGTGGATAACACGCATTTGTCATCCAGCTGAGAAATCTAAGATACAGAGACGAATAAGAGTGAATTTGCAAATGTCAAGAAACTTCAGGATCCTGTTCCCCACTGCTATTGCTTCAGGGGAAAAAGCCCCTCCCGGGAAAAAGCCCCTCTCAGGAAACTGCAAGTTGTGTTTGCACTCAGTACCTTCCCTGAAACCCAATCTAGGGAACAACTGATCTCACTTGGGATGTATTATTTTTGCAAACACTTTTTCAGATGACCAAATGAGAGAGAGACCTGGAAGAGGCCCATTTGAAAGTGCACCTCACCTGCTGTTCAAAAAGAAACAAGATTTAGAAAAAAAATTGACAGAAGTTATATAAGCATACATTCTCTTAATGTTTTGAAAGAATGATCCCCATGGGATCACACGCTAGGATCTGCGTGTACACAGCAACTACACAAGAAGGAATAGTATTTAAGACAATGTATTTTTGCTGACCACAAGAAAATGGAAAAGAATGTGAGACACTAAATACCAATAAGCATCACTGGCCAGTAGAAGAGACTCTAATCAATATTCTTAATTTAGCGGTAATTTATTGGCAATATTAACAAGGAAATCACCCATTTCTAATTGGCATTGTTAACAAGGTCACAAGGCTCTTGACAACTAATAAAAGTCACTGATTAAACACACCAACGTTCCTGCCGGCCTTCAGAAAGTCACTCTAAATTTCTAGCTGTAATTGTACACTGTCCTGCATCTCTGTTATCATAGAAGGGTATTTAAAAGTCCAATTATAACAACTCAAGGTTTGCAGTGCAGTCATTGGATATTACAACATTGAAAATTGCTGGGATGTCTTAATAATACAGGCTGGTCCATCAATAGCACTGATAACAATCAAAAAGCTGTGATCCTAATCACTGCTTTAGATAACCAGTAGGACTGAGAGTAGGTAAGGATGTAGCACGGAGAAGTGACAGTGTTGATGGCTGCCACGGAGTGAGTGTTTACAGCAGCTTGCAATTGTTTTTGGATCAAAGTCAATGGATCTATCAGCCACTTTGAAACGCAGTGGATGGAGTTTGTGCCCCTTATGGAGGCAAAATAGCAGCGGAGATGAGCAAGCTAGGGCTAACCCAAGAGTACTGAAAGATTTCATGCAAATTCAGGGATTTTTTTATTTTGTGTGTATTGAGACATACTCACTGCTGTGCTGGCATCCTGCTTGCACATCCAGCTGCTCCGATCCAGGAGTGCAGAGCTGCAGGGTCCCCAGTTATGGGACAGGTGGGCTCCTCACCTCTGTTTCCCCAGAGATGAAAGCATCTTACCAAGAAACTTGTGTTTATTAGTTCTCTCCTGCCGCTCAGACTGACGTTATAAATGATTAAAAACATTAAGAACTGCCATTTCCAGATCCTCAGCTGCTACAATAAATCAGCCCAGCTCCAAATGCCATAGTGCTGTCAGATCAGTTTACACCAACTGACAGTATGGCTTTGTCTCCATTTAGTTCAGTGCCTGTAAGGCTCCTTACACTGGAGAAGTCATAGGTCAGCAATTAGCTAAAGGAATGTTTTACACTTCTGTTGTTAGTACAGTGACACACTGACCAGAGTTGCTGTTAGTTCTGTTTCCTACAAACACAAAATGAGGGATGTAACATAAATGCAGGGGTGAAATAAAATGAGATTTTAAGATTATTTACTGTCTCCAGTGGTTTAACCACCAACACAAGTCTGTTGACATCTACTGAGCAAAGCTGGTGCACATTTCATTGGGAGGAATGCTATCAGAAACAGGTGCACTTAGTGGCATTGCTTAGAACAAGCATCCATAATAATCATTACAGAACCAGTGTGGGTTGTTTTCTCTCTTAAGCATATTCCACCAAGCAAAGATGCAGGATGAGAAGTTTCTTGTATTTATTCTTACTGGAAAAGCGTGACGGACCGGTCCTGACATCGCTGTGTTTTGAAAGGCTGAGCTCAGGTATAATTTACAGTGACCAAGCCACCCTCCCTTGGGCAGGCTCCATGGCACTGCCAGCAAGCACAGGCACAGGGATGTCCACACTCTGCCAGAAGCCTTTTCCAGATTGCACACATCTTGGGCCTGCAATGCGTGGCAGCATTGGAAAAGGAGGCCTCTTTTTCTTCTTTCCCTACTGTCTGCCCCTCATCGACTGCTCATTTCCTCCTGCTCAACTGATAAAGCCATTACTGAGTTGAGACCCTTTGTGCCCCGAGCACACAAAAACACCCACCTGCTGCTAACTCATTCCTCACCCCACCTTTCTCCATCCCCTCCACACACGCCATGCATTTTGCCATGACAGGGGGCATTCATTCGTTGCGTTCGCACAGTCTGCAGCAAACAGGGACAACTTGTAGGTTACTGCAATAAAATGAACATTAAGAAATTGCAGCAGCATTAGGACTCCGTGCAGTGCTCTCAGAGGTATGACTTCATGTTGTCAACGTTTTGTTAAGTATTAAAACGTCCCATTATCTTCACGGAATATCAACTAGGGTCACTGAGCTTTTAGATTTTTCTTTTCTTTATATCTTTTTTTCCCAAGGATGCTGACTTCCAAGAACATTATATCACATTTCCCCAAAGCAGCTATTTATTGAATCTGTTTGCCTTTCACTACACATGAAATAGAAAGCTTGTATTTTCCTCTGCTGGGTTAAGATGCTTTGTAAGTAATCTAAGAAGCCACTTTCATGTTTGTTCAATAAGTATTTCAAGATGTTTCTATTTTGATAATGTGCTGACTGATACATAATTCACAGCAATGCAAAGTTTAATAATATCTTCAAACTAAAATATAAAATGAGCTCTCAATTCTGACATGATAAATCTAGTTCTAAAGTATAGCGTTTCTCATTTGTTTTGTAAAACGATACAGACCTGCTATTACTCAATATAAAGCATGTGTTTCTTACACCAACGCATCTTAGAAATCACTTAATTCCTGAACACACATATACAAAAATCCCTTCTAGGAAACGAGGCAGATGAAACGGTGATCACTCAGGGGGAAGGCCTCTGTTCATGATGCGCTGAATGCTGACTGCGGAGTCGCTCAAGGCGCCATTCCCTCCCACGAATCTGTACGCCCATTCATCCTCCTATTGCTAAATTTGGACGAGGAAGCCTCACCTGACCTATACACGGAAGTACGTTCGAGTGCAAGAATCACAGATGACAACGTGATTGCTGGGCGTTCTTGGTGACTTCACACTCCGTGATTTCACACTTGCCTCTTCCCACCTATTAGGCCCTTAATTAAGTGTGCTGCCAATTTTGTTTACTGAAGAATCACAGAAATATTAAGGTTGGAACAGACGCCAAAGAGCATCAAGTCCAACCATCAAACCCGGCCCCCACCACGGCCACTGACCATATCCCTGTGTGTCACATCCCCATGGTCCTGGAACAGCCCTAGGAACAGTGACCCCACCACCTCCCTGGGCAGACAGTACTGGCGCACGTTCACTCCTCCAGAGAAGAAACTGTTCCTAACACCAGCCTGATCCTCCTCTGGTGCAACCTGAGGCCATTACCTCTTGTCCTATTGCTGTTACCTGGGAGCAGAGGCTGACCCCCACCACATTACAACCTTCTTTCAGGTCATTGTAGAGAGCCGTAGGGTCTCCCCTGAGCCTCCTCTTCTCCAGCCTGAACATCCCAGGTCAAAAGTGACTGCTCCACTTTTAAACAGTTGCCATTAGATCTAGCCTACTTAAAATATTTGAAGCTCCTTCCCTTGCTACTTCAGTTTCTGACATC
The DNA here is from genome assembly GCA_013399175.1 of Odontophorus gujanensis. Taxonomy (NCBI): domain Eukaryota; kingdom Metazoa; phylum Chordata; class Aves; order Galliformes; family Odontophoridae; genus Odontophorus; species Odontophorus gujanensis. Next base: position 752,217 of record VXAB01008776.1, on the reverse strand, counting down.
CTCATAGCTGCTCATGCATTCACTCTTGCCGTACCTCATGCAGTAGCAAAGTACCACTCTCCACATCTAATGGATGAAAAGCTGAAATCTGGGGAAAAGTGAGACTTCCATGAAATGAGAACATTTCACAGGCAAGGTTCAACGTTCACCAAGTAAAGCCAGACCCAGGAGGTTTTCTGAAGGCAATGTGTCTCGCCTCCAACCATCCAGTCCTCCCCAAGCCTCAACAACAAGGCAGGATCAGAGACGCCTTTACCCTGTACAAGAATAAAACACATTTCGGCGTCTGATGTTCCTCCGCAACAGAAGCAAAATTCTAGCACAAAAATGGTAAAAACTGTCTGACGTTGAAGAGCTCCTGTCAGCTCCCAAGCCCCTGCCACCCTCCCACCAGCGACAGATCCCCACCGAAGCTGCACATTTGCTAGCAGGGACTGCTCGGAAGCACAGAGGATCAGCAACAGCCACAGGCATTGCTTCACCACGTTCCCGACTTAGCTTTGCCCTAACACAGTGTCGGTTTGGGGCTGGGGAGGATCCGGGACAGACGAGATGTTCCAGGCTCGGCAGTGTCGCTGCGTGTGGCTTTACCTCTTGGCTCGAGTCATGCAGCCCATCTGTGCCTCACAGCCCCCATCTGTCAGGTGGGGACCATCCCTCCCCATCCCACGCAGACTGCGCTGACGATTGCTTTAAAGCACTTTCAGATCCATGAGAAAGGCGGCACAGAGAAGTGGAAAGCATTAGGAAGGCATTAGAAGCACAGAATATTTCCGTTGGAAGACTTACTTTATGCTATGTATTTGCAGAAATACATATGTTCACTTAGAAGGTGAAGATGGGGGCAGAAATAAAGAAGTAAAACTGAAATCCTGCTGCTTTTCTGTGCTCCTGCCCATAATCCATCTCATGGTATTTTCAAAGGACATGGATGCCTTGTCATCTACTCTCAGATAAAGTACTCTCAGTTGTGGGCAGACAAACAGATCAGAATGAGATTTCCCTCTCTGCTGCAGCGCTTTTCTCCTCGTTCCCCTTGCCTCCTCTCTAGATCTCTGACTGCCTTTTGCCAATCTCCCTGCAACACAGCTTAAATCAAAACCGAAGTTAGAGAACCTCTCAGCAGGGACAGCCTCCTCTGCCTGGCTTCCAGGAGCTGAGTTCAGTGTACTGCAGTGGGTTTTCAGCCAGCACAAAACGCTGCACTCGATGGAAGTGTGGCAATTTGCACAAGCAAAAAGTTTGCCCCACCAAATACAAAACTTCCCATGTTCAAATTCATGGAATATAAGGATATTCCTGAGCACACTCGATTGTTCCATCTCAATTTAAACACCACAGCCTCCAGTACACCACAAGGACTCCTTACCAGAGAGCCTTCAGAAGCTATTTCTATGGCATCAGTCCCTCCCTAGCTTTACATCATGAATGAGCAAGATGTAACAAATTATAGAATGTTTTAAGAAAATTAAAATGCCGAACATATTTTTCTTCCTTGAAAAATGCTAAACACAAATCTGGGTCTTCTGCCTCTCTACATGCATTGCTGCCAACAGCTATAACCTGATCTGTAACACCCAAAAATCACTAACAGGAGAAGGAAAATCTTGCCTTGAATGAGATCCACTCTCACTCTGCTCCATGTACAAACACATTAAAAATGTAAATAGGACTAGCATAAGGACAGGGTTACAAGGAAAATAAATGATGACACAGGCTTCAATCATTCATGTAACAAATATTTTCAAGTGTCATAGCTAAATGAAATCTGGTTTTCCAGCCATTCCAGTAATCATCTTCACTAAACAAATCCTCATGCTTTACATCTAAAATTACAAATCCTGCAGTACCGTGAGGAGAACCTATCTATAGCACGGGAGGCACAAGCAGGCCCTGCATGCCCTTAGCAGGCTGTGCTCCGTTGGCAGTGTTGTGTGGGATAAATCTCTCCTCTTCAGAGCTCTCTCCGCTTCCTGCGCTTATCTTATGCAATAAACACTAAAATAAAAGAGGTTGCTTGCCCCTTCCCAGCTGTCTTTTCACGAACGCGGGGAACTATTGGGTAATATCTGCCTCCTTGTGAACCTCATTAAAAGCTCAGAAGTGCAGACGGAGAACGTGACTATTGCACAGCCAGGGCTGCTGGTGCCCAGGGCAGCGCTCCTAACACAAAGCTCACCCGACCCACAACCAGCACAAACGGACGGCAGAGATGTATCCACTTCTGTGTAAGAAGGAGAAATTACGAACCTTATTGATGGGATTTCCAGACATGGGAAGCAACTGAAGCCTTCGTTGGGCACGTTCTGAAAGCCTACAATGGTTTTGCACCAAGCCAGACAGGAGGCACGGGGCAGGGGCAGGAAAGGAGGTACCCAGCTCCGAACCCTCGGCCAATACCCGACCACCTTTCGTCCGGAGCAAAACTGGTGTTAATTGTTCTACTTGCATTTGAATGCAATGTAGACAGAGGGCTTTGTGTTCCCTGGAGCAGGTAGGAGCCTCCAGGGCAATGGGACGGCTGCAGCTGTCGGCCATCAGCTGAAGCAGGGCCCAGCAGCTGCGTGCTCAGCAGACACTTCCATTACCAGCCAGGGGAAGGTCCGCACATCGGAGCTGAGCCAGCCATTCTTAATATCCTGCATGGCTCTCTCAGGCCGATTCCTGCCTCTGAGATAAGCAATTTCTCTTCCCACTTGTAGAAAATACAGTGAGCCAATCTGTAAATTAATGGTAAGGAAAAGAGAAGGGGCTGATTGGTTAGCCAGCTCCAAAAAACACCAAAACATCACTATTTAAAATAAGAAATGTTTGTTTATGTTTAGGCTCATTTCCCCTCTCCTTAGGTCTCTCTACTTTCTCCTGCCAAAATAAAGCCCAGATGCTTATTCTCTTTGCTAATCATGGCGAATTTGCATTCGGGAATGCAAGAAGCATTTGCTTTTTCATTTCTTGAAACAAAATGAAAATTCCTTTGAGGGAGTGAGAAAACCAGTCACCTTGGGTAACATCTGGTGATGCTAATTCTTCAGGCCAAGAGCAATCCTAGAAAGACAGATCCCACCGGCTGTGCTGCTGCTCCCCATCATAGTGCAGCCTACTTGCTGAAGATTTCTGCTTAGTGCAGAACTGCCTGTCCTACACTGACATGGCATGTATGACTGACTACACACCCTGGGGGGATCCTAAAGACATTATGTGCTGGTGGAGCCATGCTTTCCTCAAGCCACATGCATCGGGAAGCATCAGCTCACCACACTGCACTCCTTAAGCTCATGTTCTCGTTGCCTTTGACAGACCCAAACGCTGTCTCAGACCACAGAGCACAACACACTTGTAATTCTCCAAAGAAAGAGACTGTAAATTTGTACCTTTCAGCATTTAACGACATCAGGGAGAGCAGTTCTTGGCTAAATTGGGCAGAAAGTGTCCCCGCGACGGCACCGAGCACCGCACGCTCACAGAATGAACAAACAGCAACTTTGGGTTGAGCACTGGTGCTGCAAACTACTGATGATGTACTTCCAGGGCAGCTGCTGCACGTCTAAATGCCTTATTGATAAACACTTATTTTAATTTTGAAGATAGAACAACATAGTTGGCAATACAGCTGTGCAGGCTGGCGATGAGCAGGACTCACTGTGCGTGTGGCTTCTGAGGAGCGGCTCTCTGTCAGTGCTGCAGCACGGTGCTCAGTGCTTGCCTCTACAATTAGGTACTCCAATCCCCTAATAAATCTCATCCACGCAACTGAATGCTTCAGAATGGCACGTTATGCAAACGTGAGACCTGAATGTAAATCTTTAGGGTGCACAGAGGTACCTGCCACGATGCAAATGTGTCCCTTGGAGACCTGTGAAGGCTATGAGGGGGAGGAGAAGATGCTCTGTTTAGGAAAAAATTCACTCCCCATAGTGAATTTTCTGTCTTGTTTTTCCTTCCATTTTAATACTTAGTAAGCATTCAGGAAAACTGGATTTTGCTTTTGAGATATTCTGCACCTGCTGTCTAGCCTATAAAAATGCTGTTTTCAATTCAAAGCAATAAAACACAGCAATTAATCTAAATCACATCATTAGTGATGGAGCCTAGACTCACAAAATGTGCTCCCTCTACCTCTGCGTGTGCCACTTATCTTATTTTCAAAAAAATATTTCCAAAATGTACTCTGTTATTCTTACCTCTTTTAACTTAATGCTATTACTTTTATTTTGTTTGTCTTAGGACTCCCAGGCTCCATTTCAGATTAGAGGGACCCAAGCAAGCAGGAAGCACTGATCTCTGCCACATGGCTTCAGCAAGAGATGCTCTGCTGCTTGGAGTGAAGTGTCAGCCAGGAGGAGAATGAAAAGGGAGGAACACCACATGCTCCCAATTCCTACAAGACTGCCGTGGTCAGAAAAAATTGCAGCATCTCAAGACATACACGGTCTTATCCGTGCTGCTGAAGATCACATAAAAGCAGTCCACTGTGACCACTGCATCGCACTGCAGTACCTGTGCACCCTGGGCTGGGAGCTGCTGTGGCAAGGGGTTGGAGTCAATGATCTCTGGAGGTCCCTTCCAACCCCTACAGTTCTGTGATTCTGTGACCTCTTGCAGCACTGGAACTGCACCAACCACCATAAGCACTGACACAGGACAGGAAGGATTAGGCTGGATGCAGCTAGCAAAAAAGGCTATGGGATTTCATCTGCCAGGCCTGGATTGCCATGTATTCTCCCATCTTGTACATCCCACGTCCTAACCCAAAACATAAGCAGTTGCATTCACTTGATCCCACAGTGGTATTTCACAAGAATACTACAATATCTCAAAAGATCATCTGTGTGACATTACACCTGAATGGGACAACTGAACACACAAAAGAGATTCTACTTTTGGCTACAGCAGAGGATCAATCATTCACGTTTTATGATTTCCTCTTCTTACTTTGAATGAAGTTTGTCAGCTTGTCCAGACTCAAATACATATAGGAATTTTTACTCTGCCCTGTCTGACATTAGCAGGAATAAAGAAGTTAGGAATTGGCATTCATAAGCTTAAAAGCAGAAGCAAGAGGTAGACTTTTCAGTGAAAGGTCGACTGAAACATGTCCGAAGAAAACAATGCAATTCTTTTAATTCAACGTTCAGGACTAGGACACACCTGCACCCAACTGTGGCAAAACCCCAGCCTGCTAGGTCAGCTGCTGCCCACAAATAAACACAGTGCTGTTCAGACTCCCATTTTATAGTATAGTGTATATATAATGTATACAGTTCAGGTGATATCTTCCAGAAGTCCCTCAGGAGGAACAACTGTTTCCTAAGAATATTATACCGCAGTTCTTAGCTGGCTAAAAGAGCATTTGGCCAAGTGCTTTTTAGAAGTCACTGTACTTTTTCCTTCGCTCTGACAGTGCTGACAACTGCCATTGCAATTTTCTTCTTAGGTCTCCTTTCTAGGTCCAAGACATTTTTGCCATGCTTTCCTGCTAATGAAAGGAGATACCAGGATGACTTCTAGTTTGGATATATAAAATGCTGTAACTGCTTAAGGAAGTTGCTGCATGCTTATTGACAAATGCAGGTATAAATGAAGTGCTGAAGAGCATGAGATGAGGCTCCGCACAGTGACACAGAGGAAATTAACTTGTCTCAATTGCCCATATTTCATCTGATTAGCTATTTTGACACCTTGTCATGAGACCAGCGCATTATCCTAAGTATACTGAGCGATTATTCTCTCATTCTTTTTTCAGCTTTCTTTCTTTAATGAGGTCAAGACTATTCCGTTTCCTTTCTTTTCCCAATTAACCTCCTTCCACTATCTCTGCTGCCTGAACCAAGCCTCTCTTATTCAGACAAGAACCCAAGGAAGACCACATGTGGTCCAGATGCAGCCATCCAGGCTCCAGTATGAGCTGCAATCTGCAGAATATTAGGGGAGAGCTCCTCTGACGTAAGTTATTTGATGGAAGGAAGCACATTATGGTTCAAAGGGGAAGGCCAGAATGTTGCATAGGAGTCAGCTTTCCTGTTGCAGGACATTTTTTGACCTATGAAGATGAAACTAAGGCCTTCAGGTGTCAGAAATCGATACTTCATCCAGCTTCTATGAGCTGGTAGCAGAGCAGTGTCGCAGAGAAGTCGGAAAATAATAGATTATTTAAACCATAATTTTCCATGTCTAAGACACCACCATTATTCATCTCCTGGATACACTAATAAACAGTACACTGTCTTATCCAGGGGAAAAGAGACATGTTGGAGGTTAAATGTTACAAATAAGACAGGAATGGAAGTAATAGGGGAAAGAAACTGTGTCATTGCAGGACAAAATCTTTTCAACAAACATCACTGCAAAAAATCATGGCCATGTCATGAAACAAAAATGTCACGGCCCACACAGCTACCTTACTGCACATGATCACAGGTAGGGCATGGGTCTGTGAGAAACTGAAAAAATATATATATAAAAAAAAAAAGGCCAGAAGAGACATTATTCCTCTATCATATTCAGTTTATAAAAGCATGAATGAGGCTTTGATATCAGATAGGTAGGTTAGTTTTTTTCTTTCCTGTTAAATCACATTGTTGTAAAAAGGCTTTCCAGAAAGCCAAAGCCTCTGAAACAGAGCTATGCCAGCTTGAGTTTCTTGGCATTTAGCAATACTAATTGTCCCTTTTTGCCTTGCTGCTCTTTGCCATATTTCTTGGAAAACAACAGCTGTGTTTATTCAAATAGCAGTATCCTGATGACTTGATGATAGGCTAATCTGCAGGAATTTCGAGTGTGACTGTCCTGTAGGAATCTCTGCAGAGCACCATACAATTGCCTTTGAATGACACAAATCCTTGGAGAGACTTCCATAGTTCTGCTGGGCTGAAGGTTACCCCTGTCTGCTGAGTTCACCGCTATTTCCTGCAGCACGCACCATATTTTTCAGATTTTGTGGAATATTTTCCCCATGCATCAAAGTCAGAAAGTAATTCCACAACATAATCAGTTGCCCTGCACTGCACTCTAAGCAGAGGGATGGAGGCAGTACTTTGAATTACAATGGAAACAAGCTTCAGCATTCATCTGGAAATCAGGGCTATAAATTCAGCGGGTTTGTCAGTGTTCCCTGTGAAACAATGCAAGCTTTAGACTACACGATATCTTAGCAAGCACTTTTTATAAATCAGGTGATCCAGAAGAAAAGCAACCGTATGAGAGGAGCTGAATTAACCACGTGTGCTCAAAAAGCAGTGCTCAGACAAGCTGGCGTTTACTGTTGTATCAGAAGAGCACGCCCAGCTAATAACTGACCACCAAGTGCTTGCTCAGCACCTTCATTAATTAGGGGAACTAGGATGAACGAAGGGTTTTCCCCACCTTAGTGCTGTGTTGACACATGCAGCAACAGGCACAGTTTCCCCCTCACTGCTGCAGGGACAGGGCAGGGCACGTCCAGCACTGCCATCCCACGCTGCCCAAAGGACACTCCACCACTCCCTGAGCAGCTGTGCCAGTGCATTGCCACCTTTTAGGAGAAGGAATTGTTCCCAGTATCCAACCTGAGCCTGCTCTGGCACAACTGGAGACCACCAACTCTCAGCAAAAATCTATGGGCACGGTAGCAGAGTGACCGCAGATATCTCCTTCAACACAAGGAAGGAGAGATGGTTACAGAGGAGCAGGGAGAACATTCCACTTGTTAACCTTAACTTAGAGAAAAGCTTCATGTTACATATAATCTGATGTAACCACACCTGGAGGTCTGGGAACACGAATGGATCTATTGCCTTAAAAGCAGACAGCACTTAGGTAAAAATCAAAAATGATGTGGCTTTGTACCCATAAACCATAAGAATGGTGATTAATTACACCCATTTGTAAAAAGTGCTCCAGCCAAGTTTTTCTAGGTTCAGCATCTAGTCCTGGATCTCACTACATCTTTGCTAAATAATTTCTCATACAGCATATATTTATTACAGATGAAGTCACTGCACAAGTTATAGTTTGATAAGACCAATACATCATGCTGTGCCCATTTAGTGACTATATACTTTTTCTGGGAATGGCATTTGCCAGTACGTTTGTGATGCTCTCATCTCTTCTGAAGTGCAAATAAGGATCGTGAACACAAGGACTGACACCATACGGCCACAGAGTTCATCTGAGGGCCGCACACAGCCCGGTCACTACAGCTTTCTCATTGTCTTGTATGTCACTGATAACAGCAAACAGCATCAGACTAGCTCTCTGCTAGGAGCTAACCCCTCGGGTACTGTGTCTTCAGGCTGCTCTCTGAGGGCAGTTAGCCAGCTCCGAGCTGATCCACCATGAGTGAGGAAACGATTTCTACTTCTTAATCAGCATTTCAGGTAAGACTCAATTCAAATGTTTGATTTAAGTTTAGATTTATGTCATTATCTTTTCCAGCCTAACCTGCAGAAAAGCTGCGAATAGGATAAAAGATCAGGTTAGCTTGACCTTCTCTAATTCCAGAACTCCCTACTGACTGGATGGTTATTGCTCCCATTCATTTCCTTATTCAAATCATTCTATATTCTTTGCTAGTATTTCTTTTTTCCAAAACTGAAGAAGCAATTCCATTTCTGCTTTTGTCTGCACGCATTTAATTACATAGCCCCAATCTGCACAGAAATGGAATCACTTCATCATTTTCCTTGCCCATCTTCAACCCATGATAATTCAAACTGTTTTCGCATGCACTGAATCCCTGACCAGCTGAGCAGTTTAAAAGAAAGCTGCTTTAAAAGAAAGCACATTGTTTCGCGGTATTACAGATCAGTGCTTCTCTCTCTTAGAAAAACAAACAAACAAACAAAAAAACACCAATCCCCCTCAAAAGCACATCAGTCCCCAAGTGGAGATTCAGGAAATAAAGGCTTGGTTTACATGTGATATACATAATACTATCCCACTGACGTTGATGATTCTCTACAAGTGTACCATAAGAGCTGATGGACTGAACAAAATTGGTGCCATTTTCCTTCACATGACTGAGTTTCACTTTGTTGGACAATTAACTACAAGCAGTACATCTTATTTGGATATCTGGATTAAAAATTAGCTAAGACGTTTATTCTGCATTTGGAATATGCAGACAAAAAAAAAAAAAAAAGTTCAAAAGCCTAAAGAACAAAAGTATGCAAGGCCTTCTTTCTTCAAAATAAATAAGATCTACTTATCAATTAATCAATTTGTTAGCTGCTCATCATCTCAGCACGTATCCACCTTAAATATTCATTTCGAGAAAGTTATTAGTTATTAGAGCCTTCCCATACAGTGCCTTGCATTACCTGTAACAGAAACTGTCTTCAGCAAAATAATAATAAAAAAAATTAGTAAATTTTTGCTCAGGTTCTTGAGACCTCATCACGGAGAAACCACTGTCAGCAAAATAAACTGCTTTTACCCAGGGTAAGTATATTTAATTATTATTAATGCACTGAGCACAGCTGAAGTGCTCAGAATCCTAACAAAGCTGAACTAAGCTACACATTACGCATTTATTCATTCCTCTCTTCAGGACTTCTTTCTCCATACCAAATTTGCTTACACTTACTTCAAACAGCAATTGGCAGTAAGCATCTGAGCTCACTTGAAAGAGCACAAAGTATTCCTGCATTATAAAAGCACAATAGCAGCACATTCTCTTTCCTGGCGATCTATTTTCATATAAATGGCTTTAACCTGAGCTGCTGCCTAGCTTTGAAGAAATGAATTATCTTGGAAGAGTATCTGCTCTGGTGCAGACAGCAAATGCTCTAGACTCTTCTCCCTGCTTTTAAGCCAGGGTTCCCACGCCAGCCACAGGATTTGGCTTATACCTCGCATAGGGCAAAGTGCAGTCTGGAGCCCTCGAGGTACACAAATTGACAGAAAAGTTTGAATTGAACCCCAAAAGGGGAATAGCTACAAATTCACCCTGCAACCACGCCTGAGCAACGTGCATGGAGAAGCAATGAGCCCACAACCCTGCACCCTACAGCTCCTTGCAGCTCACCACATCCCACACCCTGGATGGGCATCCAGGTATCCATCTCCTGGGGACACTCCTGCACAGTGCTCATGAAGAAGGCCAGGTCTGCACGTACCTCATCTGACGGTGAAGTTTTCTGCTCTTTTCCCAAATCCAGGGCATCCCCAGTAGCTCCCATCCCCCACCTCACCCTGCCAAGGTCAGGCACCTCCACATGCAGAGGGCTTCTCACTTTTAAGAGGGAAATGCAGATAATTAGATAATTTACAGTCCACTCTATAATTAAAACAGAGGATGCCCTTAATGTCACAGCTCGTGTTCACAGTTCATTATTCATCAGCTGTCACTCAAACAGTGTCAGCTATCTATTTCTTATAATTGCAGTGTTCACATCAGGCACTCTGCTGGTACGAAGGCCTCCTGCTGAATGTCTGAAAAGTACATGCAGGACTCTTCCAACATCAGAATCCGGAGGAGCTGGCATTCCTTAGCACCAGAGAGGTCTGATTTCCTGACTGCTCCCCTACAAATCCTGAGTTGTTTCAGCTCACGTCTGAGCTCAAGGCTCTTTGCTGTATTGTAAGACAAATGAGAGTAACAAGTAATACAATGTATATTTATGCTATAATTTGGATCATTAAATAAAAAGTCACTGTATACACACAGCTGCTTTTTGGAAAGCAACAGTAATTTCCTGCTTCTCAATGACTTGAACAAATGTGGTAAGTTTTATTTGAAAGTCTTTTTGCTTGTTACTTAATTGGCAAATTCTTGTGTCAAAGCATTCGAATCATTCATAGAATTGAAAAAAAAAAAAAAGAAACAAAATAAAAAATGCTGAAACACTTACTGCCAGAGCACGTCTGCAGAAGTCAGAAAACCACAACAGGCTCAGTTTCACTTCCTGCCAGCAGTCCTAGGCAGGGTTGGTGTACGTGAAGCATCCCAGGTGACTGCAGCCCACTTATGTGCACATTCTCTTTAAAGCTGATACAATCAGATTGTCAGCCCCAGAACTTTCCCACTTTGCTTTATTTTTGTAATTCTAAAATACCCACTTCCTTTGCTAAGATAGAAAAAGTCATTTTTGGAAAGTTGACAGCGCTGAACAGAATAAACATTTCTTAGTGATTCGTGGAACACACATAAGCAACAAGGACTGTGCTCCCTGAGAATCAAAGTTTTACATTTTCTCTACTTAATAGTTTTGCTGTGATGATAAACGAAATGTTCTCCTCAACTTTAATTTAAGGAAAACGTTATCTGACCCCGTATTCAAGACCGGACAATGCAGAGAGCTGGGTGTTGTGATCCAGTTCTGAAGGCTTCTACAGAAGACATCGAGCTTCAGGTCACACAAGCACAGCAAGTTCAATCCCCACCAGGTGCATTCGGGCCAGCAGCCTGGGCTGCTGAATGTGGAGCTCAGTGCAGAGCACCCTGCACGCTCCCAGCTTCACGAGGAGGAGACATCTCTTTGAAGGCACTGGGCCAGCAAGGTGGGACCCCATAATCTCATCCCAGTATGATTCTATAGGGCTTAAGGATGAGGCCTAGATTACAGTGGAAGAGACTCTGTCATGTCTCTAAAAATCCTTGACTCAAGTTTAGAAATCAGTCTGAATAAGAAATGAGTATGCATTAATGCTCAAAAAAGGAACATTCATAATTAAACTATTACTCTTCGTTTACTTGCCTTCTCCCTGTTTCAGACTGAAGGCTCAGTTTCTGTTTAATATCCCTAACAGGTAACTCTCAGTCTCTGCAGAGATTTACATTTGATCTCCAGAACAGTAGAAGGGATTTTGCACAAATCTTTCTAATTTGCTGTGCATACATCACTGCCACGGTTCTTTCAAACGTAACTATTTTGTCTCCTGCTTACAGTACAGACAGCACACATGTATGTAAGCTACACATGCAGGGCTCCTCACCAGCTTCGTAAAAATAAAACTCCATTAAATAAAGCTGTGGAAAATACACAGATATTTGGAAAAGGGAGACAGACAGGAAAGGAAGATTTGATTACACTGCTCTTAACACAGTTAAAATAGTGACAGTTGAGAATTTTGTCCAGCAGTGCATACTGCCATGGAAATCTCCTGATTTTGTTTGTTGTTTCTGAAATTCAGAATTCAGCAGTCAAGTTCTGAAAGACTTCACATCTTTTGTGACTGAAATAATTCATAGTCTGGGCAGCAAAGTCTGGATCCAAATTTAAAACGGAAGTGATCACTGAGACGTATGTTATGGAAGTGTCCTGACAAAGAGACCAAGGACTTCTGAAGAAATGTGGGCATGAGAAGACTTATAAAACTTATTTCCTGCACTTCCACTTTCTGACCTGTGAAAACACGTCACTCCTTCCCAACACCGCGACTTGGAGGAGTGGAGAGGAAAGCTCCGGAGTGACCAATCTCATCTGAGTCTTCCTTCTATTTATTGACTTCAGACAGCTATAACTTACCAAGTAAACTGCCTGGCACCGGTGGACAAACTCCAAATCTGTGCTTTCCATTACCACTGAGAGCAGAAAGCATCTCAGCTGTATGCCAAATGCAACTAGGTAAAGTAATCGATGCGGGGAGGAGGCGAGCAGCTTAATCACAAGTTGTACAGTGCTGTACCCTGAAAGCAGGTTGATGTAATCTCCACCATTTGCAGCTATTTCTAATCTAGCACTGTACAGGTGTTTACAGTCAGTTTTGTGCTAGCCTTGTATGACCTGAGTCTGGTTTTAATTGCTTAACAAACGTAATTTTATTAGCGAGACAAAGATATAGCTAACCCTAATAAGCTGACTTCAAAATATAAAGAGCCTTTCAAGATTGGATTTTTAGTTAGCATGCTGCTCTTTCTTTAGTATCTAATTGATTTTCTTGATATCTCTTTAGCCTGGCATGCTGCCTGCCTAAGTACTTTATCTGACCTTCAGGCTCCTTGCCAGGTATTGATCCAGTCCCTACAATGGCTGTGCTGTAGCTGCTCTTCCAACTTTGATAAGGGCTAATGAACCAGCACCACTGAGACAGGAAGTCAATGGTCACAAAATTTCTATCATCCTGCTCTCCCTATCTACTTCTGTAAGTACTCTGAGTAACGCTGAAATAACATCCTGAGCAGGCCACTTGTGCTTGTATTCCGAATTCCCCTTCCTGAAAATATGTTCCCCCCAAAAAAAAACAACAACAACAAAAAAAAGTGTTTAGATAGAATTTTCATAATGCAGTTAAAAGAGAACTTTTTAAGATTCAAAGAGCAGAAATAGGAGCAAACAACTTCTTAAATATCAAAACAATACAAAAAGCAAGAAAAAGAAATCAGATCATTCAGCAACATCTTTTATACACAAGTAAATGAAAATATTCGGGGTACTGCAGAACCACGAAGAAAAGGAAAGTTCCAATACCAATATTTGCTATAAATTAGTAATAGCAAAATACAGCTTAGATTTAAAACAGGAAAAAAAATATTAAACCTGACAATATTCTTGCAATAGCAACCATCAAGTTTACATTTGTCCAAATCCCACTTCAGTCATGTCAGTCCTGTTGGTCAAGTTACCAAAGCCACTAAGCAACCTGAAAGTAAGACTAATGTAAGGTGTTTCAAGCACTTTATACTATGTATGGACCCACAGTGTAAGACAGAAGAAGCTAATGGATCACCTCCACACATGTTCAAAAGCAGAGCATCGGTTTGCAACGGCATCATAAGATGGGACTTCGGTTTCTTCAAGGTCTGTTCAGGGCATACAAATACATCACATGCAGAAGAGCAGTACTGCACAAGGGCAGTAGTCAAGGCCCACAGACAGACATATTCTGGAGAATCATTTCAGTCTCATTTCTGGAGTTTTCTAGTGGCTTAGGTTTCTTTGTTTTGCCCCACATAGACATAGTGAGGAGCCTTTGGTTCCTGAGGAGAGCCCAGACTTTGCAAGTATTGGTTGAACCCCTGTGCTGTTCAAAACATGAGATGCAACTACTGAATCTTTCAGTCTCTTTAAAATATTCACACTGGATGCACAAGAAATACTGCCAAAGAAATACATTAAAAATTGTATTCAAGGACAACTGTTCCAGAGTGCACAAATAAGAGATGAGAACCACGTTTGGAAGCTACTTCTGCCCTGAGGCACCTGTGACTCCAGAACAAATTCCAGGTTGTAACTGCAAGTTACTCTGGATGCAAAAAGATGTCCCAAAGTATTCTGCTCTGCCATGCCCCGTGTATTTGCTTGAAACCATTCAGCAGGATTTCAGAAGTTATCCTGAGCAGACTCCACTGAAAGCCAGGAGCCTGCAGCAAAGCAGAACTCCTTCAATCACAAACTTGGACAGAAAAGGAAAGAATGAAGTTAGACAGGGGGGAAGCTCCAGCAGGGAAAATGAAGGATTTTTCCAGTGACAAAATATTACAAACACAAGTGTCACATAAAGGGCCTTTTTCCAGGTACAGGAAAATCTTCTGTGTAATTCCACGTCCTCAGGTGCTCAGGAAACAACATATGCTTCACCTCTCTGCAAACTGCTGTGCCTCCCCACCCTGTTGGTACCAGCCTGGTCAGAAGCTTAAGAAGTCCTGTGATTTTTGCAGGGACTCGTCTACAGCCCTCCAAAGAAGTAATTTAAACTCTGAATTAAGATTGTGTAGATTGATCCACTATTTAAATTTATTTGGCCTCCCATAAGTGCAGTGATGCTCCGTCTATAAGCGGAGCAGGAAGACGCCTCACAGACGTTTGGCACAGCCCCAGCAGAGGCAGACGAGATCTGCTCCTGCAAAGTAGCTGTGCAAGGGCAGAAGAGCTTTACTTGGATGGAGATTGGCTGAAGTCCTGGCTCGTAAAATAAATGCATCTGACAGCAAAGCCAGCAATGAAGTGAACGAAATCGGCCTCACTGAAACACCACTGGATAGGTCTACACATGTAGCTTCTGGTGCTAAAACAAAATGAGTAAACTGAGAGCCCACTCTTCAAACTACGTTTCTCAATTTGCTTCTGCCACAGCAACTTCCTGCTATGATTTCACAGCTTCAGCTCAGGTGAAGGAGTTTGAAAGGAGGATTCCACTGCTCCTGTGAATAGCTGCTGAGCCCACTGCTCCACCTGGAAGGGAAAGTCCTGCACTGGACCCCAGACCAGGGATCCTACTCCTGGGCAGCTCCACAGGGGAAGAGAAGGACACATGAAAGTGCTGAATGAAAACCTGGAGGAAGCACTGAAAAAAGGGCAAATGGGGAATGCAGCTCAGAAGTCTGTAATAGGGAGCGAGACTAAGCAGGACATGGGGCTGAGGATGAGAGAGATATACAGGATCTGGTTTCCTTATCTTTAGGGGAAGGACTAATTTGCTTTAGTTGCAATTAGCCTTTTTACCTTTTAAGTGCTGACATTTAGTCCAGATTTATATGTTGCTGTGTGTCTATCTGGGAACAGTCTGTATTTGGAGCCAGTGATTTTTCTTTATTATTATTGCTAACGACACAGACTGAACAAATGGGGCATGGGAACTACTAAGTTCGACACAAACTTTGCTAGGTCTGGAAAATCTCCTTAGCATCAACGACCATGATGCTCAGTGGCAAACCATCAGCTAACAGAGATGTGAATGGACGAGCTTCTGGGCTTTGCTTCCAGAAAAGCATCAAAGTCACGTTCAGTTTGATTCAATTTCACTGATCTTCAGAAAAACTGCTGCAAGGCATATGCTGTTCCAAGCTTTCGCCAAACTGCTTCAGCAGGAGGTTTGAGGACTAAACTGTAGAGTGAATTTCCTGAGATCAGTTAAAATCTGTTCGTGCTTCCAATTATTTATCCTCTCTGAGAAATTCCTGGCTTTTCTGGTGTCATTTTTCTTGTAATGCCATCCCATCTCAATTCCCTGTTATCACCAACTCTGGTAGTTTCCTGACCTGATGCATTAATACTTGCTCTTCTGCCTTTAGCATTCCTTCATTTCTCATCACCTCTCTACATAACATGCTCTACTGATACCAGCCATAACCTGGATTTCTTTTCTCAACAAAGTTCCCGTCTTACACAGAAACTCTCCAACAGATGATACAGAACAGAAGCATCTAGCAAACACTGTCACATGTACAGCAAGATTTTAGGTGAGGCTAATCCAGTTGAGTCTGATGATACCATGGCTCTTCTTTCGCAGGATGGGATAATGCAGTTCAGCTGCCCTCACAAGGAACAGAAAAGTTACTGTATGCTCTAACACTGATACTGTTTAAAGGAACTGACAAGAATGAAAGACAAAAGACTTCAGGTGCTATTCCTTACCTTTCCTATTTCAGAATCTTCCATATAAGTGTTAAATTTTTAAGTTGAAAACAAAGAAAAACCACTACTGTTGACACAATAGAGTGAAGAGCTCTCACAAAGTAAGAAGAACAGAGACGTGCAGTGACTGTCTCAGGTATGCAGAATTTTGAAACCAAATAACACAAAAGCAGAAGAATCTCTCTTACCTGCTTTTAGTGACTGCAGGCGTTTACTATGCAGAAAATTAAGCAGCTTAATATCAACATGAGAATACACAGAACAATTTAATGACATTCGCTCTTCTTCAGAATCTGGTTCAAATTGGGCTTAACCCACATGGCTGAAATAAGGCTCTCACTCACAAGTGAGCATCACGGAGAAGCAAAACAGATTTTTTGCAAAACATCCAGATGTGCCTTGGCTGCCAAGAAGGAACTTTTAGGCTAGAAATAAGGGTAGAGATCTATTGAAAAGCCTATGCAGTCCCTACTTCTAGTGCAGCTCCCTCAAAATATACATCTAGATCTCTTTTGTGATGACTAAATTTCTCCCGAGAGTTTGATTCATAAAAGTGTTGGTTTAATCATCGCCGACTTAATGATTCTTTTGCAATGTCAATTAAACTGCATGAAAAATTAAATATGAGGACCTTTGAAATTACACATTTCAAAAATATTATTTTCAATTCTCGTTACATAATCCTTTCAGAACTGTCAAAGGATAACGCTGCGCTAAGGTTTGACTCATTACTCATGGCAATGCTTGTTGGAACTCAGAGCTGGCAGATATTGAAAAGCCAAACTCACCTGAAATGAAGAAATTCCCGAAGTGTAACAGCAAGATTAGCCAGTGTTATGCAGAAGGGAAGCATACACACCAGGGGGGTGATCAAGACTCCCAAACAGTAAGTTTTACACTGCTACCATCATGATAAAACTCCAATAATACAACGATTTAAAATTTCTGTACAGTAAGTTAAATATCCAATGTGAGTTCCTACTTTTGTTCTTTGAAAACACCTTAATCCCTTTCCCTGGGAACATTTCTTTTCAGCTAGTTTTCCCCTTTCCATCTGCCCCCACCCCCACTCCACGTCGCAGTGGGAATGGATGTTCTCCTCTTGACTTTTTCATTTAATTCTGTTAGAAAGTTGCCTCAATACTGCTAACTACCTCCAGCAGTTTTGTAATGGTGTGCTTTAAACTTAAATGTACTGTGGAGTATTTATTTTAGCACCCAGCACTGCCATCAAGCAAGAACCTGCTGCAGTTCCCTCTTTAGGGAATAACTCATGTTGCCTTCATTGTCTCTTGTATGGGAAAATAAATGAGAGGTTTTATGTGGGATTTCCCTCAAGGAAAACACATTCAAATAAGCCCAGAAACATACAAGACTCTCTTTGCTTTTCCTAGCCCAACAGATCTCCAGTACAGGTCACACGGTGCTTGTCATGTGAGTATCAGGGGTAAGCACATTTAAGGAAACCAAACAAAATCTGACAGCTATATTTGTAATAAACGACACCATTCATGAAGCTGACTATTTTCCACACAACCATTATCTTACATAGAACAGCAAAACACAGTAAGAAAACCTAAAATTGCAGGCAACCAAATTACCATGAGAATCTGGCTTCAGTGTTCGCCACAGTCTCCAGTTGTTTCTATCAGCCTAGAAAGCCTCATGGTTGATTCTACCTCATATATACACCCTGGGAAGCAGTCCACCCATTCTCTCACTCCATCTTTCATATAAATTTGTTCAAAAATAAAAAAAAAAAGGAAAGCAGCACAGAGGCTCAAAAAAACTTTAAACAAACCAACAACACAACTAGTCCCCAAGCAAACACTTTCAAGGGGAAAACTTGCCTTTTAACACACACGTGCCTTCCAAGATTCTCATTAACAGAAATCACAGGCTCACTAGTGGAAGTGCTGGTACTCAGACATTCAGAAAGTATTCAGACTGGTTAGGATAACAACCTTTGAACAGCTTACAACACCAATTCAATGTGCTTATTAACCACTGCTGACAAACACACAAACAAAGATGTGAATCTTTTCTGCTTTTCTTTCCATGGATTCCCACACTGCACAAATACGACTAACCCTGCCCACACATACGCTGCAGTACTCATTATTCTTTATTCATTAGTTAAACAGCTCAAATCATCCCATCAAGACTTGTGTGACCGGCCATACGGCGAAGGGAGTGAAAGACCACAATCCTCGAGCTGAAACATCACTGTCTGAAATAAACTCAGCCAACCTCACACTCCAAACCACAACACTCCCTTTCCCTGATGAATAATTTCCTAATATCCATTTGTACTCGTCTTTGTTACACAGTTGTAAACCTAGTCAAACAATACCACTGATAACAGTAAGAATGTTCTGGAAACAATGTTGTTTAAGAGCTGTCCTTAGTGATGATGAAAACAAATGAAATTCTGAAGGTAAAGACCATTTTTGTTTCCATGGGGTAATGAGTTATTTGGTGGCTGTCTGTGTTTCATATCCCTCTCATAACCTGAAGCTACATCTGTGTAAATGGAGCATATCAGCCCTGTCCAGACCTCAGTAGTCATTAACATTTTATGTTTGGAAGGTTATTCTCCAAATGACCCTATTTTGATTTTTAGAAGGAGAATCTAATGGAAACTTCTATCATGTTAGCAACTTCTGTTATGTTTTCTCTTGGCAATGTCAACTGAAGGAAGAAAGCAGAAGGTGGGAAGCCCGGAGTACTACACCAATTTTAATGTCATTTTGTGATCCTTCACCTCTATTTCCTCACTTTCCACATAAGTATACAATTTAGATCAAGTAACACATCACAGAGATGCTGCAAGGCACAGAGGGATATACAAATAAGCTCTCATTTGTACGTAGAACATCATGCTCTGTGGATGCCTACTAAGAAAACCAAAAACTGCAGTATGCAGGTATCATCGTTCCACTTGTAGCTCAGGGTTACTGTGACAAGACAGTTGCATGTGTCTTTGAAATATGGAAATACTGTCTTCCTGGTTGCTTGGGAGATGTCCTTCAGGCATGTAATAATTTAGGACCTGATTACCTGAAGTATCATCTGCTATAATTGCTCAATATCACCTATGTTTGCAAAGCACTGGAAAGATGTACAAAAGGCAGCCTAGCCCAGAAAAGATAGAACCAAGAACCTCCCACACATACATGAAGGCCTTTTCTTCTTTTGTTTTAGAGTAGAACCTGCGAGGTGAAATAAGGGAAAGACTCCCATAACTAGCTGAGAAGAAACATGAAATCATTTACAAACTGTCACAGGCAAACGTAAACAAGATGGTAATGAACAATTTTTCAGCTGAGAGTGATAGCTTCAGAAATTGCTGTTGCAATTATCATGGCATTATTACAAGATATGCAAACTCATACATTACACCACGTGGCAGCTCAGCCCCATGCACTGTCCTGCTGTATGACACTGAAAGTTGCTTCCACATCCTAGGCAAAGTGCATTAATACTGAGTAGCTCACTTTCTGGAGCCCTGTTATAAGCTGAGTTCCCATCAGAGTGAAAACGGCCTAGGGCAATTTTCTAAGGAAACTTCAGCCACACATTTCAGAACTTCAGGTCAACGTTCTCCACCATAATCACCAGTTTCTATGGAAAGAAAGAATAGGAAAACATAATCATCAAACCAATCCTTACTAGCCTCACTACAGATTTTGCAGATGATCGTTGCCTAGAACAAGATTCCAGGGAAACCTTGGAATTGTGGCTTACTATTTTGACTTCTAATCATCCATCCTGCTACCATCCAGGAGGTACAGCACCTCCAAGACAGATAAAAAAGCAGAAGGTGTGTGATGTCTCAGTTAACCCTGCTCACAGAGTGGCATCTTGGTTTAACTTGTTGATACAAGTGGGTTGGAGCCAAGAAAACAGTTATGACAGGAGCACATTTTCCCTCCTGCCAGACCTGGCATGGGCTGCTGAACTCTGGCAGAAGAACAGGGCAGATCCTGGGGCCAGGTGATCCAACCACCTCAAAGCAAGATGAGCTGGAACTGGTTTGTCAAAGCTCCCGTGCATCACCAACCTGAAAGCATTTATTCTAATGCCCTACTGCATGAAACAATACCAGTAGAGAGGAATGTCAGCAAAATTCAACCCTTATCAGTGCAGTATTAAAAATGAATCACGACATTCACACCACAGGAGCTCCATCCTACTCCAGAACTGTGTGCAGTGTTCAGCTGGATCTCCAGGCAGCTTTCTGCAGCAATCAACGCTCTGCAGTGGATGAGGAAATATGCTGCTGCACACTTGCAGCAAGGGATTTCTGCAGCGTACTTCAGACTTTGGAAGAGGCAGAGAAGGAAAACCCTGCTAGAAGCAATAACTCTTTTTAGTCATCATTTGTGGGCAACCCTGCCCACAGAAGAAAGGTTGGAACTAGATGATCTTTAAGGTTCCTTCCAACCTAAGCTATTCTATGATCCTTAATGTTAGAGCTGCCTTGAACTTGTTATCAAATGATGGCTGTCATTCTGAAGATGCTCTGGTACAATGCCTCCTGAGAGAGGGGCTGCTGGGGCAGCTGGATACCAGGGAATGTGCAGGCAAGGAGAGCAGGACAGTGGCAGCACAGAAAGCTTTGGGGAGGGCAAGCAGCACAGCACACCCTGCAGCATCTGGGAGCTACCAAGCAAGATCGACTTTGCACTGCTAATCGCTTCCTCCATGTGCAGTTTATGCTTTGTAACACTAACCCAGATAGCCTGGATAATGAGACTAAAGAACTGCTTTCCAGGTCACTGATGATTAAAGGGGTAGAGTTAGCACTGACAGCAAACTGTTGCTCTGTTTCAGCAATGATTACCAGCACTCGGATACAACTAAACGGAGCCCATCATTTTCTGTCTGTATGAAATGCTGGATTTTTGTTGTCCACTTTATATATAAATTAACAGAATATTGTTTAAAGAAATTAGATCCTTTTTTTTCTTTTTTTGCTAATTGTTGTTTTGGTTCTATTAAAACGTTCCTATTTTCACCATAAACTAATGTGTTTAATGTTTCCAAACTAAATACTTGGTCGGTAGAGATGTGTAACCCGCCTCATTCCATCTGTCAATGCATCCACTACTTTTGACCACAGTTAATGGAATTAATGTCATTTGTTTCAGTCAAATCGTATTGTAAAGCCCACGTCTAATCTATGACGTATACAGATAAACAGATTTACAAAGCAGTAGCTTACATGGCACCTTATCTTTCAAGGTCACAGGTCACACGGCAACGAATCCAACTTTGAGACACAAACATACTTATCCCACACGTGGTATATATTGCTCTAGGTATTTATATGACCTATAGACGTGCTCAAAATATCAATAGGAATAATTATCCATTAAACAGCATTTACTATGAATCTTGCCCATTTTTTCAGACCTTAGTCTATGTCCCAGTTGACACCACTTTATTGTTGTTATTGCTTAAACTTATCGTGACTTTTGTCAAGAATTCAAATTAAAAACTGGACAGAAAAAAAAATTAAAGCTGAAGACTTGTTCTGTTTGATAAATTAGGCTGCATCCAAAACATGTTCTATGGGAAGTCACTAATTTACGTATCCATTTCATCCTGAACTGAACAAAAGAAGGCATTTCTGTCAGGTAACACGATCCCACATGTGCTGAAACGGAACACATGGGCACAGCATAACTTCTGGTTGACTGTGTTCTGGCTCAGAAAACAGCAGCCTTCAACCAGTGAGCTGCCTACAGGACAGGAAAAAATGAGATTAACAAATAACTGTGAGATAATGCAAGTACTGCATCTTGGAAGGCATCTTCATCATTTGTATGTTAATGAACACCTGCATTCAGAGCTGCATTTTAAATGGACGTTTGCAGCAACTTAAATTAACCAAAGGAAAAGAAGCTAATTTTGTGGCTGCCTTCTTATACTGTCTTAGACCAAGGAGTTACAATTCAATTTTCTAAACCAGTTTAAAAACTCTATTACAACAAATTTCCTTGTTAAAAATAAAGAAATAAGACAGTATGAATAAGCTGAAGCCATTTTACAAGCTTTTAAAAACTGTGCTATGGGCTAGATCTTAGATTAATGTTTGTGATGCACACTGAAAACCTGTAAAGCATTTATGTAATTGCTAAGCATTATTATTTTTTATTACTGTAACAGATGGAACCAATCCATCTTTCTAGATAATATCTCATAAATGATTCATTACTACTCCTTTAACCTAAAGTCTTTTGTATTTTGCAGATCCACGAGAAATAACTATTAGGAAGCTCTGTGCATTGTAGTATGAAAACCACCTAATGCCTTCCACATTTAGGAGCCCCGCTAACACTGGAGCCTCATAATTTTCACATTGCTCCTGCTCCTCTCAGAATTTGTTACTTCTGCAAGATACTTTTCTGCATTTTCCACCACTGGTTTTCAGATGATGTAAAATACCACTGCAAGCTACTGGTAATGTTAATAGCTTATATGGCTGCCATTGGCTGCAAACATAGGCTAGATAAATGCTGTATAGCAGACAAAAGTACCTCCCACAAATGCATGCCATAGTTTTATAATGCAGCATCTTGGCCTCAATTGCTAATGAAGAAATGTTACGTAATCATCCTGACCATCTTTCCTTTGTCCAATAACTTTCTGAACAGTTTCAATCCAATCTGAAAGCCAAGTAGACATCTCTCGGATATGAGTTTCTATCAGCTTAATGAAAACTGATGGCTGGAACAGAAAAGAAATACACAAATGAGTACTGTCACTGGTAAAAAGGCCTAAATCCCCCACGCCTGGCCTGCCTCTGGCCACTCAGACACTGTTAGCTCAAGATTAGACAAAGTAAATGCCATCTCCTGTCCACCTGACAGACCACTGGCAATATCTTCAAGGAAAAGTTTGTCAAAAACGTATTAAAGAATGACTGAAGCAAAGTAATCGTAATAGCATCAATGACTGATGAACACTGCAAAGTTCAAAACGCAAAACCTGTTTGCTTAAAAAAAAAGCACTTCCTGGATTGTGAGAACAAAACAAAAAATGCAGGGAGAGAATCTAAATCTGCTCACCTGGTTTTTTGTTACTGACCTAGCCCATATCATGAGCAAACTGCTCCCAGAGCCAAGGCTTTTATCTGCTGTGCTTGCAGAGAGCTTGCAGGTCTCCACTGTTTATATGGTATTACTGGGGTTATTCAACCTGCTCATTACATACAGAACAATTAGCTACTTTCAGCAGACCTCAGTATAACGGTATAGATACCTGAAAGTGATGAGTCTTACTATGGCATCTGAAATCTTTATGGGTTTTACCAGTGAAGAAACATTCCATTCTGCATGTAGTCATACAAACACTGTGACGTGAACGCCAAGAAAAGGACCCATGTTATCCTGCTTCGTGTCCAGGACTTTTCAGCTGAGTGCATTTTGAGTCAGTTCCAGTGTCACTTTTTTACCCAGTCACATTAGCTCAGGACTTGGGGTGCTGAAGTAAGCAGTCTGCCTCAGGCTTGAGTTTCACAATATGGTCAGCACTCACTTGATAGAAATCTCATTAAACCACAAATACAAAGGGATCAGAAAGTATAAACTATCACGAAATTTTCAGCCATTGTATTTCAAAAGAAAAAAAAAAAGATTACAAAGATAAAAATGAACAAATCCCTCCAAGACAAACCAAAGCCAACATGCAAAACAACAGTCTGTACCTCAAAGGTTAATAAACTCCCAAGCATTAAAACCCCCTGCTCAAAACACCCCCTGCAAAGATGTTTTATTCATCACCACCACATATTTACTTAATCTGGAAAAATGATTGGAGGCTGAAATAATGGAATTCTGTCATCAGCCATTTTGACACTGGGTTTCTTCCATACAGTTCAAAACAAGGTACTGTTCCACTCAAGAAACCACATCAAAACATCTCTGGAATAAATGAGGCCATCTTTGACTTAAAAAATACCACGTGATCTTAACTACTCCAACTGCAAGTAGTTTCAAACTCATTTTTTGCTCACAAAACACTAAGTTGCCTTAAAGTTTCCCCTTAAAATCTAAATTCGACTGAAAATTTCATGCAAATGCATGTAAAAGCACAGTTTGCAAAACTTAAAAAAGAAAAGTTAAATGTAGAATAATATGTTTCCTAAGGAGCTTCAAATTCCACATCAAACTGAAGGAGGACGGAGCCAGATTCTCCTCTGGTAGAAGATGACAAGCAGAACGGGCAGGCAGAACTCCCAGTCTTGCTGCTTGGGGTGATGATACCATTCCTAAAAACTCTTCACCAAGGGGAACCCTACAAAGTGCAGGCTTGAGGGACCACAGCACAAAGTAAAAACCTGATTCCTTCAATGCCAATGGAGCTTTTTTATACTGCACTGCAAGGATCAGTATTTATAAATTTCCCTTTTGAAATGAGTTTATTTCTCTTTCCTCTTATCACATAAAAGATGCATCCCATATAAAACCAGTTACAGATTTGTTCTTCCTGCTAATAGCTCAGTTAAATACAGATGAACTACACTGTACTCCGCTGTGGAATGTATACATTTAGATAAAATTACATTGCTGTAAGCATAGGAACAAAATTTGCTCTAATTCAAGGAAATCCCTCTAATGCACATCATTTTTAAGTGTCTTACAAGTGGCACCATGTGACTTTGAACAATGTAGGTAGAAGTGGGCGCAGCAGGCAAACCGGTCCCATGCTGTACTTCAGTAGCAGTGGGGAACACATTTGAGATGTTTTAAGGGTACAAGTGAATGTTCCAAGCACTCTTACCTTCTGGGAGCTGGGCACGTGGAAACGGGTCACCAGGTGTAAAGAAGCACTGCCACTGCTAACAGCCACGGTGATTTCACTCTGCACGTCGACTGTGCAATGCCTCGAAGTGACAAATTCTCTGCATGTAACAAAGACACAAGATTCCAAATGAATTCTGCAACTTTTAATACAGAAAATTTCCCCTCTACTGGGTGACATTACCCAGGAAACTTTGTATTTTGTAACTGGGCAGCAGCGAAGGGCTGGGCAAATGCAAAGCATCAGTTACAGACAGCTAACAATGGGTTTGTCATACAGATAACCTACAGAGGAGAAAACATGTTAAATGAGAAATGCTAAACTAGGAGGAAGTAAACAAAAGTTACTAAATTGTGCTACTCTAACACTTCCCATTCCGAGAGAACGCGTGAATCATAGATAAGGATGAATATTCGTCACAGCTGTGATTTCAGCATCAAAAAGGAATAATTTTAGCTCAGATTCTACGGGAATTTCCAGAAAATTTGTCAGTTCAGCCAAACGGATACCAGACTTCTTCTGCAAGTTTAGCTGCATTTGGGTACGAACCTGCAACACAATAAGCACTCACTTTTGAAACCACTGTGATGAGTAACGTGGCTGTGTCCTGGTGTCTCATTGGATGAGGCCAAAGCACTCTGCATGCTGGGACACCAGGTCGTGTGCTGAAGGGCTTTAAGTGCTTTTAAGCTGATGTGCACACAGAATATTTTTAATTTGAAAAGCTACAGAAGTACACAAATACAAAAAAAAGCTGAACCGTGTTTTTTCATTTCTGTAATAAAAAAAAAAAATGCTGCCCTTATGTTTGCTGCTTTGATAAAGCAGGGTGTTTTTATTCTTGGCAATAACAAAACTCAAGTTCCACCCGCAGTCCTGACTCACTGAGAGCGTATGCTAGGGGAAGTGGCCTAGCTTCATGAGCCTGCATTACAAGCTATAGCTGGCAGCACAAATGAATAGTCTATATTCCAAAAAAGCAAAAAAGATTCTGGAATAAACAAAGTATTTGCGAGTTCAGATTGAATTCCACAGCAGAATAGAGGAGATCTGGAACTTGGAAAGTACTTAAACCTCAAACCAAAATATTTTATGTGAAACACAATATTGCGTTCAATTCTATGTCAACTGTTGTCTACGTTTTCACTTTAGGCACTAAACTGAAAAAATGACCACAATTCTGACTTTCAGAATAAAATCCTGCCTTTCAGTGTTCTGATACAAGCTGCCAAAACATCGACGCATGCATATCTTTAACCCTCATGAGTTGAGCTGGATTTTCATAATTATTTGGGCAACTAAGCAACAAAAAAAAATTATAAAATGTCTTCAATAAACTCTAAAATATTTTAAGTGATTTTCTCCATTCCAGTTAAGTCAGTCTAATAGCTTGCTGCAATGGGAAGGTGTTGTCCTGCTGGCTCCTCTCCTCTGCTGTTTGGCTCACACTCTGCCTCTCCCCTTCTGCCTTCGGAGTTTGTTTCACTTCACAGTGATTCAGTTCAGAAAATAAGATAGCAGAGAACCAGCTACACAAAAAACAGCAAGTACTCTTCTGCCAATTTAGCTCCCTGAATCAGCTCACCATTGGGCAAACGACCCACAGAGCGTGCAGCAGCATCACATGCTTTGGGGAACTGGAGAAAAAAGATGACTACATATATATACATATATATATTTTAATATCAGCTAATTTTTTCATTGTCTTAGCTCTAGGTGGTCTTAGCACTATTGTCAATCCTTATGATGAGTTCTAGCAGACCTCTGCTTAAGAATACATTATTTGTACCTTCTGGGCTGAGCTCACTCCTTTCAGATACAAACATATTCTTACACTCACTTGACAGAAGGAAAATAACTACTTACAGATTAAAAATTCCTTTTTAAATAATAAAAGAAGTACATATTAAGGAATTACAAAGACATTAGAGAGGCTCATATACCCTTACATATGTTCTGAACAGCTCACAGTTGTTCTTTCTCTGCCAAACCTCTTATTACTGCATCACTTCTTATCATGGGCTGCATATCCAGGGAAAGAAAAAGCATTATTGACCAAGATGCCCACTGCCCCAGGTTCAGGCAGGCCGAGCTTGCCTTCTGCACAGAGATGCCTCAAGGTAAGCTACTCATGGAACAGGATAGGCTTTAAACATCAAGTATTCCACAGGATGATTTCCAGGCACATCACTGGGGAGCGATCCATCAGCTGCTTCACAGCTTGAGTTCAGTGAATACAGTTTTTCCTGTGGAAATCCTGCCTTACTGGTTAAAAGGGAATTTTCCATCTCCTGCACCAGCCTTACAACACCAAGTGAAAAACAAAGCACGACTACAGGTAGCTAAACCCGACCCCGGTGCCTCAACTCCTCCTTCTCTCCTCCAGCCACACATCCTCCTTGCAGAAGGGATTCAGGAGACCGTGGACAGCCTGAAGGACAGAGGGAGCAGAGCTGTGTGCTGACAGGAGCACGGGGTCAGCCCTCGTGGCAGCTTTAGGTGACGGCTTGGTGTTAGCTGGCCTGGGGCGAGTACGCACGCAGGAAATCTTCCGCCTAAAATAGGCGCCGTTCTTCTACACCTCCTACTGAACAGTGGGTACGCTTCGTGAATATAGACTTTTGAAACGGATTCAGAAGAGCTCTGAGGAATGTATCAAAAAGTCCATATGGTTTTGCCAAATCAAGTATGCAGAACTGGGTAAATTTAGCCACGCGCTGAAGATCTAAAATTTGTCTTGCTTGACCCAACTGGAAGGAACATAGTCATGAGGCACGGCACACACACCGCTCTGACTGACTTCATCTCACTAAGGTCAAACAGGGATGAGTAACACATTACTTAATGTGTGGAAACAAAAGGACACCTCACTTACCAAGGAGCTGCAGGGGAACACAAAAGCACCGCCCAGACAGGTCTCAATAATGCTATTTTCTGTAACGTGTTTAGGTAGTGAAGTTATAAGTGACAAGTGGTTGGCACTTTGACAGCTGGCCCTGTGTTTCCAAGTTTCCTCCTGCAACTCCGAGCACTGAAAGCTTTGTTTTAAATGAAGGCTGAAACTGTGCCGTACTCAGACAAGACGTGAGGGTGTAAGAAATATTAAACACTGCTCGTGGTACACATCTCAGGTGCCATGCATGGAGGGTACGGCTGCATAATTCCAGGACAGCTCAGCCTGCACCACGGTGCCATGCGAGTGGATAGTAACCAAGCAGCACAGAATTGGAGGGGTTGGAAGAGACCTCTAGAGATCATCGAGTCCAACTCCCTGGTAAAGCAGCTCCCTAGACCAGGTTGCACAGGGAGGTGTCCAGGTGGGTCTGGAACGTCCCCAGAGAAGGAGCACGAAGCACCCTGAAGTCACATACTTTGTGTGGGTACCTGCAGAGCTGATGTGTATTTCAAGGTAGGCATGCAAGAGGTGAGAACACTGATATAACTGACCACAAAACATGGAAATATGATGCTTTTAGAAGAGGAAACACATGCAATGACAGACCTAAAGGAAACAAATGGAAGTATTTTGGCGGCAGGATTCATAGATTTACGCAGACATTTTTTTAACGCTCACTTTTAGTCCCTGCACAGCTCTGAAGCAGCAGCAGCACTATGAGTTCAGTGCTTTCTTACAAGTAAAACGACAGCACCCAGCTTCCCTGTGAGTTGCAGTATGAACAGAGGCTTCCTACGTAACCCCTTTTATTTTATTTATTTTTGAAACAATCAGACTCTACTGCTGCCCAACCAATGCACAGTCACTACTAAAACACACAGATCTTCAGATTCTTTCTCCTGGTTTTGTAATGAATACATGCATAACTGTGAAGGATTTCCCACACAAAAAGTGTTCGCTGGCATAAACGAAAGCATGAAAATGGTTTTCATCAGATCTTACAGTACTTTTACAAAGCTCTACTCTTTAGCAGATGGGGAACCTGAGACTCAGGCAGATAAGGTGACCTGCCTGAAGTCACCCAACAAGGTGTTACAGCCTGGGTTTCTGCTGTGCTAGGGCTTTCCTCTTGTGACTTCGGGACCACGAGGAATAAATCCACCATGTGTTAGAACTTCAAGAAAGATCTTACAGCATCAGATTGCAAGGGTTTCATTGTTGGGAGCTATGTGGCCCCCTCAAAAATGCACCTTGGAAAGCTAAGATGGAAGGAGAGAAGGCAATGCTGGACTAAGTGGGAAGGGCAAGGAGTGCAACAGCCTGGCATATCAGCACTGGCCCTGCAAAGAGCCCACACAGCAGAGGCTGTGTCTGGCAGCTGGAAAAAGTCATTCAGTGTCCTGTTTTGTGTTAGACTGTGCATCCAGGCACACACGTGGGTATTTTATCATGTCCCATGCAAAGCATTCTGTCACCTGTATGAATTGTCCTGTACCTTGCTACTAAAAGAGCAACTGAGGAAGCGTTTGGGTGAATCTCTTGTACACCTTCCCAAGTAACCTTATCTTTAGAGCTAAGCTGTGATTTGGAGCAGCTAACCATTGGCACATAAAAGTTGTATTTCAGTTAGTAGAGCAGTGCTTCACTTTTCCCTGGTAATTTTCTACATATCTGCATACATTCTGCATGCACTGCTGTGCTTATCTAAGGTTCCCATGATGCACGAATACTGTAGTGCAAACAGAGCAGGCTGTGAATGCAAGACACATTTTCCCACAGAATTGTTTAAAATATAAACTCAGGGCTTGGTTTGCTAAGCATTTGTTTTCTTAACATTTCAATAATTGGAAAGAAAACACATGGTTCATACTCAGTAAAACATTCACATTCACAAAATAACCAACGGTCCCTTTCCTTTGTTGCTCAGGAATAGACAGTGCTGTACCTCTATAAATAAATTTCTGCCTGCTCTTTTGTATTTGTATGAGCAGAAATTCTCTTGACTAACTCGACAACAGAAACTTTAGCACTACATTCTTGAGGTGTGAACCAACAATGAAAGCAGTTTGACTACTTGCCTATTTAAACAAAAGAATATAAAGTCTACGGTATTTTCACTTGCAATGTCAAAGGAAATTCTGCTGCTCGACAGCTTTTTAATGAAGTATCACAACTCATGCATGGAAAATATGAAGACTACACTGCTGTAAACATTAGCTGGCATGCCTGATACTTCTTGGTGGTCTGAGTCCATAGCTTTATGTTTATATTTTGAAGGCAGCTTTACAGCTGTGCATGCTGTCTTGCTTGAAAGCGCTCTTGAGCAGTTCTGAAAGCAGTAACTTTAATGCTCCACCCTCCCTGTCTTCCTGGAGGCTGATGATGCACGTTTACAGTGCTATCTCAAGTGGGAATAAGCCAACCTTTTCCAATCTCCATGTACGACACGTACACATGCACACAGTTGCATGATTGTTTTTATACACCTTAGTGAGCGTTGTTCAGCTACAAATGCAAGTAGCACACTCTAAACCACGTCAGCTTGCAGCCATGGTTAACTTGCAGCAGTGCTAACAGTCTGTGAAAATGAAAGGTTTGAAATAACTGTCCTCTCTCCTTTGGCACAAACAGTTCCCACTGCTGAGGAAGTTCCAATGACAGACCGGAGTAAAATACATGAAAACTGCTGTTTCAGTGAAGGGAAACCTGTTTTAAGCAATAATGACAGAAACATAAAACCTTCACCTCTGTGAGTTCAAACAAACCGGAGTAAAACTCCTTAAGCCTAGCAGGCTCTACCAAAACTTTTAACTTATCAGTGCCAAACAAGGTAACACTTGTGAAGGCCACGTGGGGTATGCATTACACAGATCCATTGCAGCGTAGAAGAGAGGTCTCTGAGTCAAGGCCGACCACATTACTCACACACAGTGAATGTGTACGTTAGTTATGCAGGTATCCTCCAGCTAGAGCCTAAACAAAACTATCACAGCAGAGCACAGCACGTGCTGGACGACTCATCTGAGTACTAGAGAAATGTTACAGAAAATTTTCAGCTGTTTTTGCTGGAAATCCAGTACTCTAGCACTAGCAGCAGATGCTGTATACACTCATTTTGAGAAGTGTTGAACACCCAGAGAATGAAGGGAAGTCAACAGCAGCTGTATGCACTCAGCACCTCTGAAAATAGCAACTATACAGCCTTGAGGTCTTAGGTATTAGGATTTCAATTAGACAGAGGAACATTAAAACAGATTCACTATGAAACTACTTTGAAAGCTGTTTAGATATATGATACTCAAATTCAAATACACGCAGTTTTCTACTCTTCCAGACTTCGAAACAAGCACTAAAAAGCATATTTAGTTCAAGTTTTCATGATTTCAGTAACATAAAGCATTAATACGTTGCCTTCACAGTTATATATAGTACATATTTTGCCTGAAGAAGTTGTTTTAGGGGCTCAACAATTCCTAACACTACTAACCCCCCAGCTGACTGGGAGATGATGTTTGATCTGCAATAAGCCATCCATTTATACTATTAATGTGACACTGTAACTGTAAGGGTGTAAAAAGCATTCAGACTTGAAATGTAGACACTGTATGTTCCTGTTTGGGTTAACAACTTGCTGATAATTCATGTGAACGCAAGAGGTGATTGCATGTGGCATGCAGAAGAGATTTTACTGCCTCCAAAAAAGTGAGGACAGCTAGGAGCCCTACAGAAGACTTGTCCAAACTCCATTCTCTTAAAGGTAAAGAATTACATACATTAAGAGCGCAGGTTTGTTCTGCTATTAAACCTCACACTCACAAGCAAGGTATGGCATCCAGCACTCCTCTCCTCCTCAGCTTCTTTTTTGGAACTGCAACACAGGACAGGTGCTGGGAGTCCGTTACCGTCAGATGATAAATCATGGCAGACAACTATTGGATCAGATTCGTAAGGAAAGACTTCTGGCATTTGACAGGTTTGGAAATGTAGAGGAAGCAAAGTTTCTTTTCTGTCATCTCTGTTGTGAGCAATTTCCACAACCACGTCCATTCTTTGGAATTTTGCAAAAGGTCTGTCTGCATTTCTGTTTCCCAGATGAGGTTAAGGTAAAGGTATTCCAACCGCTCACAGCAGCTGCTCTTGAAGCACGGTCATGAGAGCACTCTAGCAATGCCAAGCACCAAGAGCTCACTGAGGCACACATCCACTGCACTGCGTGGGCAGTCTGAGGAACAAGCCAGGCAGTGACTTTCATCAGTCAGTTGATAAGCCTCCAAATCCCAAGCAATCTTATAACGCATCACCTGATAGAAAGCATCTCACCGTGTGATTTTTGGGTGGTCCTGTGTGGACCAGCCAGGAGTTGGATTTGATGATCCTTACAGGTCCCTTCCAACTTGGGATATTCTGTGATTCTATGATACGTGTCAGAGTGATAATTTCAACTCATGGAGTTTGTGGAAGACGGAAAGAAAAGGGAAAAGACCTCTTTCTTACATTCTGATCCAAGCAACAGCTATCTGAAGCTAGCAAGAGCATCAAGACATTGGAACTGTGTCCACCTGGCTACACAGCCCTGTGCAGATTGGGATACAACAACATTCAATGTATTTATACAAAGTTACTTTGTAAACCAGACACTGCTGTGGAGCTCACATGCAACTGTAAAAACAAAGAAAGCAAACATCTGTGATCAAAAGTGGAACTCCAAGACAAAGCACAGCCAGGGTAGCTCAGCCTCCCATCATTCAGTCCCCTCGTCTGCATTAAGCCATCCCCTGATACTGAGAAGGGATGGCTCAGAGTGAAAATGCTGCATCCACGAGCACAAGAATTCATGCACTGCTTTAACTCAGCATTCAGGAGCAGTGGAAAACTTAAGCAGGAGTAGCATTTTGTATTGCAGATACAAAAGAAGATGCACTAAAAAAAAAAAAAAGGCCAAAGAATCAGGAAGTGGAGGAATAAATGACAGTGGTGCAGAGCAGAGATGTGTCTCCTTCCATTTAGACCAGCAGACATACTCTTACAATTTAATGGATTATAAGGACTCAAGGATATTTACTGTCTAGCCACGTAAGTACATTCCAGCTCTTGATATGCTTTTAGCATTGAAACCAGTCATATATTACATCAATGTTATTCTTGTTTGTTGAAATAAGTGAATAATTTGGGCAGCATATTCAATTCACTGTTTTTACATTCCCTCATTTCATCTGTTTCCACAGCATGCTGCATAGAAAACTACAGCTGAACTACACGGTTGCTCAGGCAGATTGGTCAAGATGTCCAACACCTGAACTAATTTGTGCAGCTACATGTTAAATTAAAAACATACAGGCTAAGCTGTTATGAATATGGCACACACAGCTTTCCATTTCTCCAAGCAGTTAAAGGACACTATTGAGCTGAGCCAGTTTAACAGCTCATTCCTGCCAGGAGGTGCTGCCCCAACTCCCGCACTGTTTTTTCCTATTACACAGCCTAAAATTCAGCTAGTCAGAGATAGCCATTGGAAACAGAAACATCAGCCATTTAAATTCCCATAACATTGACTTGAAACAAAATACAACAGTGTTTATTTTATTGCTTTGGTGTGGGCTGCTTTGTTTGCAGTCAAACCGTAATTTATACTGGCTCCTCACATATTGATATGTTGAGGAAATAAATAGTAAATACTATTTCCAATCCATCTGTTTCCCTTGTTAGAAAAACAACAGTCAGAAGCTTTTCCGAATTGTGTTTTTCCTGCACTAAACCAAACAGGGAACTTCATTTCTGTGATGCTCGCAGCGCCCTGCGTGTAAGCCTGGATGCAGCACGGCGCAGGCTGAGCTCCCAGCTCTCCCCACAGCCCTGGCCCTGGCAGAGGTTTGCAGTTTGCAGTGACAAATGTCTGGAGGAGACCCATGGCATCTGCGAGCCTGGCGAGAGCCGTCACAAGCTGCGGTTGGCTCTCCTCACTGTTCTCTGTCTGACACATGACTGCCATGTAGAGGAAATGGCACACACCTAGCTAGGAGCTTTCAATTAATGCTGCTATGAGGAGGATGCAGCTGGCCCTCTCCTCATTCACCTGTCGTTTGTGGAGTAGAAGTTGCTGCCTGGAGAAATGAAGAGATTTTTGCCTTGATTTTGGTTCTTCACAAAGGAAGGCCCTTGTCCTTCCAAAAACGTTTGTTTTGAAAATGCATTGAGTAATGTACAGCTTATGCAGACTGCCTAACGTATGACCCAGTGCCAGATTGCAGCACGCTGAAAGGGCTCTAGTGAATCACAAACACTTCTGAACAAGGCAGCGTGGTTAACTACATGCAACAGCAGTCGTGTCACTAGCTTTAAGTGAGCATAAAACCCAAGTACAGCAGCCTCACAATGTGTTGGTATGAGGCAGCACTGTTCTGGCATTCAGCAATGCCATCCTCTAGTGCACAGCTCACAGCAAAAAGTTGCATTTAAACATAAAGTCCATCTCAACATCCCTCCCCCTTCCCATGCCCACTGAGTGTGTCCCTCAGTGACACATCCCTGCTGTTTCTGAGCACCCCCCTGGACGGTGCCCCACTCTCCCTGGGCAGCTGTGCCAGTGCCCAAATGCAGAGAAGGGATTGCTCCTAACCCACCCAGCCTAGCTGCCCTGTCTAGCAGCTCACAGACACTGAAGGGGGAATGGCACTTCTTTGGCCTGTTGAGCTAATTAGTTCAGTAAGAAAAAGAAAGCCTAATTTAAAAAAAAAAAAAAAGATAATGATGGCTTCCAAGTGCCCAGGTGAATCTGATATAATACAAACTGACACATTTTTGCATTTCCTTTTGTAGCCTGTCTTGGGCAGCAGCAGATCTTTTCTAAAAAGTGTTTAATATGGTTTTCCTTTTGTTTAATTTCCAGTCCTCAAACAACGGATCAAAGTACAAAAGCAGGCTGCAGCTGTACATCCTTCTCAGTTCTGACACCTCCTCCATTTGGGACTGTTGTCTTTCTCTCTTTTGACTTTTGCAGACTGAAATGCAATACTTTCATCTGCATCTACTGCTGAAAAACATTTATCCCCAGCCACAGACCAGCCCCCTTGTGTCTCATTAAGCACATTTACATCTGGCTCTTAAAATCCCAAACAGACCATTTCTTGCCTAGCAGTGGCATGCTGATGAAAGAAGCACTGCTTATGGCTTCGTTAATGACACATGGTCTTACCCCATTACCTCCCCAAATGAGGAGGCTGGACTTCAACAGCATCTTACTTTTTAAAACTGACTGCCTTAATGCAGACATTTTTTAAATAATCAGGATGTTTTTATATATAATGAGAATAATCAAATTTAATTAAAGGGTACATAGAAAATAAACAATTGCACTATGGGTTAATTCAGGTGGGTGGTGGTGGACTGGTTGTTGGGATTGTTCTTGAAGCTCCTCCTAAAGTCAGTCAAGAATAGCTACATCCTCAAGAAGATATTAGCAATACTGAGAGTCCTGAGGCATGAAAACCACCCAGTGCCATCAGTCTTCTTAAAGTCAGATGATTTGATCACAAGTAACAGCCGTACTACATCACCACAGTCTAATTAAATATCATTAATCAACTCTGAACCAATTACTCCCCCACTGAGCCTTTTCAGGTGGCAGGAATGTCAGGAATTCCTGATTATGGCATGCAGGAAGTAATTCCAGACTGGTTCCTACCATTCACGTTGGCTTCTGTTCAAGAGCTTCCATTGGATCAATCCTGTGGCAGCATAAACTAAACTGAAATAACAAGAAAGGAGCAGGCAAGCAGGAACCCAGCCCAAAATCACTCAGGATTTCAGAGGAGCAAATAGCATCTTGTGTCATGCTCCACACCAACAAGCAGCACTACCTGCAGCCCACAAGGGCAGCATGCTCACCTCAAGAAGCTGCCTGGAGTTTGCTGGCTGTGCTATTGTTCTGTGCAGCTCCTACAGGTAGCTCTACGAATAACAAGTTGTTTTAGCCAAACCTAGTGCAATTAAAACAAACAAACAAACAAACAAACAAAAACAACAGAGTACATTGTCACGTTTATCTTTGCAAAAACAGATGAGAAAAGTAGGATCTTGGATGTCTCTGTAGGAGTTTACAGCCAAGTGCTCACAGTCTAGCAGATCTTGAGCTTTCAAAACATGGCGTTTGAATAATGGACAGCCATTATCCTTTCCAGTTGACATAACTAAGCAATGCCCTGATCCCTTCATAAAACTTGCCACTGCTGTCAGTATTAGCTGAGTTGGATAAACGTATGTCACTACCTGAAAACATGGTGGCAGCCTCTCTAGTGATCTCAAAAGCACAAAGGAGACCACTCCACCACAACACAGTGTCAGAGCAGGCTGAGAATCTTCCATACTTCGGGGGATACTGCTAATCCGACAGCATTAGCATCAATACAACTTCAAAGAGGGCTCCTTAATTCTATTCTATTATGAACATTAAGGTTGCTTAGATAAAAGCAACAATCCTTCTAACAATTAGCAAATAAGATCTATCATGTACAAACAAGAACAAGAGACATTAAATGAATATGATCTCAAGAAGATCTGTCAGAGGAATACCAGTTAGCTCCGTAATGGCAGATCCTTACAAGCCAACAGAAATAGTGAGCCCATTGTAACACTCGTAGCCTGAAGTACGCTCCTTCCATTCAGAGTCACAAGCCAGAAGAAGGCTCAATTTAGCCCTTTGAAACATTCCTCTCCACCCACAAAAGCTGCAACTTTCATCTGAGAAATTCTGCCTGTGGTACAACCAGCAAATTCTTCAGCTGGAAACAAAGGAGCATTGCTGTCATCCAGCAGCTGTGGGCTGAGGAACTTCCTGCCTCCAGCCAACAGAAGAACTCCCCAGCTAGTGCTGCAATCAGCATTTACCAACCTACTTCCCATTCTCTGTTCTGTGGCCAAGCTTGCCTCCAGCCAGAAGGAAAAGTAGGCAGCCTCCTGCAAATTTCCCTTTATTATCCTCATACGTGCACACAGAAGAACTCAGAAAGAAGAAATAATCAGACAAGGTCAAATGTAAGATCCGTCTGGACTGTTTTCACTTTAAATCCTCCTTCTGATTTCATTTATTACTGTAGTTCCTACTCACTACCAGCTATCGTGAAGAACTTACAGCATGAAGACATTATCACCGACACCACCCTCAAAAATCCCCACTGTCTCTTCTTCCTTTTCTTTTTTTCCTCTAAGACAAGAATTTGTAAGATCCAGACCTTTCCCTGGCAATTCTGAGAATCTCCTGTTCAGAAAACAAAACATGATAACCTTCAACACATGCATTCAGGAAACACTGGCTTAAAAGAAGTGAAGCTATCCCTGATGCTTAAAGAAGTGCTCCTGGATCGCCCAACAGAACACTGAATACAACACCAGCTCAGAAGTTAAGCCCACGCTTTACTCAAATCTCTTAAAATTTCTCTCTTCTGCTGATGCCTACTACAAATTGGGCAGGAAATGATGATTGGTGAAAGGGGAAACTGTCAGAAATGTCGTAAGCTCTGTTTTGTACATCATCCTGTTTGGTGCAAACGTATGAGAACAGCTCTGATGGGCACTAGAGACCCAGATTCATGTACATGCAGTGCTGCAGTTAATCAGGAATATCACAAAGAATGCACAAGTTTCCCCAGCTATTGCAGATTCTTCAGTGTTCATGAAAGTGCCAAAGTTCAGCCACCACTCTTTGTTTGTTTTCCAATCCATTTCTCAATGGAAATAGAGAAATGGGTATCTAACATTTTCAATGTTACACCCAATTATATTGTGTATGTATAAGTGCTTCATTTTTAGAAATGGATTTTTTTCAAACAGTTCAGGGGAAAAACTTCTGGAGTTACGTGGCCATGGTAGGACTAAATATTGTAATTGCTCTTCATGCATATTTAAACGTTAATTTTGCTTGAAATATTTAGATGATTTCCTCACACCTATGAATAAATAATCCCCTGCCTACGTGTATATTTTTTGCATGCACAGAGAAAATACAGCTATGAATCTCAAAACTTTATTTGCACCATCCAGCAGGTTACAGCCACCCAGCAGAGAGGAGAGAAAGGACGTGCAATCTAACAGATCTTCCTTCTGAGAGATGACAGTGGCTTTTTACGATCCAGGTAATAGATGGCTGATGCCCTCCTACACTGCTTTACAGGCTGCTACCAACTGAAATCTTGCTTTCTCAGAGGAGTTTGTCAAGATCTGTGAGAAAATGACTTACACTGACACTTTGAAGACATTCAGAAGAGCAATAAAAAGCTCCTTAGAGCAGGCCCTCATTGTCAGCCATAGCAGAAATAATCACTAGGGCAGAGCAATGTATAATAGTACTGAGATCACATGATTCCTACGTGCAAATGAGCAACAGAGGCAAGGAAAGCCTCTCGTGCTGATCAAAAAATCACACCTGTTTAAACAACCATTAGGCACTGTATATAATGATGCTGCTTATGACCAAAGCCAGGTCGAAGATAAGAAGTCCAGTTTTCAAGGCCATGCAAGATGAAGCACTGAGGAAGAAATAGACTGGATACATACTCGCTCATTGAAACCTGCAAATGCCATTTCTCCTAGGAAAGGAGGCATCAAGAAACAACTTCATATTCTTTCAATCTCGCCAAAAAGGTCTTGCTCTTTGCTTCTCTTTCTCCCTCACTTCTCAGGTTCATGCTGAGTAGTGCTTCAGGATGGCTGGAGCTGGCAGTTGTGCTGTCTGGGTAAGGGGTTGAATAACAAAAGAACATCTCCTTGCACGGACATCCTCGCTACTTCTTTTGAAAAAGTGAATTTAAACAGTAGCACATACATAAATTTGTATGTGTTTTTACAAAAATACAGTCGGTGGTCCTGGAGACTGTCACACATGCTGGCAGGTGAGCTCAATCACTTTCACGACACCAGCACCAAATGTGGATTTACTGAGGGGCAGCAGAGCCATCCCTCACCCCATCAGTAGTGGCTATAGCATCATGTGGTGCTTCACGTGTTGCAGGATGCACAGCTTCCACTGCCTTTGAGACTGCAGCCTGCTTCTGTGACATCTGTTAACACTGCCACGCTTATCTAGTGGGGACCAGCATAAAAAGACTATAATTGAGGATATGCCACTACTGTGCTTAGTCCAGGAAGCCAGGTCATTCCAGGTTCCCATAAATAGAAAGTGACAATGCAGTAAAAAAAAAAGACTCTGATTTTTTGTTGCACAATCTTTCTCCTCCTGTTCTTGATTTAATGCCAATGTAACCAAAAGATTGACCTACAAGAGCTCAGATTTCCTTCCTGTTTCTTCACTCCCATCTCCAAGTTTCAAAATAGTAAATTTATGTTATCTGCAAATCCTGTTTTAGTTCTCTTAAACACAGTTAAACATACTGTTGAATGAATCAGCAGTAAAAGAATGAGCTAACCCCCTCAAAACACCACCAAAGGTTATATCAACATAGCGATGGCTTTTCAGCATGGTTTCCTAAGAAAACAAAGCTAATGTAAATACATTCGTTAGCAGTCTTCTTCTGACCCTGTTTTCCCACTTCAGCAGTAATTTTGAACCAGGGGCCAATTTCAACCCTATTGAACAAAAGGATGGAAATCTCAACACCAGGAAGGACAGCTGGAGTGGAAATCAGAGGTGTTCAAAATGGTGCCCTGCTGTAAGCATCAGAATGCAGTGAGAGGGCCCGAGCTGAAGTTTCCTTTATTACTGTTACCATCAGTTCTCACTCCATCTGTTTCAGAAAAATTCACAAGTTTGACCACATCTTGAACAGGACGAGAAGCACTCAGACAGTTGTTTGGTTTCATGAAGGACCCATGACAAAGAGTTGAGAGGCAGCAGCAACACACAAGCTGCTAAAGTTTCTGGACTATACACCATGCTTACTTCACGCGCTTGCTACAGACAAGAACAGGCAATTCCCAGACATGTGTCAGCCTGGGAGATTTTATCTGGCAATGTTGTACAATTATCTCAAGCTCCACAGTATCTTGGACCACAGTATCTGCATTACTATTACAGTAATCCTTACGGGTGGGCTCACTGTGACACACATTCATACAGCCATGTCCTGAAGTCAGACTGCATGGGGTCGGTGGGGACAGTCACAGTAAGGTTTCTGAGCAAGCCTGAATTCCTGAGCAAAATAAAGACAAGCAGCCATCTATGCTGGTGCAAGAAAATCCCATAGCACTAGCTTTACCCTGACACCATAAAGACTCTTGCCAAAGCAGGGCTTCCTCTCTGAACCTCCTGCCTTCAGCACTGTCTCTCTCCCTCCCCTCCCATAGCACACAGCTCTAGCAGTAAAAGAGCCATCCTGTTGGCCTCTCAGCATGGCACTAGTGCTGCCTTTTGACCTCTTTCTGAAGAGCAGGAGTATATTAATTTCTAATGGCAAGCCCTCGCTGCATGTTAATAAGTCATCAAATGAATAGCACATACTTTATTATTTGTTCTGCAGCCAGCACAACAAGCTAAGGTGACAGACAAGTACTGGAAATAAAATAAACTGTATAAAAAGCTTACACATGCTCCAAGTTGCTGAAAAACACGTTCCATCCAGGCAGCTATTTTAGGCTCCCATAAACCAACAGGTGTCTACATTATACTTACATTATAGTCCTTAATCTATGAAATTGGATTTGCAGCCAGTGCTTCGTGAAGAATGAATGTGCCTCACAGCCACAAAGACCTGTATTCTCTGTACATTTAACTGGCACAAATTTGTAGGACACAGACACCACAGAAGTGCACATATGCTCCTTCTAAATTTTCCCTAAGTTTTAATAGTCACAAAATAGAAGGAGGGTTGGTTTTACTTTTAAATTACTGTTTTGGGTGTCCTTGTACAAAGCTTTAGCAATATGTAAGTTTTTCTTTGGAAAGCTGACCTGCAATCAGAGTACTTAAAGAGCAAACAAACAGCTATTAACCCAAGAAAAGCTTACAGTTAATGATTCAAGCATGGGTTAAAGAAAAACATTATCAGTGGTTTCCCTATTCGGTATGTCTGTTTTGACTGTAAAAAAAAAAACAACTCACCAGCTGTACAAAAAGGATTTTTGCTGCTGTCTCCGAACAGAGCAGATTATTTCACCACAAGTGTTGGCCAGTCTTTGTCTGACAGACAGAACTCCTTACTTGGTCAAACCACTTCACTGAAAACCTGTTAACAGAAAACATTTGGAAAGTTTTACTTATTCCAGATAATATATATGGATTAAATCACTGTAAATTATTGCTAAGTCCAAGCTGCCTGGAGAATTCAACCCTGAACACTAAGTTATTTCATCAGGATGATCCCTCAAACTATCTCTGGAATTAAAATCAGCTGTTTCGCCATCAGTTTCCTACTGAATCCAAGTTACCAAGTACTCTGTCATGTGAACTTCCATATGTCCTCCTCCAAACCCTAAAACACACCCAGCAGAACAATGACTTTCCAGCAGTGTGACTACATTTTTTACTGTCCCATTATGTATTTCTAAATCTTTTAAAGTCCAAAGAAGCAGTTTCTAGTACACTAGACCTGAAACCAGTGCACTAGTTTCTAGTTACGAGCTACAAATGATGTATATTTTGAACACCACTGTACCAGCTATGATCCAAAGTAATACCAGTATGACAAAATGCTACTATGCATATAGTTCCACTGACACAAATGATATTTATTTAACACCACCAAAGAGTTGATCCAATTTAACAAAAATTAACAACCTTTCAACCCTAACAGATGCTTCTAGACATGACACTTGTGTTAGAAGAAAGTATGTAAATGCCTTCCCTCTCCCAGCAATTTGATGGAAACTGACAAAAAAAACCACCAAACAAACAGCCCTGATACCTGGTTTTAATGTCATATTGTTATCTCCCTTTTAAAATAATGAAGCTGAGTCATTGAAAACTTGAGTAGGTAATTTCAGCAAACTGCCAACCCAGGTACCAACCACTAGATTAGTCCTCCTGCCCGTTGCTGCTCTAGGAAGATTCTCCCCCTCTGATTGACTGTTAGAAATTTCTGCATCGCTAGAATACTAAAGGAAAACAAACTTTAAATGATAAAGGAATCTCTTAAATCAAAGGAGTCTTCTGCCTCTGCGAATCCTTCTAGAAACATGAGACAGTGTTCTGAAGTGCGGGAAGCACTCAACGTGGTGTCAGAGGTCAGCCTCTGAAGAGGAGATATTCGCTGAAGATGGTGATGTCAGCTCTAAACACAAGCTGGAAATGATCCAGGAAACGTGTTAGTTCTGCAACGGTTCAGGAACAAATATTTAACTGGGGATTCAGCACGGAGACTAACGTGGAACTGGCAAGGGATTTCTGTAGAGATGCAAAGTAGGAATTAAGTAAGAAATGCAGGTCAGAGTGTGCAAGCAATAGGTCCTGTTCTGCTCGTTCCTCCTGCTGCTCCACCCAGACTGAAGCATCTGCATCACTCGGGCACCTGCATTCTGCATCATCTCTACTGAGGATGGAAGCATCCTGGCTCCTTTCCGTGGTGGTGGGGCTCTGAAAATGAACTATGGCCTGAAAGGAAAAGGTAACTTCAATGAAATTAGTGTGTGTTTGAACCTACCGCAGCCTGATTTCATTACCACAGTGTATGTCTGGAACAATTGGCATTCTATTCTACTGGAATTTTTACTCACATGCAAGCAAGGCTGGCCCCCCTGAGCAGCTGATCACTGATGCACTGAGTTCAGAGGAGCCCAACTCAAGCTTCTTTCAGCAAGTGGAAGCTTTAGTATCTGAGCCTCATTTCTCTCAAGCACTGTTTTCATAGCTGTCTTCATTTTTTTTTTCTGGAATATCAACAACCATAACCTACTTTAAAAACTGCCACCCAGCATCAGCAGAGCTTTCTTGCTTTGTACTCCTGATGTCACACTTAGAGGCAAAATCAGCTCTTTGCTCAAGATGAGTAATTCTCTTCCAGAAAAAAAATCACACTGGGGCTTTTCTTCTATGGAATTTCCAGTCTTGGAGGTACTAATTGCTAAGACAGACACGGAAGTTTTGCTACAGCAGAAATGTTAGTGGGTCAATGAAATTTCCCCTCTTTGTTTCTTTAGGGCTCCCGGTTACAAATTAATCAGCCTACACGTCTGAAAATACTTCTGCATGGTGCTGCCATGTACCTTCTTCAATACAGATGGGTAAATTCTCAACTATAGCGTGATCAGGGCACCATTTTTGCTCCAAAAAGCAAAGTATTTCTCAACTATTCCTTCCTTCTCTGCAGCTCAAAGCAAAGCATCCCCCTGGCATGAGCAACAGCAGCTCTGAGCTCCAACACGTCACAGCCCGCCCACATGTGCAGAAGCATGGCCCAGGATGCAGAGCAGGAAACACCACAAGTAAGTTGGAAAGAATGAGCTTAAGTAAATGCCGTACATTTCTAAGGATGCAGACATATTTGAGCCCTGAGTTAAAGAGCTGAACAACAGAACAGGAGGGCAGACAGGAACCACTGAGGGGCGGCAGCTGGAGCTTTCCAACCGATGCTCTCATTTGGTGCCCCCCACCATTTACTTCCACTTTCCTACTCTTTATTCGGTGCATTGTCATCTGTTCTACTGCCAATTATTTTTGTATTTTTCTTAAGCAGGTTACTTCTTGATGAAAGACGCTGACATCTGTG
Source organism: Odontophorus gujanensis (assembly GCA_013399175.1). Taxonomy (NCBI): domain Eukaryota; kingdom Metazoa; phylum Chordata; class Aves; order Galliformes; family Odontophoridae; genus Odontophorus; species Odontophorus gujanensis. Next base: position 708,586 of record VXAB01008776.1, on the reverse strand, counting down.
GAGACACAAGTTTTTCATACCCTGGATGATAGCTTCAGATAATTCAAATAATACACAACCCACAGGTAAACAGCTGGAACTGTGTGCTATTTACACAAGCTAAGTGTAACCAGGCTGTGATTTGTACGTGAGGATACACAGGGAAATGCTGTATTTTGGAGTGACAAAGAAGCATTCTTCTTCCTCCCCCCCAGATTAGCTGAGTCTTAACACAGGCCTTCTGTCTTAAGAAAAGACAGTTATGTTTTTAGATGTCTCCCTTTGAAAGTTCGTTACCTACATGCATCAACCAGAACACCTTCTCAGAGTTATCAAGAACTATATTCATCCAGGACTGAGGAAGACTGTCCCAGAATTCTCCAACCTCACTTTTGAGAAGAGGACCTGGTAACAAGTTCTATTACACTCAAGAGAAAACTGAATATAAAACTCATGTCTTAGCAATTTAAGTGAAAGTGTTGCCCTTCTGCATGGCTGAAAGCTTCACACTGTGCTGAGAATAAACTTGCAGACAGCAATGACAGCTGTGGGAATGATGCCACATATGAAAATGTTTAAACTTCCCTCACAGATGACAACAGGAGCAGTAACCCAGCAGAGCAGTGCTCTGCTCAGGTACAGGTCAGCTGAAACAAGGAGAAATGGAGTAAAGCTCTAATTTGAGAAGAAAATAAAGCCAAAGTCAGTTTTTGAAGGTAATCCTTTAAAGTAAGGAAGAACACTTAGAAACAAAGATTAAAATTAAGAAACGATTAAATTCTGCATTAAGCTAATCCATTTAATCCATAATCAGAGATGTATCTTGCCAGAGTAAAATTGAAAGCTTTGAAGTGATCTCCAGAAGTTAGGGAAAAATGCAAGAGAAGGGAAAGATGTGATTAGGCACCTCCTTCCCACATCAGGGATAAAAAGCAAATACCTACACTGCACCATCTGCACAAAGTAAAGGCTTGCACATAGCACGCATCATCTTTAAATTAATTCACCTAAAATTATGTGACAGACACTGCACTGTGACATTCTCTGAGATTCCTGCTAATCACCAAATCTGGAAAGTGTACATTTTTAACAAGATTAGAGGAAGATGTAGGGAAGGAGCCATGATCTGGCATTCCTGCTCTGCACGTGGCTCCTTGCACCTAAGTGCTGAAGTCTCAAGCAGGTGCAAAATCAGGAAGTGCACCCAGAAAGCAAACCAGGCAGCTGCAGCAGAGCTGTTTCCTGTCCTGTCCCTGCAGAGCCACGAAGAGTGTGAAATGCCAAAGTGCCAACAGGCAGGCAGACCCCTTCCGTGCCATTTACAGAGGTTACTGCCTTTGGATATCCAAAAGCAACTGCAGCTGTATCTACCTAAAAAAGGAAAACGAGTTCCATTTATATTGTATTCAAGATGCTAAAACCAAAAACATCTACGGAGTCCAAATTATTGAAGTGTGCATCTATTTTTGCTTCTGCTATAATTGTGATGAAAATAACCACCAAAAAATAGTAACGTATTTCATAACAAGCAGCACAGCGTGAGAAGCCCATCCCGGTTCTTGTTGATATTTTCTCTGGATTTTTCAAAGCGTGAAGATAGGAATCTGCAGATGATGATCCCGGAGTGTTTACAGCATAAATGAAAAGTCACAAGACTTGCAAAGCACTGCCCTCAATTCTCCATACCCCAGATTGCTGTGCTCTGATAAGAAATCAAAGGGAAGCGGGGGTTAGGCTCCACACATCTGTGCCCCTGCTGGAAACTTCCCATGAGGGCATTCTCACGGGCTCACAGGACAGGGCATTACATTACCACCCCATTTCCAACCCAGCTTCTATCTACAGTACAGTCCCGAGTTTGGGGTATCATTTTAGTACTAACAGACAAAGGGAGGAAGGTCATCCATTCTCAACACCGCTTTGCACAGGCTCCCCATGCAGTGCCGTGCCCTTGCTGCAGGCTCCAGCCCTCTCTGCTGTTTACAATCTTGGAAGGTTTGCAGCTCGAAGGCAAAGCTGCACGAATTGTAAAGAGAAAAGTCAGCTGCAGAAAGGTGTTAAATAATGGCACTTTGAGCTACAACAGCAACACAAAACACTTTCACAAGTACATTTTCGAATGCAATAATGTAGAGTGTTAGTTAAACAAAGATGTTGGCACCGAGGAGACTGTGAAATTATTCAAAATGAGTGTTCATAAGGGCTAATGTATGGAGAGCACTTGGTAGTGAGTTTAAGAGTTCAGTTGCCCATATCAGTGCATAGACCCAAATGGCAACCAGGTGCCCTCTGTTATTTTGACAACCTCTGGGAGTATCCCTGTCCCTGTTCTGCTCAGAAAAGAAAACCTCCCCTTCTCCTTCCAGGGATTTCTACCTCACCCAGGTGCATTAAAGGAACATCATGTAGCTCAATGGAAACGAGAAGGACCAGACGTCTCTGGTAGAACAGAACACATCCATCAGCAAAGCAGCAAGGCTAACAGGATCACTGCCAGCAGCAACACAACTTCTGTGATTTTTAACAAGAAAATGATTTCAGGTGGGATAATACCAACATGACTGTGAAGGCAATGTGGAACTGGGTCTGGCAGGTGGGATTTCATCACAGCTGTGCAGCCCCCATCTGCCCATTTGAAACGAGCTGAGAACCTGCCCACAGCTCCACTTCCCCAGAACAGCCAGAAACAGTGGTTTGGTGGGTGCATCACTGTGGAAAATGAAGTAAATAAAATATACTAGATAAAATATCATATATGCAAAGCATATATGATCATAGAATCACTCAGGTTGGAAAAGACCTCAAAGGCCATTGAGTCCAATCGTGACCCGACCATAGTACCCTAACTCTAATGGCCCTCCACTAAATCATGGCCCTGAGCACCACATCCAAACAGATTTTAAGCACATCCAGGGACGGTGACTGCACCACCTCCCTGCGGAGCCCATTCTACTGCTTAATGACACTTTCTGTAAAGAAGTATTTCTTGATATCCAAGCTAAGCTTACCCTGGCACAACGTAAGGCCATTTCCCCTCATCCTGTCACTGTCACCAGTGAGAAGTGACTTTTAGGGTTAGATTCAGATTTATTGGTATTACATTTGCCATTACTTCTATGCCAACAGAGGGTATTCACAGCACAATGAAAAAAAATTACAAATCCTCCTTATTAATAAAATATATATATATGAACATCTTTGAAAACATCTATCCATTAACATACTTCCAATTTATTTCAATGTAGTCGATGACAGACTGTCCTTAGTATGTATATCTCCATATTTTTCCCTTTCCTAAATCACGCAGTGACAGTGGAGCTTTAATGCTCGCATTGTTCCTTCCTGCTGTGTCAGCACTCAGCTGATTAAACTTTGACCCTCGGGGTTCTCACCACCCTTAGAACAAACACCACTGGCAGAACAGCCAGCTTCTTGCATCTGCACGTGAGCAAACACCGTCACTGAGCCAACACGTGGAGAGCTTGCTGACAGCCTGGGCCCTTCCATTGCATTCAGAAAGCCATTTTCTGCACGTTAAGCAGCAGCTAGCAGTGTGCACGCAGGTGTTTCCTATTATTCCTTCCACAAACGTGCCACCAACACGTTAACCAGTTTGCTCTGAGATCAGATGTGGCTCTGTGAGATGTATGCGTAATCCTAGCAGGCAGCGCTGAGGAAATGTGTGGGTGACACTGGCCACTCCAGGTGGCTACTGCCAAAGAACTGTTCTCCTCTCTCCAGAGCACACATCATGCAGGGGGCTGCTCCATGGCTCAGGAGAGCACAGTCACGCTGAGTTCTTGCCATATGCACAGAGAATGTGCCCAACAGAGCTCTGCTCAGCTGTCCTCACGAGGAACATGGATTTTTCAGATATCCCTTACCCACTTTGCTAGGTTTGGCTCAGCTTTTGTAAGCAAACACAACTACAGCACTTCATGTCAAATTAGCTAATAGACAGATCCCTGAATATAAAACAAGAACACCTACGGATGCATACAGCATATGTAACTTGCTGTAGGAAGAAGATGCATTACCACCCTGCACAATAATTAAAACATGACTGGGAAGTAGATAGAGCTATAAATACTTCCATTTTTATAACATATTTATGTTTTTGCTTTTTCTAATTCAGAGGGTGGTAGAACCCAAACAAGTGTGGTACAACCTGGAAAGCTGCTGCACGTACTGATTGAATATTATTGCAAAAACATGGGGACATGTTCACATATCACACAAACCTGAGCAGATACTGGCACAGACCCACTCTTATCCCTCACCCCAGAAATGATACTGTGTATGTTACAGTTACATAGGATCATTTAGGTTGGAAAAACAGCTTAAGATGATCAAGTCTATGCTACTATATCCACTACTAAGCCATGTCCCTTAGGAACAGCAAAAGACAGACACTTGTGTGTGCAATATTGAAAGAGTACACATATGATGCTAATCAGCTACCAGATTTCATATGGTTTCTTGCACAGTTATAAGGCCAGGCTAGAGCAGGCCCCATACAGAAGATTGGTTTACAAACAATTATTTTTGCTGTGTACTCAGTAAGCAAAGACTGATAAAAGCCTGCTAACTGTGGGACTGTGTCTTACAGCTTTGAATGTAGGGATTGTATTTAACAGTGCATGCCCCCTACAGCAGCACTACACCAGCCTAGCAAGAGAGCACTAAAGGATCTTTCCTTCCATAAATCCAATTAGTATTAATTGAAGCTACATCCACATTTTGAAAGAGAAATGCACACTAAGAAGTGGCTTATCATAGTAGGTTAATTCACCTATATCGACTATTAAAGCATAAGAACGGTGAGAAACAGAAGTCAGCCAGCTCCACACTGAGATCACTGCTCAGGTTGAGCTGAGCTGCACTCAGAGCTTCATGAGCAGTGCTATTAGGAGCTGCTCTTGCCCTTGAGGTGATCTCTATACAAACTCACTTCAACGATCATCAGATAGATTTTCTCATCTTTAATCAGCAAATATTGCTGATTTGGGGAAATACAGACATACATTAAATACACCTGCTCACTATATATAGATATACTTAACATTTCAAAGTAAATGATACAGCAACATACGAGAATCTCTTCATGCATTTCCTATCCTGTTTGCTATAAATCGCCACATCTCAAACTTTACTCTACGAAAAAAAGAAGGGAAAAGAATATGGATCTGATTGACTTTAAGAAATGTAAAGAAAAGTACTCAGGAACAGCTCCTTGCCCTCAAGAATGCACTTCATTCTGTTGAAACACACACCCAGGTGGATTGAAACAGTCACCTGCGCTCTGTGGCAGCATCTGCAGGGAACAGCATTCACTTTTTGTCGAGTTATTTGAAAACAAGTAATAAGGCCTCTGCCTTCAGAGGCAGCTGAGCTACTACAGCATTAACTGCTTGCATTGTAACACAAACGGGAAGCAGCAGAACAGAAAAGACAACGAGAAAGCCTATGTTGATATTCCTTCTTGAAACTCGTTCAAAGGCTAGTCCAAAGACATTAAGCAATGGTGAAAAGTAAAGAAGGATCTCAGTTGAGAGCGGGTCCCAGTAGCAGTTAACTGGGATTCACTTCTTGTAGGGTGTTGAACGCATGTGATACAGAATGAAGTGAGGGCATGGTATTGGCATGGAAACTGATCCATTCTGAAAAAGTATGTATTGATATTATTTATATATATGCACATATGTGTACACAGTTACACAGTGAATGTATATAAGGGTATTACAAAGACAGAGAACGGAAATAAATGGAGAACAGAAAAGCTTTGCACAAACTGCAGAGGGAGAATACAAAATCCAGCAAGAAAACCTTGAGCAATCGATTCACATTACAACCTATTCAGGAATGACTTCTGAGCAGAAAAGAATGGCAAATACTAATGCTTTATGAATTACTTGTTTACCTGCTGCAAACGTAATCTAAATGCAGATTTTCACACCTATTTTGCACCCCACACCCAAAGGTTGTATGATAACGGTGCAGCCCTATGAAATTGCCCTCTGGGGTACCACAAACAGCAGAAATGCTGTTCTTCCTCATGAGAAAGAGCATAACTTTCACGGTAATCTTATTGCCTTGAATACTTCAACACAGACAGTACTTTCAACAGCTGTTAGTCCAGTGGAAGAATGAGGAATTATTTCTGTCTTCCAGCAGCAGAGATACTGTTTATGAATAGGGAGGGGGAAAAAAAAAAAGGAAAAAAAATAATAAACAAAAGATATTTTCTTCTTTAAAATAAAATATAGAAAGTGTGGAGTATGTTTCAAACTCAGAACAGATTTTATAGCAGAATTAAATTAAAAATTCCTGAAGATTTATAATGGGAACGCTGACAGACCCCTAAAATACAGTGACACTAGTGGGCGTCACTGTAATAAAGTGGTATTTAAGATTTTTTTTGCTAGGCTTTGATTTCTGCAAAGGTCACATTTGAATAAAACTCCCTATCAGTAAACCTCATTATAAGAATTATCTTTGCCAGAAAGGCGCTTCTTTTTACCTAACTTGCACGGTTCTTAAGAACAAATTACCATCTCCATCGCATCTTTTCTCATGGATGATTATTGGTGGCAGTGCCTGAGAGGTAAAAGCTGAATGAAGGTCTCCACTGCCAGCTGAATTCCCTGCTGACAGCGCTGGGGCTGTGACACAGCGGTATGGGAAACACTCTTGGCTCCTTCCCAAGCTTCTTTTCTCTTTGATTATATCCCCATGGGGTGCTTAGGAAGCTTAAACACTATGCAGGATTTTAAAGCAAAAGAAGGGAGAGCAAGAGATTCAACAAGAAAAAAAATCACTATTGGATTTGTGAGAAAAGAAAATGGAGTTTAGGTCAAAAGTGTTTTTCAATATATTTTGATTTGTTAGTTCTGCATACATCAGGCAAACCTTAGCTGGAGCAAAAAGGCATCGGGAGAGAGCTTTTATGCTCTTATTAACTGAAATACAGAAAAAGCACTGCGTGGTAAATTTAGGAATATTCCCTGGTCAGAATCTCATCCCAGGGTTAAGCAATTGTTACTGCTTCCTTTCCTTTGCACAAGTATTTGTTAATAAATAGCGACATGAGAAAGTTATTACAAGTTTGTTTAATCATATGAAGGACTAAAAGCGCTGCCTACAATCAAAGCTGACAAGTGTGCTCGGCAGAAAAAATCAGTAGAACCTTGAACGTGTACAAGGAGGGCAGCCCAGCCCTGCCCTGCCCTCCTCTACATCCACGGCATAGGATGCCCACGCTGAGCACGAGCTGCGTGGGGCTCACACAGGGCTTTGGAAAAGGAGAAATCAAACAGAACAAAATAAGATCAATCAAAGCAAATGAAAAATCTCCATCATATAAAACAACCACGGAGGTTCTGAGTGCAGTTGGACTCTACATCTCCAGACTTTAACACAATACCAGTTTAGTAAAAAAAAAAAAAATAACACTGTTTGGCTATTAGAGATGATAAACCAAATGGTATTGCATTCTATGTTTTTGAATCCTCCACATGGAAAATGTACTCTACCTTCAAAACATTCATTTTGCCGCCCTACAGTGTGGATATCCAACTGAGTTGGTGTGGGTAAAGCAGTGAGAAATATCCCAGCTTTCTCACTGGAAACTACAGATTGCTTTACAAATCACACTGAGGAAATGTACAGGATGAGTGTTTCCTCTTATCCCTTCTACACATGCCACTTGCTCAGTGCATTTCCAAGAGGAGTAGTTACAGCTATATGAAAGAAGGATTCACAAGGCCAAAAGTAAGGGTATGTGGTGTGGAAAAATATATATTTATGTATATAGAATTGAAATTCACTGCTTATAAAAACAATTAAACACTGGAAGATGTATCTTCCAGCAACAATTTGCCATCACATAAATTACCTGAATCTAAAACCATATGCCTGCATTTAACTGGAACGTGAGTTATTCCAGTTAGAGCAGTGTGATAGAATACCATTTTACTATTTATCTTCCATCTTAGAGCTTAATCTGAGCCACATGCGGATGCACAAAACCTTTGTGTTGCACAGTGTAGGGCTTACAGAAGCCCTACAAAAATGACAAGCGAGGAAATCACAGTATCCCAGTTAAATCAGAGGTCATGAGATTATCTGTTTAATTAAGAAAGGAATACATTGAAACCTTCTTCCTCCCACACTGGCAAGTCCTGATGGTATTGCAGATTTTGTACAGTACATATCCTTTTATGTTATCCAAACCCAATAATTATATTGCTCCACACTTTGCTGTTTTACTCACTGTAAGCACTGCTAGGTTTTGATCCACTTCCTTTGTAAAACTAAGCTGTTTGTTCACAAGCCTCGGGGGAATTCTGTTAGCCATACTGAAGCTACTCCATTAGTTGCTGAAGGGTCAGCTTCCTTGTTACTGTCCCCTCCTGTTTGCCCTCTCTCACAGAGAGGAAAGTTGGCAGTACTGGAAGCTCACTGAGGACTACTGGCTCCATGCACAGGTCAATCACGTTTTTACTATCTAAGCCAGTACTTCTGGCTTTCCCTTCATTGCTACTTCACGGTCGCTGTGAAATAACCATGTTCTTTCTCCAGGATTTACCTACAATGGCCAGGAAAAGGCAAGAGGTTTGGAACAGCTTCTAAATGAATTAAATGGACAGTATTAAGTATGCATTGCTCAATGACCTGGGTGTCCTCCTCTTAATTGAGAGCTATGAAACCAGTAGCTCACTGGACCTTATTTAGGGTCTCCTCAAATAAGGTTTAGAAATCACTAACAGTCTAGAAATCTCATATCCCAAATTCTGCTCCAATGTGGCTATGACTCTGCTATTCCTTATCTCATCCCTTCATTAACAGGAGGATAAAGGTTACATATAGCCTGTTTTGCTTTGTAGCATGCATATTGAAGTTCTAGTTCTAAATTTCATCCTCACGTATCTTCTAATTAATTTCGAAATAAAAATAATTTCCTACTTTATTCATATTACCTTCTCAATGCTATTGGTAGCACAGAATATCTACTGAAAAGCATTTTAGGGGTAGTTACTGAAAGTCTGTTCCTCTTACATTTGTTCTGTCGGAGAACTATCTGCCTGTACAAAAGTCAGCATGAACAAAAAGAGGTTCTTTGTTCCTTTGTGCTCAGAACAAAACTTTCCCCTTCTTGCCATAGTAATATTGACAACCTGAAGGACACAGACAATGAATAGTGGGAGCTCCAGAGATGAAGTTCATTGCTAACGACAGAACCGGCGTTCCCCAGTTCCAATCAAATCTCAGCCTGGAAAAAACATGGAGCAATAAAAATTAATGTTAAAAACACATAGGTTTCTACTGGTATGCACACAAGCATGGCAAGGAGTTCCAGAAATGCCAAACCAGCTGCCCTGGGAAGAGGGATATCCAAGCTGCTTGATGGCTTTAGAAAATTCACCCAGAATACTGAACACCTAAATGCCTTTAAGAATTCTGTCCACAATACTGCTCCCACTTCTAAGAAAGATTTCTAATTCTGTTTAGCCAACTGGAACAGGAGAAAACAGGTATCTGCAAACAGATGACTTCTTAAAAGCAGGTGTTTCATTAATTTCTGTATTTATCTGCACTTCTGCTCTTTTCCAACCATAACGATCCTGAGACTCTGTAACATCTGGGCCATTTACCTCTCAAAATACTGAATTTCAGCAATGCCCATGTGCACCTGCCCACCCAGCCATCATCTCTGCCACATTCACTTTCAATAACTCCTATCCTTTGCACTTCCCTGTTTCCTGAGCAACTTCACCCATCAGTGACATGCAGTAATATCCACCACGTGCCCTGAGTGAAATTCAGCTATTCCACTACAAGAACACTGTGATGTACCTGTAAATGTTTCCAGATTGTTACAGCAGTAAAGCTTTTATTGAGTCAAGTAGCAATGGCTGTGAATGCTAATAAAAATAACCAATTCAGCACTTAGCACTTCAATCTCAAGATATATTTTCACCTATTACTGCTAACCATGTTATAAAAACAGTAGTCAGTTATAGAAGCACAGAAACACTAGGTTGGAAAGGACATACAAGATCATCTAGCCCAACCATCCTCCCATCATCATCCCTTATGTTTGATGCTTTTCTTGTGAAACTTGTGTAACAGAGCCAGAACCAAGCAAACAGCTTCAGCCTTTTCCTCTTAAAAACCTACTATGTCCGAGAAAAAAAGCACAGCACAAAACCTCACACAACCGCAGTTCCACATCTTACCTAAGTGACTGCTCAACACATCAGGCAGGCAACACATGTATACACGAAGGGACTGCCTGGAGTCTTCTTCAGCTGACACACCCTCTGAACTGAATTTTTAGGGGATTTTTGACTAAAACCATCTGTGTATCTCCAAACCAGACTGCAGTTTTGCTCTAGCATGTCTCACTTATGCTATCGTTTTTTACTGGTTTTCTGTTTCCAAAAACCTGCACGCTAACAAGGAGAAAAGTCACGAGGCAAAGATGCTCTTATTTGCCTTTTTATTCCCCCCCCCCCCCCCCCCCCCAAGAGAGAGACAGACATTCCACATTTTGTCTGACTAGAGAGATCAACGAGTGCTGAAGTTCCACATAAGAATTTTGAATGCATCCTCCAGTACCACCAGTGCTTCACATCGGTTCACGTTGCTTTCAATTGCATTGTGTTTTTACACACACGAACAGACCCCGTCTGAGCAACTCCTGCTGTTGCACAGGGCACACTCAAGCCCAGAGCCCAGCAAGCAGTGCCCCTCAGTGATGAGAGCCCACTTGGCAGCTGCAGGAGGAATGCTTCCTCGAGTGGCAGCGAGTGCCCCTGTCAGAACTGCCACTTGGGTGGAGTTGTCCTCGCACAGAGTTTTTCAAAGAAAGGTATCTGCCAATGTTTAACCCCCACTTTTCACTTGAAATTTCTCAGAAGAGAAAAGGAAAGCAATCACATTTGATTCAACTTGAACAGAAGCTTCAGGGCATTCTCTTTCTGTCACTGACTTACTACATACACTTTGCATAGTGAGCTAGGACTCAAAATAGAGTTAGCCTAGGAAGCAAAAGCAGTGCAGCAACTGAATACACATTGGTCTCCTGCAGGACCCTTTCAAACCATCCCCAGTTTGTGGTGTTATACCCAGCCCGAGAGTTGGAAGGGTGTGAGCAGCCTGAGCTGTGTGCTGTGCAGCAGGAGAGAGAAAGGATGGGGTTCGTTATTACAAGGACCATCCCTGCTTGTATTGATTACTGTAAGTGAACAGCTAGAAACAATTGATACTTCAAGCACTAATGAATAAAACTGCAAGGGAAAAGAAATGAACAAACAACAGATACTTATCCCTTTTTAACTTGAGTTTGTTAGTGACTGCATCGAAGCAATGGCTGAAATAACTTCTAGTGCACCAGAGGGCCCCAAGATTCCAAACAGCAAAAACCTTCCAGATGACACACACACACACACACATAAATGCATTCCCTCTCTCACTGCTCTGTGGCGTCGGCAGTCTGACTCACAGCCCTTAAGTGCAGCGAGGTCAGTGCTCCAGCTCACTACGACATTCAGCCACTAACCCAGACATTTTAATGTATCTATTAAATTTCCATTTTATTAACCTTAGCTAAAATGCATAGTAATAATGGTACATCAAGTAAAGCATCCTGGTTCCATAATTCCTAGACAAAAGCAAAGCAGCAATGCATCTGCTTGTTTTCTATGTATGTTACCTAAAATGAAAGAACAAACAAGCAGAGATCATGGCGAACCTCAAATACCAAGGCAGTGTGATGCCTTGGTATCAGGACGGACAAGTTGTTATCACTTCTAATCAACTTTTGGCATTCCTTTTCTATAGCATAGTTCTATTAATCCTGGACAAAGGACTGACACTGATGCAGGAGGTTGGTACTGACCCAGCGTCCCAAAGCTTCCATTGTTTTCAGAACACAGGAATCCACGATGCAGACTGCAGCTTGGAGTTTGCCCTCTCATAGGCACAGCAAATGTCACATTAGGAAATACGATGTCAGATAATATCATTTGTTTTTATTATGGTTGGTTACACTCGACTGTCATAATAAACTCCCGTAGCCTGCATGCACAAAGCAAATGTTCATTACAATGTGATCCAGTGATGGAGTGATGGGCATTTTCTATGCGTTAAGCTGCTGTAAAAGTCTCACTGGCCTGCAGTTTATCTAATCTGCACTCCCTGCTGACTCTGAGAAAGATGGGCTGCTATGCAGCGGGGTTATTTGCACAAGGCTGTTATTGATCAGCAGAAATGATCTGTGTAGTTTATCTCTGCTGATTTGATTTTTACTGTTCCCTATTCTTTGCATAATGAGGACCTCCAGGCTAATTCTGGTAGATTTTTATCCACTGAAGTCATCACCATGTCCTAATTCCACGCACTGTTTTGTTGGCGGGAGCTTAAAGGCCCAGCCCAGCAGGACGGTGCTTAGCCCTACAGCCCCTCCCAGCAGCACAGCCTGCTCCGAGCTCCCCCTTTGCAGAAGGGCAGTGCTGCCAGCAGTCCTGGTCTTGCTTACCCCCCTCTACCAGCACCAAAGAAAAGAACTTTTTGCAGAGGACAAGAAGTCAGGAAAACTGTGTTGTGTGTTTCATCATTTACCTTGCCCCAGGCTGACTGCAGTATGGCCCTCAGATAAACAACACAGCGAGGAAGGTTGAGAGCTGCTGAGGAGAGGAGACATCCCACCTGACGAGGAAGTTGCAGATAAATACTTGTTTTTCATTGATCCGATGGAGATATCGCCTTGTGCAAACATTATTTTGGCTAAAAGAGATCTGAGCCTGGAAACTGTTTATCAAAAAGTACTAAATTGTACAGAATTTATATCGCTGAAATTTACCCCACAGAATGGTGGAAAACTACTCTGCTTCCGAGGCTTCTCTTTCCAGAAGAGCATATGCCAAGGAAAAAAAAGAGTTGGGTTAAAGGACAGCAGAGCAAAGGAGATTGTTTTCAGTGGACAATATTCCTCCAATAAACTTGCACATAGGTCTTGAAATGCTGCCCATTCAAATCTGCATAATATCAGTTACATCTGGAATTATTTATTTACGCATAATAATTCTTGCTGTTGCTATTTAAAGAACCTATTTGTACATTCAGTAAATTGTACACATATGCAAAGGTCCCCTAAAAAAAATGAGAAAGTCACTTTCTAAGTTCCTGGGAACCTTTACTGCTGATTTTCCAGTCCCAGTGGCAGGCTGCATTTCTGTTTCACCCAATTCCTTTTCCATCCATCAATATTCCATTGTCTGTAAACTGCCCAGAGTGGTTTCACAACCAATTTCCAAACTACAACAGGCATTGCAAGAAAGATGGGATTTTACTCAAAGCTGTCCCATAAGCAGCTATGACAAATTGACAAACCATCTTCATCTATTTTCACTTCCCACAATAATTGTGAAAATGAGAAACTTCACGGGGAATTTTAACTCCAAATATATCTTTTAGATCTGAAATGAACAATATGAACCATTTACATGTATGTGATGGCTAGCTAAGTACTCAGGGGAGTTCCAAAGTCTAAAAAAAAAAAAAAAGACTATTCCTATAAATACATAAATAAATTGTGTCCTTATTGCACAAAACTTGGGTACAACTGCTCCCTCTCACACACTGCCTATACAGTGAATTTTACTATGATTTAAAATGAGATGGGGGAATCACAAACTGCTTTTTTTCTTTCTTTCTTCTTGAAAATCATCAGGAAAAAACATACTCATTTGACAGGCCGCGTGGATTGTGTGTGCAGCTGTCATGGTCAGCAGCAACTATCACTCATGTTCAGTGAAACAGAAAACGATTCATGACCTCCACCCTCCACAGAGATGCAATAAAGCCAGAATCATAAAAAAATAAAAATTAAAATAATGTAAAAAAATAAAAATAAAATAACAAACCCTCTGTTGCCACAGAGGCTGAGATGTTATTGAAACGACAAATGCTGAGTTTCAGCAAGCCCCTCATTTTTAGGGGATGCCGTGTGACTTCCACAGGGGAAGAGCCATGGAAGCAGACCCGCAGGAGGCAGAGGAGCCCAGGCCCACGTGGCCACCAGAGCTGTGGTGCAGCCCCAGGCCGTGCTGGTAGAGCCCACCAGCACTCCCCACCCAAAAGCAGCTCCAGCTGCTGCCTGCCCAGCAGCAATCCCCTCCTTTGGAGGAGTTATTAAAGACAAACAGCAAAGCCTCCATCTGATATCTCGATATACCTGAACCAATAGTACAGATTAGGAGAAAAAAACTGTTTTTTTTTTTTTAATTTAACAAGTGAATCAGTCAGACTCAGCACTCTAATTTCCTCATTTCCTATAATTAACTGAGCTTTCAACACCTCTTCTAATTTACTGATGATTATCTTTTTATTCACCAATCTAGATTAGAACATAACTGACATTCTTTGCTACCCACTGGCTCAGATGTTCTCATCTCTTTTCCTCTAAAGATAAGTAGAAGTTGTTCTCTGAATTTATTTTCTTTCCTTTCACCCGTTACCGAATACCATGCGTGTTATGGAGAGCCTGAAATCCTACAAACCCATCTGCAGTTGCCCTTCGCTGCTCACTGCACACTCCTTTATAAAAAATCAGCTCCTCGTTTGTCTGAATCTGAATTAGGTTTCTTCTTGTGAAGAGGAATCTATTTTATCCTCTTGTTTGTCCCTCTCTCCCACGTAGTGCATGCAGCAAACTTCTCATGCCTTGACCCAGGAACACAGATGTGCTGAAAACAAACCTCATTACGGGCCATGGGAATCCTGCAGGCAATCCCCAGCACTACAGATGACACGAATGTATCTCATGATTACAAGAATCAATGGAAATATATGACATTCTAACCAGAGTTGGACACAGGATATTTCTTAGAGCTGTGCAGAGGTTTTTTTTTACTAGCAGGCACTTGCTGTTTTTCGTTTCTCTGCTTTCTAGAAATGGACAGAATTGTCCTTCTCTGACTTTTTGAAAGAACAGTACCTGGGTGACAGTGCAGGAACCTGGCACTCTGCAGGGTGTTTTCCTACACAGCACAGCAGTGATTCTGCAGATGTGAGCAGCTTTCAGCTCTTTCCATTCTTTTAATCAAAGTGTGTGATCGTGGCTCTCAAGCTCCCGTTCCAACCTTCTCTGAGAAACAATAAGCAGATAATTTCCTAAGGTTCTGCAATCATTTTCCAAGCAATCACAATCTCCTTCAAGAACTATGGATGAAAATAAGAACTCAAATGATATTCAGAGACAACGAATACTCAGTGCTTTTGTCAGGGACCAGGTTTATACTCAGCATCCACAGAATAAGAGTAATATCAACTTTCATGGGATGAGCATCTCTGAACACCTTGTCTGACCCAGGAAATACATATCTGCAAATGTGATCACAGTTTTATCTCCAACCCAATCTTCACACACTTGCCTGCACTCTTATGAATCAGACCACTTGCTATTATTTCTCACCTAATTTCAGCTATCCTAATCTGTAGTCCACTGTAATTGCTGTATTGTTGTAACACACATGCCCTGAGAAAATGGGCTGAATGGGTCTATAGAGCCCTTCTCTTTCCTTTCTTCAGTGTTTGGCTGGTTGATCTGTCTGCAAACAGGAATTGATCTACAGTCTGTATATTAATGACTCACAAATCTATCATTTCATAGCTCACTCAGCTCAGAATTAAACTCAACCTCTCTCTTAAGCCTCTCCATGAATAGGCAGGCATCCAGCTCCAAGTGCTTTGCATAAGCAATTAACCTTCCATGCAGCCCTGCCCTCTCCAGCTCTCTGGACCACCACAGGCAGGATCACCAGTTTTAATGGATGCTGTTTTTAACACCCATGCTTTCTTAAAGCCTTCACATCTCAGTAACATCTAAGTTGAGCAACTATTTCAGTGCAAGCTGTGGCCATCACAGCTGTTATTATTTGGGGCTTTGCTCACTATTTTCCTCATCCCCTTGAGTTCAGCAGCATGTCCATATTTTTCTTCACAACATCTTTTCCTCATGGGCACTCAGCTTTGCTCTTTCTCTACAAACCCATGACTTCCAACTCCGAGCAGCCTACAACCCAGAATTCATCTGCCTTTCACATTTTCAAATGAGCATGTTACCATTCCTCTGTTGCTATTCCTTGTGCGTGGGAATTATTTCCCATGAACTCGAGAAAGATCCCCAGTCATCCCCCTCCAACCCCCAGCTGAAGGCTGTCCTTTTCATGTGACCTACTGAAGTCCCAGATGTTCCATGCCAGCTGCTGCCTGCCAGGCTGATCAGCTGCAGCACCGTGCTGCCAGGGGCTTCCCTGTTATACTGACTTCATACCTAAATTGTTTCTTAGAACTCAGTTGTCCTATCAAGGGGACTCCGCATCCAGAACACAAACAAAACCTTGCAGAGCAGCACATGTTGCCTAACTTTCCTCCCTAGACATCAGTTACACAAACATGGGTAAACAATAAGAGTAGGTTTTTCAACTAGCTTTCTAAGCAGAAATAGAAATGAAACAAGCAGTTAAATGATTTTCAGTATCGGAAACAGATTAACACTATGGCTACATACCATACCTGACCATTCAGTTTCTGGTATGATACTGCTTTGCCTGTGTCCTTGGGATGGCTGCACCAACCCCTTCATGCATCTAACAAGGCCCAGGGCAGGAGCTTTTGAAAGCCTCCTTCTCCACTGACTCACATTTACACACCTGGGTGTGTAAATAACCTACATAAAAGAAGACAGTGGGAAAAGCAAATCTTAGAACTGTGCAAATGGAGAAAGGAAAGATGGCCACGATGCAAAAACCAGAAGCCCAACCCAGCAGTGAGTGCTCAGTGCTTTCAGATCAGAGGGGAACACGTTTTATACGTTCAGAATCTGAACGTTTTGCTGAGCTGAATGTTTTGTTCTGGTCCCTCAGATGTGTGTAAACTCAAGCAACAGCAACAAAACAGTGTATCTCAATTTATGACTAAAGGAAATTGTTGGCACCCTGAGCACACTGCTGTATTTACTGATTTTACAGTGTAAACACATATGTTGCCAGACAGATGGACCTTTCCCCCCAGCTTTCAGCAATGGGTGTCTCATCAGGGAAGGGATTAAGATCTTAAAATCTTTAAACAAGGTTTCACAGCCCTTGTCATGGACAGCCACCCCTAAAGGCTGGGATTATTAGACACAAAGTGTGTGTTCTCAGGGAGCAGCCAGGCCGCACAAAACAGATAACTCAGCAGTGTTTTAATTATATTACAGAAAAAGGGTTAACAATAGATTTTACTATCAACTGCAGCCAGGTGGTTCTTCAAGACAAAACTGTGGCTTTTCAGTCCATGGAATGCAACCCCTGAATCATCCATTCTCTGAACAGCAAGGGCTGTGACTTTAAACACACTAGCTCTCATTTGAAGCTTCTTTTCCCAATCAGGCACAGTATTAAATTATGTTTGAGGCACTGTGAAATATGAAAATAGGGGGTGGGGTTATGTAAACATAAACTGTAGATGTATGGGTACAACAAAATTAGCATTAAGGCACTTACAGATTTGCCAGCATATAAACTTTTTACACTTCAGCCTTGTTTGGTCAAAGATCCACTATAATGTTTGTAGAATGAAAGACCCTGTTATAATAACCAACTTCTGGTGGTACAGAGTCTGTGAACTCAGGAGTCAGATCCCACTGTGCAGCACAGCCCCACCTACCTGCACACACAGCTCCACCTCCCACCTCTGCTCCCTCTGGTATCCTTTACAGAACAATCAAAAGTTTCCCTTTCAAACACTTGCATCATGCTCCATGCTCTGTAAAATGCTTAACCAGCAACAATACACTTCTCCATGTTGATGTATGGCAGACGGTGCAAACCTCAGCACCACCGGAGCCATCAGAACCACCACTGCTGAGCTTCTGTGAGAATCACACAGATCTTCTGTTGTTTCACCTGGGGATATTTTTTCATGAGTAGCAGGCTGTACAGCTTGCTGCAGAGACAAAAGCTATAAACTTACACGTGGTAGAGCCAAGAAGCCTCAGTCTTTTTGTTTTGTTCTGAAATTTACTTCAAATACACGGTTGTCTTTCAATGCAGAGGTACCAAATATGCAAACCACGCTGCAAAGCAAAGCTCTGCTGTGAGTGGAAAGATGGCAGGCATAGGACCTCTTTCTCATATTTTAAAAGTTATTAATTACTTTTTTATGCAAGAATGAGTAAGGGAAGGTAGTGAGGGTGGATGTGTAAATAGATTTGAGAGAAAAAAAATTTAAAGGGAAAGGAAGAAGAGAGAAACACAGAGGACAATACAAGAAATCTTATTTTACAACAAGCAAAAAGTGACAAGAGTAAGAAATGTGCTATTTCCTAAAGAAAAACAAGCTGCTATATTCAGTTTAGGCTGAATAGGTTCAGATGAAAGCTGTTTTAACAACGTAAGATGCTGAAAAGTCAGAAACTGTACAAACAGTGCTTCCTGTTGTGTACTTACTGTCTCCATCCCACGACCTTGTGTGTAACAGAAACGTGTACAATGAGCATGCCAGTTGCATGCTGATGGTCTTGCATAGAAGACTTCAAACTTGTTTTGAAGTGCTCATTATAAAGGTTGATAATCTAACAGTGTGAGATGGCTCCTTCCCCCCGCCCCCATGTGCATCTCTGTTCCCACTCTAATTTATACTGTCAGTCTCATTTTGAATACTGATTTTTTTTTCAATTCACAGCAACCCTTGCCAGCAAAGCCTTCATGGATTCAAGTCTCATTTTTCAGCACAGTAACTTGCAAAACAGCAAACATTTTGTAAAAGGTAGGTGATAAGAACTGACTGGCGTTCTCATATGTTATGGATGAACACACTCTAATGCTGCTTAAAAGATTTAACGTCTGATATTCTCCTAATGAGATTAAGGGGACAAAGAACTGAAAACAAGGGATGTTTACAATTACTGGCACCTGAAGAGCAGTGATGTCATGTAGAAAAATAAACTTTCCACCACAGATGAATTTCCTCGAGAACGTAAACACGCTCGTCTCCAGTTTGCCTGACGGTACCAAAGAGCATTTCTACAGCACAACCAAGAACAGAACTGAATACAACAAAGTGTATGGTCAATTGTCAGCAATTAAATGTCACAGTTTACAGGGGTGCTTTCTCTGCCTCCGAATTGTACTTCTGGAGTACAGTTTACCTGGAGACCACCTTTAAAGTCACCTGCTGTCACTACTGTCTCACTATAGTATCAACACAGCTCTATTGCTATGAAGTATTAGCAATATTTGGACAAAGTACTTTGTGAAAGGCTTTTCTTATTAAAAGCAGGAATAAAATTCCAT
This sequence comes from Odontophorus gujanensis, assembly GCA_013399175.1. Lineage (NCBI taxonomy): Eukaryota > Metazoa > Chordata > Aves > Galliformes > Odontophoridae > Odontophorus > Odontophorus gujanensis. Next base: position 689,264 of record VXAB01008776.1, on the reverse strand, counting down.
CTTCCTTCAGCAAAGTATCATTTCATCTCTCATCTTTACCACTAAAACACTGAGGAACTCTTCTCCTTATGACATTTTCTTGCCTCTTTTTGTCTTTCCTATCACACCAAGTCATGTGCTGATTCTTCTTGACCTGTTGCTACTTTAGCATCTGATTTGAAGGCCTCTAAAATGTGGGGGAAAAAAAATCCTATTCATCTCAGTGCTGAGTAACATTAATTTATCTTTATGACATACTAAAACTTCCTGTCCTCACTGTAGCCATTACATTTCCCAATACATTGTGCCTGCATCTCTCATATTCCTCCTTCAAATCACCACTCCTGTTTCTGCTCTGTTATTTTCAAAAGAAAAATTTTGAATAGGGATGAAATGTCACATTCCCTAAATGATGGACGAAGGGACAATGAAGCTGTAAAAATGAGCAGTTTGCTTGAATAAACTTGACAAAATTCAACTGAAAAGCTGGGTTCAGTTGTTTCATTTGCTTTACTCAGTGGTGCAATATCTACAAATACGTATCTGAGTTTTACTCAAAGGTACAGTTCCACCAGTATCCTGAGAACATGAAAACAAAGGTTTTTTTTAATCTGGAAAAAGAACGTATTTCGTTTAAGTTTAAAGAACAAGATATTCATAACAGCAATCTGAGATTGGATTCCCAGTCTGTCCCAGCCACAAAATAAAACTTTTTCTTGTACACCGTGTTTTGGGATCAGGCCACCTGGCTGTGCAGCACGTGGGCTTCAACAGCACATTCAGCCCTTCCCACTCCTCCCGGAGCATTTGCAGGGGTGTGGAGCTGAGATCTTTCAGGCAAAGGAGGGCAAAGCAGCTGAACATAGCCCTTCAGCAGTGAATGCACTGCTAGTCTCTTACATTAAAAGATAAACTACTTCCAATGTGTTACTGCTTATAGTTAGGAGTCTGCTGATGTCCTCAAGGGAGCAGTGACTGAGATAGGCACCAAGTTCCAGAGATTTTTCTCTTGTTTATCTCTAGAGATGTCTCTTATCTTCCCAGATGACTTCTGACAACACCTAATTCCCCTCGCAGACAGTACTTGAAGCCAAAGCGCATGCCTGGATCACAGCGAGCGCCCTGCCAAAGCCATACATCCACAACTCAGACCAGGCCACAGCTAAGAAGTGGGTGCCTAAGCCAGCATTCTTAACATTTCAGTTACTGTAGAGATCTGTAACAGTTCAGGAAAGAGTTTTGTTTCTGTTATGGTAATCAAAAGCTTAGATCTCATACTACTGAGTTAAAGAAAAAAACAACAACAAAAAGTGTATTTATTTTTGGAGCTTTGATCCATGCAGCACTTCTTGAACAATTCTTATCAGCTTCTAGAAGGTAAAATGCTTTGAAAAGATATGCAGATCTCATTAAGGTGATTCTGATCTAATGCTATCTATGTTTTCAAAAGAGAACCTTGTAAAAATACTGACGGCGAGGAGTCTGCTTTACTTTCCTGTAGACAGAAAGCTGGGGAGTTGTGAGGATTGGTTTGGAGGCTCCTCCAAGGCCTTGCTGTCACAGCAAACACCAATGTTTTATTCTTTGGAGGTACGTTAGACTGCCAAAATAAAATTCACTTTTGAATTTCATTTTTAATAAAAAATATTGAAATAGAGATACAGTTTTTGGCAAGAATGACAAATAAAAACAAGCACAGAAGAAAATGACACCTTTCCTAATGGAGAAAAAAAACAAAACCTCATCTCCAGAGAATACAAATACTGTTTTCAAATGCCATTTTCAAACTCTTTCAGTACACAGTTTAGCTGCTATATTTAACTATCTGCTTCACTGGTTATATAGAAATGAAGCGACTCAAACCTTGGAATTAGTCATACTAAGCTTCTAGTTAGTGATGTGTCAGACCACTGATATGTCACAGTTTTATCAACTAAAAGAGGTTTTCCAAAAGGCAGAAGATTCTCCAATGCAGATATAAAGAGAAAGATGAGTTTCAAAGAAGTGTAAGATTTTTAGATAACACAAATAATTTCCTACTTGTGTATGTGTTGCTCCAGCTAAGCCATGTTGAAGATTTACAAGAGATGTTCTTCAAAATTCAGAATTCCCATCCTGCCAGTTATCCCATCCTTCCCCTGTCCCAGAGCCTTCATTCAGGCTCTATTGCTGCATTAATATTTTCTCTACATAATCATTATAATGAGCATGCTTTATAAATAAAACATTTCTTCGGTTCTGCGGGAACAATTCCTCCTCATAAAATACCATGTATGATAGGAAAAAATCATCATCCTTTTAAGAGACAGAAATATTTAAGCATCAAGCCAACTCTGTCCTTACAGCAGTGTACCTTTTGTATGTAACTTAAATAATTTGCATAGTGTAATTATGTTATAAAATACCCATGCTGCGCACATTCAGAAATTAATAGTCTCAAGCTCTTTTGTCTTTTATGTTCTTTCTATCAACAGCTAGACAGACACATTTTGCTTCTACTTATATATGGCCAGTTCAAGCAGTGGGGTTGTTCTCTACCCCTCACACACAGTTTCACTGCAGTTGGGTTTTCTGCCACTTCAGTGCTGTACAGAGACTCGGAGGGACCAAGACAAAAGCATGCTTCTGTGCACAGGAGAATGGAAGTGGTGTGCTCTGCTACAAGACACAGATGAACATTTCAGATACATAAAATGAGTTTCAGCTTTCAGTATTTTCCTGGAGCAATCTCATCTATCTTGTTATCTGTGGAGTTAAAGAGTTTAAGGGCTACAATCAAAGCCTATAAATAATGATTTTATATAGTTCTAAAATTTATACTCTGGCGTCTTTCTCATGATATACCCTTTCTCTCTTCTATAGTTTTCTATACAATTTTATATGGGTTACTATTATACACTACAATATATGCTATATATTACTAGTTCTATACTTTCTATATCAAAATTTCACAGACTGCTGTCCAACCCTTTCCTGCTCCATGTGCTGAGGACATACAGTCACACAGCATGAGGATGATCCCCCAGCTCCAGATTGGAGCTGCTGAGGGTGAACAAGTCCACTGATTTTCATCACCCGTTGATGGCATCATGTCATCAGTCGCTTGGATTCTCTGCTGGATCCATAGCTAGCAGCTTTGCAGGGGACAGCGAGTTTAGTGTAGAGCTTTGCAAACTGAGAGAGACCAGAAGCTCCTACCTCTTCCTGGCAACAAGAACAAAATCTTGCTCCACAGCAGACACAGAGCTGGATCCCCAACCACAGACAAGCCTGTATTAATCCAAACTAGCTGATAACCTATCACTGGAAATTAATTCAGTGAATACCTTGAGTGAAAATGAAATGAAGTACAGGGAAAGCATGTTTGCTTTCAAAAGCACTGGTGTGCTTCCATCAACAATACACTCCAACAGTCTGTGAGAGGAAGGCTATTTTGGCAAGCTGCACAGAAGGTATTTTGGCACTCCCAAAGCACCAGTTGTGTGGAATGCCATAAGCACAGCTGGCAGAGTGAACAACCCAAAGGAAGCTCTGCAGCACTGTACTTTCTCTGACTAAACAAATTAGCCCAGCAGGCCCACACTCCTCAGCCAGACAGGTCAGTGAATGCTCAGTGGCATCCTTTAGTGGCTCTGTCCTCACCTCCCCAAATTATGGACAGCAAGAGAACGCACTGTGCTTCTCAACAGGTTGAGATCCTACAGGAGACTCTTCAGGAAGGCCTGAAGAACATAAACTACTGCTTCTACAGTTACCCCAAGCCAGCTCAAGAGCACCAGAAGTTGGTCACAATTGGGAAAAGCTCTTTCAGAAGGGTACGCTTCCACAGCAAACGTCACAAAGGCTAAAATATCCTCAATCAGATAAGCACACATGAAAGTCACTCTTTTCCTTTGAGTTGTAATAGCTAAGCTAAGATTTATGAGCCTTCACTTCTTTTTTCTGATCCTGAGTGAGAGTTGCTGATGGAGGCAGCTCCTTCTTTGATGCAGCCTGGTTTGTTTATGAGAACACAAACACTTCCCTGAGCACAGAAGGAATTAAAGATCAGATCTGGTTTCTCTGCTCACAGCAGCAGAGGTTGTGGGGCTGTGTGTGGCTCCTCCCTCTCCTACTTAAACGATCCTCCAAAGCACACTGCTCTAACTAGCAGTACCTGACCAACTCCCTTGCTCACACAATTTTAATTAACACTGTGAGATATAGTTTAGCTGTGACTGTGCTTTAAACTACTATATAAATGTCTTTTTCCATGTTAATAAGAGGCAGAGCACGCTAACTTGTACTCAAACCTTGCCATCAGAAAATCTACCCAATGTTCTTAACGACTAGCATTTTGATAGCATCAGTTATACACAATCTCATATAATCAGTGCATGGAATCAGTACAGAAATCACAGAAAGACCTCAGTGTGTCACTGCCAACAGAATGGTGACAGTTCCATGTGAAGGCCTCTGCTTCACTGCAAAGCCTTCCTAGGTGACAACACCGCAAGAACAGCTCCGAAAGGTATTTAGGAAACAGTATTTCATTCTTGGTATCTTGGAGATACTGCCATTTTCTTGGAATAAAACTGTAGTTACAATTACTGCAAGAAAAGGAGAGTCTTCAATTTGACTTGTCAGGCAATAATGTTGATTTAAAGATAAACATGTATTTTTCTATTGGCAGTTTACATGTAGATATGATTCAGACTACTCATCAGTGACTTAAAGGTTTCTCTCTCAAGCCTAGAACCTTGGGGTCAGGTCATTAACACCTACCTAAATTACATGATCCAACCAAAGGCCAGTGGGAATTCTATCAGCTAATTTAATGAATTAGTATGTAATACTAAAGGTAGAAGAGCTGCACTCAATTCTTGGAATGCCAGTATTTTCTGAATAACTCCAGAGTTCATAAATCGTATTACAAAACAAATGAATTTTTCTTCCATATTTCTCACACAGATTCGACCTACTTCCATAACTGCTTTCCTACTGACTTCATGTCAGATCAAAGCACAAAGGCAGAATCCAAACCTGGTTTTTTGCTTCCTGTTTTCAAGAGCTCTATTTAAAGTGCCACAGAAATGATGATTTGGATCACAAATAACTCTGCTAAGTTCTGAAATGAATCTGTAAATAGAGAAACACGTCAGAATAATCACACAGGATATTGTTCTTCCTTCAATACCTGTTCAAACAGTCTGCTTCCATTCTTTCCATTCTAACTTCTACAGTGTAAGCACGTGCTAAGGCCTAGCTTTCATTTTTAATGGACTGTGCTGTGCGGAATTACAGTTCACTAATACATGAATATTATATTATTATGATGTTCCTCTAATATACTTAGTAAAGAATACTAACTTCTCTAAGTGAATGATCAAGTTGCACTGTTTGCTTAAAAAATAAGTCAGTTCCTTAAGAAACAAACAAGAACATCCTTCCATTATCTAAAGGGTCATACGTGAAAACACTGCCATTGCCAGAAGTAATGCTGATGCTTCCAAGTAGGAAAACTAGCATATGTTCTTTGCATGTGATTAATCATGCTTTATCTATTTACATAAAATATAAGACTGAAGGTACTGCAACAAGTGGATGGTAGCTGTTCTGGAATTCCACAGCAACACCACTTCTCATCAACAAATAACAATAGTACTTAAGCATCACTTGTGATTTTCTGTATTTCAATGATATAAGAAACAAATGTGGGCATACAGTTCAAAACAAGCTTTTGGTGTACACACCTCTTAAAGAAAGGTGTGTTTTGTTCAAGACTAGTGACAAATGCTGCAAATAGAAGTAGCAGAAAGGCAACTTTCAAAACCCAAGGCTGGATTTCACTTTCTCCAATCTGAGTCTGACCCAGTGTTTCATTAAAATGAATTTACCTATTGCAGACACTTTCTGTTAGCAGAAAAAGTCATTAAGTACTGATATCTACCTCCACCAGAAGGTCATTTTTACAAAGACCAGTCCAAGACACAGTGATAGGAGAGCAACATAGAAAATTTTGCATAGCTATTCCAAGAGACAACTGTAAGTGGAAGGCTTTCAATAGAAAACTTCTCATAGAAATGTAAAAATAATATAATAGCATAAAATATTTTTCTAAAATGCAGTCTCTAATGTTTTGAAAACTTTCCTATAGTCTTAAATATTGACCTTCCTCTGGCAGCGGGAATTCTGCTAGTGAAATTGCTCTGCAGAAATGGAATATGTAATTCCAGCTAGATGATTTTAATTGAACAGATTTCTTAGTATGTATACCTATTCATATAGGTAGATATGTAAAGATATATATATATATGCATAATATGTATGTTTATTATATGTGTGTGTATTATATATATTATATATATATACACACTATACTTAGTAAGTATAACTACAATCACCTGTCCAGTGAAGTATTCAGACTTGGAATCTGCATATGATTCTTTCACGATCTCAGACCTAATATCAATACAGTATTTAGTAAATGATTAAATAAAGCTTTATTAAAATAACACAAGTTCTCCAATTTCAATTAAAGCCAAGTATCAAAAAAAACTCCCTCCTGAGTCACTGAAACTGTCTTAAGAATGAATTTCGAAATCACATGACAGGGACATAAATCAGTAAATGTTTGCACTAGGGATGACAAATTATAACTTTAACCTACTGCCAGAAGAATGAGAAACACAGTACTAATCTGGATTTATCCAAATATATGTATATATATATACACACACACACACGTTCCATGTGACAGTAAGATGTTCCATGTTCCAAAGCCATTTTTCCTGAAAGCAGTTTGAAATGACTGTGAGTCGTTTTTTATTTATTTATTAATACTATTTATTAGTAGTATTTGTACTTTAATCGCATGTGCCAGCGTGATGGGTTGCGATCAGTCCTCAAGCATGCCTCAAACATGCCAAAAAGCCCTTGCAGCCAAACGCTTCACGTGTTCTACTCTGGTTACTCAATAAATGCATTCTAGGAAAACTGATGATCTGCTTGGACTCTGAGAAACCCCGAATGTCTTGTTCCTTCTGAAATGAACTGTGATTATTCAACTCTAATAAATACGCTGAGATTAAAGCCACATGAGCGTCCTGAGACCCACTCTGATATTTTTAAGTTTCGTCACAAAGTGAACGTAGTTTTAGGGCATAATTCTCATTAATAATATATACAGTGAACTCTAAAATGTCAGTAAGAGCTTATGCTGTTTCTGTTTTGTCTCCCAAGGGAAGCCAGCAGGCTGAAATAACCGTAATACAAAAATATATATCCATCCCTACAAAGTTCACCTAACCAAATGTCCCCACAAGCAAGCAATATAAAAATGTTCAAGGAGAAACACATGGCTTTTTTCTGTTTGGGTAAGCCAAAAAGAAAAGAGCTATTTGTATAGTTAGAATCAATGGTTATTGTAATTAAACACTCTTAAACTAGCTCTCTCCATCATTTTGCCCCTCATGTGTAGTGACAGATGCTGTACCTAGTCTAGCTCACAAAGCACCACGTCAGTGTGTGACAATCACAGAACTCAATTTCTAGATCAAGATCACAAAGGCAGAAGATCTGAAATTCAGGGTATGTATGTGGAGTATGAACGTACAGTATAACACCAACTGAATTAACACAAAATAAGAAACCTCAGAAACTGTTAATGGATTTGGGAATGAAGCTGTTCAAAGATTAAAAATGAATGCAGAAGACCATCAAGAGTTTGATGCAGACGGTAGCATCAAGCAATGCAGTCAACTTAAGAGATCCCATAAAGCCTCAGTACTGAAATCAGATCCAACTGGTACCTAATGCATTAAAACAATTCTGAAGATCACAACAAAACTAATATTTACTTAGTATGCACCTTTCAACCATGGAGACCTAATTTTCAGCATAACAGTAAGCATCAGATTAAGAATTGGCTAGTAATGATGAGTAGAAATAACCATTCTGCAGGTCTGAATTCAGCACAGCATCCATCAGAACTTTTTTATTTTTTATTAGCCCATTAAGTTATAACGAACTTATGATTAGCTGTTAATTTTAATGTACAAGTTAATAGTTTAGATAAAACAAGACCAGGAACACACAAGTTGCCATGTAGTCCATACAAAAATTCGATTCTGCAAGCATCAGTGTTCTCTGCTGTTGTCCTCTGTGCTTCCAGCTCCGTTTACGCCTGTTTGAGGCTGGGAGTTCTCTTTTTTTTAGAATTTCAAAAACACTCCCCCGTTTGTATCTTTTTAATGAGTTTATAGGATTTGAGCCTGCTTCTACTTAGGTAACTATCCAAACTTTGGTTGAGTTCAGTGAAAGCAAATCAATCCACTGGCAAGAAAAATCACACTTCATACAAGGATCTGCTTTTCCTCTGATTGTGATGGGAAAAAAAAACACAGAAACAATGCTAAGACAAAGCCATTCCACTCATTGTCACGTACTTAGTATTTCATTTACAGCTATTCACAAATACTTCCTTAATCATCATTTTTCTCCTCCACTGGTCACTTATCGTCCCATTTCAGTGGCTGCCCCAATACTGGCTCCCAATTAAGGCCACAGCCACACCGGTGGAAAGCTGTGTTTGCTGTTTAATCACAGTTCTACATGCTTTAGGCTAAAACCCTTCGTAAAACTGCTATGCCCGATTTACAGTCCAGACAAATTGTTCATACAGGACCTAAGAGGATTCTGCTTTAATACTCAGAAGGAATAAGGCTCTTTAATGCAGAAAAAGCCTCCTAATGGAGTCTGCATGCTACACATGCATGACAGAGGCTACCTGGCAGTCTCTTCCACTGTCACTCCTGACCTGCAAATGCCAATGGCTGTGACTTTCAAACAGCTAATGCATACAGATACACTGAAGTTAAACACATCAGTGTTTTTTTCTCAGTGAGTGATGCTTTCTCACCACACAAAGTGCTAGACAACAATATTAAAATAGGAACTGTTCCTTTCAAACACCTCAGCTTCCACAATAAGCATTGTCTCAAAGCTTGTATTTCAAGGGAAAGGTTCCAAGACTGAGCTTTTGATCACACAAAGAAGTCTTCTATACTGCAAGTTCACAAAATCATCCATTTTATTTAATGCCTAACTATTTGGTAATTGCTCATATTCAGTTTCACACCAGCTTGAATGATTTCAGCTTTTAATGTGCCTTGTCTCATTCTGAGGCACATCAATCCATGAGTAGATCACAGCACCTTGAAATACTAATGCCTGTCACATTCCCTAATCTCCTCTAAAAGGTCTCCTTCGTTATGTGCTTAAATCTCTTAATAGCTTTTTCTTCTCCTTAGGTTTTTACTTTTGTGGCAACTGACTCTGGTTAGGATGAAGTTTGTTTAATTCTCACTTCAGTGAAGTGCAGGAGCAATAATCTAAAAGCCTAATTTATTACTGTATTAATAGAAAGGTAAGATTGCTTTTTCTTAAAAATGGCTTTTTTCCCCAAGTGTGATACTGTCTCAAGAAAACGTATCTGTATTAATAAAATAAATGTCTCACAGTGTAAGAAGACACACAACGACTTGTACCCTGTATGAGCATCACTCATACATGCACAGCTGGGTATCACAGATTAATTCAGAACATAATTAAATAGCACACAGGCTGGTAATGACTGACACCGTGCTGCTAAACACCTCTTACAATAATGAAGTAATTCTTTTATTCCAAATTCATTTTTGTACTCTTGCCTATTTAACTAGAAACTTAGCTTTCTGTACTTTTATCTCCTTTCATGCATTTCACCTCCCTGCTTTCCCTCCCACATCAGCCCCAAGGACACCCTTTCCCAGGCTGTGCACTGGAGGTGAGTCACGATCTCACATTGTATCTGTCTTTTTTGATAACTTCTTCCAAATTAAATGACAACGTAACTGATTTCTGTTATTTCCCATCAAAAACTCAAACAGAAATCAAAAGACCACGGTAGCGTGGTTCCCAAATCTGGAGAACATTTTGGAACAGCGTTTTTAAGGCAGAACAAACATCCGGACAATAACTGTTCTTAAAAAGAGCTGCTCTGAACCATTCTTAAAAAGGGCTGCTCTGAAAAGCTGCTGTCACGTGGTTGTATTTTCTTCAAATCCTTCCCTCACTGGTTATTTCAGACCATGCAAAGACTACCACGAAGTTACCCACCAATCACACTCATCAACATTCATTCAGCCCTTCAGCTCTCCCAAGTGCACGTACAAAGCATCATACTGAATAGTAGGATTAGGGACCTACTGCAGGATATGTAAAGACAACAGCTAATAAAATAACAATTCCACCTCCTCTGTGGAAATATTATGTGGTGCATGGGGCTTTTTTCCACTCACTGCTATCCACCATGCTTTACAATAACTGCACCCAATCAAGATGGCTACATTTCAGTCTTTATTACTTTAACATGAATGATAGCGGATAACTTGAAGAGCTATAACACTGCTGTTCCCACTAAAACATGGTTTTAGCAGTAACAGTATCAGGAATGCGGTAGGGTTAAAGTATTTTCCTGTTTTAGTCTGTAAAAATACTCATTGAAATTAACATATCTGATACATTAAAATATTTATGTGAAATCTGTCTGTTCTTCACTCAAACACAGAACTGTTAAGTACAGTCAGATTCTTACTAGATGTCAATCAACTTCTGAGTGAACAGAAACGTTCAATTAAAGAGTAATGATATAGAAGCAGACATACACTTACACCATGCTACCAGTAAATAATGCCTCTTTTCATTATGTGGAATGCCATCTTTGCATTTCCCCACAGCTCTTCACATTTTCCTCCAAAAATATGAGATAAAGGAGCTTAAAATCAGTACATAAGTTGTTTATGAAACATCTCTTCTGCAGTCCATGAACACCTCTGCTCATCGAAGAAAATAATTTTTGTCATATTATTTCCTCTCAAAATAGGGTAATCTATAGTTAGAACTGTTTAAACTACATTCTCATTTTGTTTCAATTTCTGAACAGGTTTTCTGTTGGGCCAGTGGGCTTCGAGTTTGTTTGATATGGAAGAGATCACCAAACCATGAAGGACAGGCCAGCAGCCTGATGTTGACGACTGGACTGGAGTTGCCTGAAAACTTCCACAATCTTTCTTTCAAACCCAAAGAAATTCAGTTCAAGAGAAAACATTGTATTTTCTCTCACTGATTTTCATATTTTATAGGAAGAGAGGGAAGTTTATCTTCTCTTGAAAGAACGAGTTCCTCATCAGGAAGATGAGGATGTCATTGTCTAAGCTAATGAAACAAGCACCTCAGAATCAAAATAGATTTTTCTTATGTTAAAAAAATAAAAAGAAATAAGAAGAGGATCAAAGGATGAACACGAGCAGAAGCCGTTGCAGACCATTCAAAGTAACTATCATTCTGTACCCCATTGGCAGGGGATGAAACACAGTTTATTCCCTGCTGTACACATGAGATTTCAGCAGAGATGTCATGGAGCAACACACTGGGGACCAAATGAATGTCAAGTGAGACACTTGGCAGGACTGTCTGCCAGGATTTGAACCTGTGGTTCCAGAGAGTCTAGATGTTAGTCTAGGAAATCTAACCTGCTGCTTAGATGATGAAACCATCCCCAATTTAAAACTTGCAGCCTTATTCCTCTGGAATGCCCCTTTGGATGAATGGAATAACCCACCGTGCAGGATAAGCACATTAGCTGGATGCTTTTACTAAAAACGATCAGAAGTAAAATAACTCTGTTGACATTTAAATCGCCATAATCCATCTGCAAAGCCACCTCTCCATTGAGATGAACAGGAACATCTATTCCTTCTGTTGGTACCCATGCACAGTATGACTGCACTCTCTCAGCTTATATTCAAGAAGTTACCTTTGCAGTCAGAAGGCAGTTAAATTAAAAAGTTGAAGGAAATGTCTCTCATATGTGCATGTGGTCGTATGGTCAAGATAATCATGAATGTGGTTGGATATACCCTTTAACAATTTAAATAGCCATATGTTGATCTTTATGAAGATCACTGCAGATTGCAACAATTAATGCAATCTCTTTATTGAGAATTCATTTCCCCAAATACTAAATAGCTATCTTTAAATTACTGGTTCTTACTATCTGGAATAATTACTATTGGGTCAGTACAGCTTTAATCCCCACTTTTACATTTGCATCTTGAATCCAAACAGCTGAAAATAAAATCACAAATAAAGTAGAAAAACATACCTTAAATTTCTGAGGTGGTGGTACTATTCTAAAACTCCAGAGGTAATTATTATCCTTAATAACACCAGATATGATTGAGGCTTTTAACAAAAGGAATGCTGCCTTGAAATCGTCTACTACTACTCAGAATTTGACTGCTATGAAAAATTGTCAGCTGAGTAATAAATGTGCATTTTTAATGATAGGTACGTGATGTGAAAACACTCTGCCCAGAAAAGGTTGGAAAAGGTTAAATTCCTTCATTGTCAGCAGGAAAAATTTGTACAATCTGCCTCAGTCAAGACTAAAAGGAAGACCTTCTAAACATGATATGAAACAAAAAGAGAAAGAAAACTCAGGTTTGAAAGAGGGTTCAGCTCAGGTGTGTATGTGGGTAGAAATGATCTTCATAAATACCAGCATTATTGTGTCCAAACACAGTTTTAATAATGGTCCTTTCCATGATTCCATTGGATGCTGCAAGTAATCATAAAAATATTTCTCAATATAAAGCTTAGTTAATGAAATTAATCAAATTGGGCACAATTTGTCTGATAAGATAATCACATTTATCATACAGACAGACGTGCACAATAGCAATTATAACACCTTCAGTAGAGTAATTCCTGAAACTACATGTACATATATTTCAGTACTAAGGGAAAAGAGGACTGATGGTGTCAGGTTTGAAGAAATCAGAGAAGTTAGTAGATGCCCTAAAGAACAGTACAGCTCCTCATGAGCTTTGCCCAAAGGCTGTTACATGAATTGGAACCAGACTGATCTTCTATTCTGAAGACATGGAACAAACCAAAGTCCTGTGCCAGCTCCTGAGCCACCCACTGCAGTTCAGATTCAAAATATTCTTTCAACAGTTACTCCAAATTATGTCACCTACAGAGAGTAGTTCATGCAAGCATCTGTAAATATGATTAACACTGTGACATCTCTCAGACGTGCAAGAAGGAATGTTGACGAGTCCAAGTAACGGTCTCCAAAATAAAACACATATGGTCCAGAGGCACACTGTGTAGATCAGCTCGTGTTTTAAACTTTTAATGCACAACCAAATCAGTAATGCTGCCACTGACTACAGCATCAATTCTTTTAAGCTCCATTTAAAAACATGAGTTAGCACAGATCTTTGATGAAGAGCCCACTGGTTTAACTGCGATACTTCACTTTAATTTTTGGATACACAGAAGAACATTTTTTAGGGGTAAGATACTAGCAAATAATAGACTCAAAATTAACCTTGTACAAATTCCTGACAAAAATTATCCCCATTAGGATAAGTCTGTGCCAAGAACAACACAGGAGAGGTCTCAGAGGGGCAATTGGTTGCAAGGGTTGGAGCTGCTCGAGCTGCCCTTTCACACTGATCGTGTTCAGATGCGTAGAACATGTGTGGAAAAAAACATGGATTTATGGAGGTCAAGGAAGTATTATGTAACATAGCCAATACCCACATAGCAGTGTTGTTCCCTTTCTTGTAATACTCCTGAGCAGTTCTATTCACAGGATGAAAGGTGAAGCCTTAAATGTATTACATATTTATTTGCCTTAAATGTATTACATATTTTAACTAATCATTCCTAAACACCACAGTAAATGTTATGAAAAATACCTTTGTATTTTATCTCTTTAATATGCCAAACCATAGAGAGCTTTTTCTGATAAAGGAAACCTGGGAGATAAATCCATTTTTTCTGATTCTGTCAAGCACGCACAGCATCCAGAAGTCAGTGTAATAAGAAGGACAAAGAGAAAGCTGCTTCACAAACAAGACATACTGACCAGAATCAGAAAGCAAGATTTCTAGAAAGAAGTGATGATAAAAATTTGAGAATGAAAGGATATTCAACAGTATGTGCAGAAACACAGGCAAAGCTGTGCGGGAAGACAAAGAGAAGGACCGTGGATGAAAGGATGAAGTCCTCTGTGACAACCACACTTGTAAAGGAGTTGCACTGTTTGAATTCACATTCTGCCTCAGTCCACACGTTCACAGACAGGCAGTATACACCACACACGCACACACACACCACATGCAACAGCACAGCACCTCCAGCCACAACAGCAGGTGCTGTGAGCATCGCAATAGAGTGAAACTCCAATACAGGAGAATTCCCTTTTGGTACTGAAATCAACAAAAACAGCACTTGTTGTGCCTGGCAGTTTGAACACATGGTCAGGTTGGATTTTAATAACTGTCCTATTCCACCTCTGTCAACACTCAGACTCCACTACAAAATCATGTGATTATAAAAATGCTTTCAGAAGCTTTCGGTCACGAAGGCTTTTTGACACAGCACAACACCAGCAATCACCATGTTTTTATACAAAAATTCATCTCAAGTCAAGATAGACTTCAACTTTGACACAAAAAGCAGAGAAACAGATTAGCTGGCAGTTTTTTAAACAGTTGGCAGAGAATAACTATAAATTCACATCTCCCACTGGCTTAAGAAGACACTTGCTATTCTTATTACTGGAAAGAGACTCATGCAGGAGACTGTGCAGCACGGCACCGTTTGAGTCCACACTTTCAAAAGTATTTGTACTGAGCTCTGAAGTCATACCAGCACTGCCTTATTTCCCAACTATTCCTCTGATATTCGGGATGAAGTTGTTTTAAAAGGCATAAGCTTAGTTCCTGACATTTACTCGGCCTCTTCAGAAATCTCACCTTTCTCACTAAAATTTGTTCATCAAACAGAACGTTGTCTGGTACATAGACACAGAGGTGTGATTTTCAGTTTCCCGCTGTGAGACACGATGGCAAATTGTTTAATTTTAACTTCACAGATTGTAAGGTGTGCGAATACAACATCTACACCTCCAATGAAATAAACATGAACACAAAGATACTCTGAACTACTAATCTGCCTGATACTGCCAAGGTCAGGGAGGGCACACCAGGTCAACGCATTAAGTCCCGAGTGCCAGTAATAGCTGCTCTTCCTTTAAGATGTCACTTTGCATTTGTCTAGAGAAATCAAGGAAGGACTTACTTACACCATCACATAAATGACAGGCAGAATATGCAACTTCTAAATAGGTTTACGAAGCAAAGTTGCTGTTAAATCAATGGTAAATGTTAGAACAATGTATGGCAACATACTTTCACCTCAGAATGATTCTATTCATAAGTACTTAGCTAATGTAGGAACTTATTGGTGCTCAGTGCTCTGAGCTTCATCTCAGGAACCAAGTAATAAGGAAACCTTGCAACTTCAGTTTAACAGTGATGGTAGGGAGAGGTTAACATGCTGTCACATTTAGATGTCAAGCCTAACTCGTGCTTTAATTTTCAAGAGCTGACAATGGGAGAGCTTATGCCTCTTTCCTATGAACATTCAACATGATTTGGATGTCTTAATCTCTTTTGTACTCCTTTAAATTACAAAACCATTAGGAGGCTTCAAAATACACCTGAATAAGGTAACGGCCTGGTTTGTTGGTTGGCTTGTTTGTTTTTCTAATCACCGCTGTGATTAAAACATTGTGCAACGCTGCAAAATGTCAGAATTCCCAGCATTTCTTTCAAAGTTTTTTTCATGGGAGTGCTTGTGAGAGGTGAAAGAATGGAAAGAATTGGAATATCTCTGGTTGTTGGATAATCCAGGGGCCTTAGTGGTGGACATTTTGACTATAACCAGACAGCTGTTGGTTGCCAAAGTCTTCCCATCTTTGGCACAAACAATATTTCAGTAACTCTCATTTTTCACAGCAGCACTACACAGCTCAATATGTGCCAATACTTTTGTCAAATGTCTAAAACAAGGCTGTGCAGTGGTCTATAATCATTTACTAGGAAACCTTACAGCTGTTATCTTCTGCTCTTCATATCACATCCCCACCTGCAGGCCTCTGGCTCTCCACTATTTCAAGCCTTTTACACACTTGATTACAATCCTTAGAATGGACACAGTTATACAAGCAGAAAAGTACTTAATGGAGTCATCTTCTTAGTCTTCTTATATGGAAATACAGCACAGCAATGTAAGGCCTCAAATAAGCCAAAGCCTTAATGTCCTAAATTAAGCCCTGTTTCTTCTGTGTGCACCACAGCCCTGGGTTAAGTGCTCCCACACTCCAAGCCACGCAAAAACTTCAGCTGCTGTTTCTGCCCAGAAAATGCACACAGTGCTCAGGTTTGGCTTTGGGCATGATTAGTTGCTTCACTGCAGCAGTTGATTGCCATTGCTGTCTTGTCCTGCCTCACTCCTGGCTTCTCCATCACACCGGGATTCCTGTTTCCCAGTGGGATAGAAGAACTTCTATCCACAGTGGATAGAAGAACTGTTCATTGCAGACTAATTATGTATGAGTCCTGATTATCAAATTCAGATTCCATGAGGTAACGTGCAGTGTTGTAGAAGCCAGAAGAAGTCACGGCCCCTAGAGGAAGGCTGTTCATCACCCCTCTTCAACAGCCAGCTGAGAGGAACTGAGTTATTGTTCTGACTGTCTCCCACGGGCAATCACACTGGTATTCCAGTAAATAGAGCCTCAAGCTATTAATAATAAACCCATTAGAACTTTTAATTAAAACCCCAAATCTAGTCAGACAGAATTCATTGCATATAATAAAATTAATCTATAATATCAGCAATAATTAGTAAAGTATCCTGTAGGATTAAAAATAATTAAAATAATTACATTTTGAAGTATTTTTAAATAGGTAATAGTCTGCTTCAAAGAAGCTAATAAAATTATATTCAGAACCTGTCAGCTAATGACCTGGCAAGGTATACTTTGAGCATAGTCTAAAACAGTGAATTTACAAGTAATTAAGTAGCACCAGGCATTAGATATTTATTTGTAATGGTCTTGCATTCCCTCTGGAGATAACAAACACTACAGACACCTTCCAGCAAAATTTTTAACAAGCAAATGTGTGTTGCCTGCCACTCAAAATGACCAACAAGCAAACAGACACCAAAATTTGCAAGACAACTAACAACTGCAAGTACAGGGTTAGACCACAGCATCACAAACATGAAGCCCAGAATTCCTCTGCAGGCACCAAACTAAACCACCAGTTATGCAGAGTGATAGGAACTGGCTTTACTGGTGATGGGTAAAATAATTGCTAGTCATCTTGAGATTTTTTTCCTGGGACAGTTCTCAGCCAGAGGAGACCAAGCACAAGAAGCTCTGTGGCACTACAAAGCTAAGGGAAGCTTGGAGTGGACATACAGACAGGAAAAAGCAGCTACAGAAAACCCTCTTCGAATGGTGTTTTATAGACTCCATGCACTTGGTCAGAAGTTGATCAACGGCGTTCTCCAAAGCACTGGAAGGAAAATTACCCCACGGTATACATTCATTAGCTGACTGGAAGTTTAAGAGATCACACTTGTCAGAGGTTTTCTGTTTATAGGCACGGTGGAATTTGTGCAGAGAATATGCAAGAACATGAAGAATATGGGAGAAGGGGAACAGAATTATACAGTTTCCACGAGACATGACAAGTTTAGGCATACAGCTTAAGATTTAAAACACAGTTCTACTGTACATAATTGGATCTGAACCAACATTTTAGCTAAGTAAGATTTATGTAAACTCCTGTTTCCCAAGACAGATATCTAAATTGCACTCCACCCATACTGAATGTGCCAAACTTTTTTGCTCATAAACAACCCTATTTAGAGATGTATAGAGCTTGGGGAAGGAGAAAAGGAAAGCTCAATGCTAAAAACCCTAAGAAACATACTTCTGGAGAAATTGCCATACGCAGAGGCGTTTAGGTACCTTACCAAAACTCAAAACATACATTCTCTGCGTAGCACAGAAACTGGAAAAACAAGGCATGTGTTTCTTTGCCCCCCAGAAGGAGATTTGTTTCAAAATTAGATTTCTTTTTAGAAGATTTAGAAATGATAAATTTTCTAACTTTTGATTAAAAATGTCAGAATAATGTGATAGCACTGAAAAAAACCAAGTCCCAAAAAAACAGTGGTAGATTATACTTAATTCTCCTGCACAGCGAACACTCAATAGGTAAATATCCCAGGGCACAGAACTGACCGAACAATTCTGGTTATTCTTCTTTGAACGGTGAAATGAACTTCCAAATTGTGTTGCTAAACTGCTCAGGTAATACTACCAACAGCTCCCTTAGAGAAGATACAAACCATCTGTATACATTTTGGTTTTGCATGTGCATGTGTTTTGGTTCAGCTTTTTTGAAAAGCTTGTCTCTTCAGCCATGGCATAAATAGCAAATAACTTGAAAGGATAAGACTGAAAGTATGAAAGCATGAAATAGGGAGAGGGGAGGGGACAGATTGGGCACCGAGGAGATGGTGGCTCCGTCCATTGGGCCATCGATGCACCACCACACCCAGGGACATCTCCACACCCCTTAAATCATTTTCCAGAATATGAGAGACACTGGCAAAGCCCTCATACATCTACGATAAAGAGGTCAGAGATTATATTCAATAAAACTTTATGCTGTATCAATTGATTTTTTAAATAAAAATTCTATCAGCTGCAAAGGGACTCACAGAAACAAGAATGATCTTCTACCTGAAGTTCATTCAAGGTCTTCAAAAACTATCCTCAGGATCTCACAGTCAGTCATAGGGAAAGTCAGCAGCTGGAATGAGGAGTTCTCTGTCTCTTTAAATACAGTGTTGAAGCTAACGCCTAGTTTCACAGTTATGCCTGCACATTCTTATTAAAGAGTATAAGGCCAAGTACTGCACCTTGTTTGTCCACATTTCTTAATTCCTCCGTAGATCTGTGTTTGAAACAATCCAGCCAGATCTCCCCAGGATAAACCTAGGCCACGGCTCTAGGCACAGCTTTCTTCAGAAACAGTTGTAAGGATCAGCAAACAGAACGATACCTCAACTGGGCTCACTGCACCCACACAGTCTGCCAGCACACTCCTAGAACTGTGTCCTCAGTTTTCCCTGAATGCCTTCATACCACATTCAGAAAATATCACTTTGGTGGTCAGTAATTGAAGAACCATTCTGGCGCACTGAAGCAACAGTGGTGTGCTTTCAGACTGGGAACTGAACCCCGACCCCACCTCAGAGCAGTGACTGTACCTTCAGGATACCACACACTGCCCAGAGGAGATCCAGGTTGTGGGAAGGCTGTGACCAGCCTTGTTCAGAGGGAGCCAACAACCACCTTTGCACCAGTTGGATTTGGGGACAGGAAAGGCAGCCTAACTTCCTCATATTTAGCGATATAGATGCGCCCACTCAGCCCATCTCAAGTCATGCTTGTTACTCCCTTTGAAGCCCTTTCAATTTACAGATGATTGCTGTCAAAATCTTACCAGGAAACAGGAACAAGAAAAGAACCAGAACTTTGTTTTGTCTGACAGCTTTATAGAGAGGTGTGAATTCCGGGATGCTTTACGAACTGTATTTTTGTAACTTTGAGCTGTATTACTGAGTGTTCTCATATGTTTATCGAAATAGCTACACCTCCTCTCATTTAGATTATATATAAGCAGAACACGAGGTCAGATTGTTAGATGCCATGGACTATCATGCTGACAATGTATCAGAAGTACAGAGCTGTAAATCTGCTCATCCAAAGTATCTAGCACTGCCATGCAGCTCACCAAGCATCTGAAAGACCTAAGCAGCTGAGTCCTTACCTATCAGAGGCACCAGCAGGGAACAACAGTTCAATAAACGGACACTTGCATCTTCCCATTCTTGCAGACATTTGTCTGTACACAGTGAGTAGATTTGGAAACCTCCTTGGTATCACCCTTGCTTGACATCAGACTATCAAATATGTCAAAAACCAAAATTTTCCAGTGATGAAGAGAAAATCTCATGGACGTATCATCTGTGCCAGCTTTATAACTAGAACACACAACCCGTTTATTCCCCTGAATAAAAATGAATGCCATGCAAGTGCCTTCCAACATCATACTGTTGA
Organism: Odontophorus gujanensis; assembly: GCA_013399175.1. Lineage (NCBI taxonomy): Eukaryota > Metazoa > Chordata > Aves > Galliformes > Odontophoridae > Odontophorus > Odontophorus gujanensis. The sequence continues at coordinate 669,199 of VXAB01008776.1, read as the reverse complement.
AGGCCTCCAATCTCTAAATGGCACTGGAGAAACCCTCTCCTATCAGTGTTTCCTGGATATCCATTCAATACTAAGTCCATTGTCCACACATCCTTCTGAAGTCCAGAGGTACACTAATTTTTTATTTTTTATTTTTATTTTAAGCTCTTTTATTGTATGATGTGGAATAAAAAGGAACCAACATGAAATCGGAAAATGAAAATTGAAAAATCCCTTGGAAGATGTTGAAGTTTTAAGGAAGAATGATAAAAACATTTTTTTTTTTTAAAGTAATCAGAGAGATGGCAGATTGAGAGAATGGTACGAAAAAAACCTTTGGTTTAGAAAAAATACTAGAAGTCAAAACCAGAGACAATTATCTGAAGTGTGTTCACAGTAGCAAAACAGAAAAAAGAAATAAAAAGCATTTAACGAGGTGACAGTGATCAGCTCCATGAGATAGCACCCGAGCTTGGCAGTAAAAGAAAGAAGCCAAAGTGGTCTGAACTTCCAAACATTGAGACTGCAGCTGAACTTTTTCATTAGCAGAATGATTAAAATCCATGGACCTTCTGTCATTGAAGAATAATAAAAAGGGTAAGTCAACAAAGAGAAGAAAACCCTAAAATATGTATGTCACAAGTTAACACATTACTAATAAATGGGGAGAAATAAGGACAGCCTACATATTTTACATAGTAAAAATATTAGTGCTGAAAACGCTGCTTTTATCTCAGTAGGAGTTTTGCCATTGCCTTTATGGGAAGAATGAGTTCACCCATAGAGAAGTAGAAAGGGGGAAATGCAAAATAAAATCATAAACTAATTTCGAGTTAGACTTCCTAATCTGCTGAAAGTAGGGTATCTTGAACTGAGGAAGCTACTTAAGAGAAATAATGGAAACTTCAGCACACGTAACTTTAAATAGCCTGAAAACAGCCTAGGAGACACGTACAAGGCATAGTCCTATGCTGATGGCTCATGTTAAATGTTCTCAGGAAATGTTTATGGCTTGCAAATTCACCAATCCTGCAGAAACAATTTTAAAAGTCAGTAGAGAGACTGTCCAGAGACAAAGAAAGTTCATATTCACCAGCACTAATTCTAATAATAATCATAGTCCATAATAGGCTCCGCTTGTGTCAGTCCCTATTCTATATTCCTCTGACTCTGAGTCACCATGAGATTCTGTTTCTATATCCTCCTGCTTAACTTGGATGTAGATTGAGCTGGTATTAGACAGCAACACATGGTACAACCTGATGGAAACTCTTAAATGCTTGTTAGTTCTGCAACAGACTTCTGCAACATCTTAGTCTTGTACTGGGACACGTCTGCTGCTTCCAACATGTCCTTCAAGCTAATAGTGGCCAAATGTTGGTCACAGCTTAAGCACTGGTCCCTAAAATAACACACCTGCATCCTCTGAGGGCTGTGCTCAAGCCAACCTGCTCTGTGAGCAGCCCTTGCTACAAAAGCACAGAGACATAGCAAACCTTGCTTCCGACACTGGAGTTAACTCAAGTGGGGACTCAAGTCTTCATCACGCCCTTCTCTTTGGAACAGATGTGCTCTAATAACTTTTTCAACAGAGAAACAAAATTAGAATCCGAGATATCCACGATAATGTTTCTTATCACTGCGCTTTCACCCTAAGATTAGCAACAGGAAAACTCTTACAAAATAGGACATAACTCTGTGCAAATAATTTACAAGTTTCCCCCTTCACCCAAAATGGATGTGCCGGTTTGAGTGGAAGAGAAATAAGATTTCTTCAGTTTGCTTCTGCAGATAAGTGCTGCCTTTTACCTATTCTTTACTTAAAAGGACAAAGAACAAGTCACAACAACTACACGTACACACAGGTAAACTCACAAGAAGCTAAACCCTTTAGAGCTATGTTATTACTTTTAATAGACAAAGGACAGTAACATTTATGTTTCATGTCAGTACTGACATTGGATCAAGTCTGTACAGGGACTACAGAAAAAACAGACAGTAATTGAACTCAATGTGGGATCTTTGTACTTAAAGTAGAATTACATGTACTTACATCACCCCTTCACCTGACCCAGGCTCATATTTACAATCATGGTGTGAAAGACACCCTGCCATCTGTGATTTTTATTGAAAGAAAATACCAAGCCATAAGAAGCAGCTAATACTAACTGCAGCAGCTGTGCACTGTCTCCAAAGAGAATTATGGGACATGCATTGAATGCATGGCATTGCTTTGTAAGGATTTGATTAGATACAGTTTGGTAAGAAAAAATGTTATCCAGCACGTAAAGTCTGCTATTTTAGAAGTTAACTTCTGAATGTAGAGCCTAGGACAGATTCTTTCCTGCACTTCACACGTAGAGTAACTCCAAAAAGCACTTCACTGGTTATTATAGCAGTAATTAATTCTGTCCGTAGAATAGGGACTGAAGGCAATGACAGATAAAAAGGATCTATAAAATGAATTAAAACTCACAAGAAAACATTACTAAAGGCAGTTAACCATTCTTTAAATGTTTCTAGGAGTATCTGCTCTTGAAATGAAGAGCATAACAGCAAAAACCTCTTTTGAAGAGTATCATTGTAAAAAGTGAAATACATAGGGTAACTACATTTAAGATGTTATTCATGGAGTTCTCAAACTACCCCGACACATATGGTACAAATCCTGCATCTTTAAAGTCAGGAGCTGACTGTGGAAGTATACAGAGGATTCAATTAAATTTTAGCAAATCAGCTTGTGTTAATCATTTATGCCTATTTATGGTGCTATAAAAGCAAATAAACAAATAGTTGTAATATTGGAATTAAATTCTCATCTACCATAAGCACCACAACTCCTGCACACGACTACAACTTTATGTTAGGAAAGATGATGTTACAAAGTAGTTGGAAATTCAGCCCTATTTATTTAAGAGCTGTCCATGACACATCCTACAACATTCTGACCTTCCATAATCGATGAAGCTTGTTTTGATATAATATTTCATGTACCTCTCAAACTTATCAAATGAATAGAGACATTTTCACTGTGTTCATCAAGTTCAACCATCCTCATTTCTTTCTGATAATAAAAAGAAAATATTACTCTGTTGGATTGATGATGGAAACTGTAGAGACCTGGACTGTTCTAACACATCACAACTTGTACGAGTCAAGGATGCGATTTGTTGCTTTGTTTAATCACAGCATCGAAGAGGAAAATAAACATTGTCTTCATTTGTGTAATATTTTGCTATGTGATAATGCACGATGCTTATAAATTATCTTGAACATTAATTTTCATTCACGTGCCACTTTTCTAAACTTCAAGAGCAAACAAACGTGAGAAAACAAGCAATAAAAAAGGAGTCGTTCTTTTCTTACCAAGATTTTATACATCAGTGGCTTGAAATAATCCAGATGCTATTTCCATCCACTTAAAAATAACTCATAGTGCAGCATTTTCTTGTTACTATTGGGGGGTGGGAGCAAAAATAGCTTTCCAAAAGAATATCTGGCATAGGAACAGCATGCTATATTTTTTTAAATGAAAGATCTCGTGACACTCAGGTATTTGCAACTCAAGAACATGAAAAATCAGCTGGAACTTTCATACCAGTGAACAAAGCAAAATGCACTTTATATTCCCCAAAGCTTTTCACATACAAAGAAGCACATTATAGTGATTTTGGGGATAACAAATATTAAAATGAGTTGATTCACTGTACAAAATAAAATACTATCAGACAACAAACATATTATTAAGCACAATATTTAATACCAGGAGACATCAGTCATTGTGTGTGCGTTTCTTCCACTAGCTCCTCACTGGGACCTGCTAGTATACCTCCACTGAAAGCTCTTGTTACTGAAAATCAGCACACAGAGCACAACAAGCAAAAAGAACTCTACTGGCATCAGTTTATTTGTTAGTGATCAAATACAGTGTTCAGTTCTAAAATTCCTTCTGCCACACTTCATCATCATCCCTGCATTGGATTCTTCCTGAGCATGTGGGCAAAACACAGCTAATCCCCTGATATAACATGAAGCTAAAAATGTTGTCTTAGGTTATCAAAATGACTCAAACGAGGACACAGCAAAGCACAGTAAACAACTGGTCACATGATTACACATGGTAAACCAGGAGGTCACTCTGTAAGGACAGTATGAGCTTAAAAAAGCTCAAGAAAGAAATAGGAAACTGAACCAATAACCAAAATGCTACTATGATCTCATCCTTCATTTTAAGAGATACTGTAGTAGCAGTAAAGAGAATATTAGGACTATTTTGGCCTCAGCTATGCAGGGATGATTGGTTAGCTGTCTAAATGGAAATACCGTTCTTTAAAAACAGCCACTCTGCTTTTGAAGTGAAACTGTATCACGGCAAGCAAATAAAAGGATTCATTCAGGACCTGTTTCAGACAGCTGACATTGTATCTACCTACAATCTCATCTGGAATTCACTGCAGTGAAAACAAAAAAGGATTTGAAAAAATAAAATGCAAAGCAGTGGTTGTGTTCTGAGTTCCACAGTCTTCCCCATATATGCACACAGACATGTCTTAAAAATATCATTGGCCAAAACTTTTCACTGAAGTACTATTTCTTACAGATAAAATGCTTAATTTTTTTTTTGTTATTATTTTTTTTAATTTTTATATTTTTTTTTTAATTTTTTTTTTTTTTTTTTAATTTTTATTTTTTTTTTTTAATTTTTTTTTTTTTTTTTTAATTTTTATTTTTTTTTTTTAATTTTTTTTTTTTTTTTTTAATTTTTATTTTTTTTTTTTAATTTTTTTTTTTACTTGGTTCAGCTCACAGCTATGGAGTTAGAAAATGATTAATCACATCTATCTCCCCCTGCAAAACTCACTCAGGTGTGTTGTACGCCAGCTACACAATGTATTTATTGCCCTCACACTCAGAGAGCTATCACATGTCCTCTCTATCCTCCTTTCATTTCCACTACATGCAGGTCCGAGGGAGGCACAGGATTTGGGCCTATGCCCTCACTCAGTAGCTCCTTTCACAACTGGAGACCTGAGCAGCACAGCCTAGACAGAAAGGCTAACTTTAGAGTGACAGCAAAGTTTTTCAGCCAGTCTCTCACATCTATATGAGTACTCAAGAATGCAAGGGAACACCACCTACATTTTAATTATTTCATGTTCCTCCTCCTACACTCGATTTCTGTACTCCATTGGCAACAGATTCCACTCCTCAACTACTCACATAAATGTCTTCACACTTGTCTCCCTACCTTGCAAACTGAAGCCCCACTTTCTTCTAATTCTGCCTTATAGCCAACTTCAATCTGTGCTGTCCCCAAGAAAATGTCAGCTGGTGATGCCTGGGTAGCACAGGGACTTCTTGGCCTCAAGGTTAATGGTGTTTTAGTACTACACAAAGGAAACTGCTGGCATCGTGGTCTAGAGCTCTGCGTGAGAAACGTAGAACAGTGATACACAATCAGGGTCTTGGAGAGCTTTGCTTCCAGCAACCCATCACTTGTTTTTGTTTCTCACAGCTTACAGACACTATCAATTGCAGAACAGGGACCATATGGCAAAAGCTTGCCCCATTTTTTCATTTGACAACTCCCAAAATATTCATAGCTACATGGTCACAACTAGGATTATTATTATTATTAACATTTCTAGACTTCACACACTGAAGAAATCTAAAGGCAAGTAGTGCTCATTCAACACATTATGGTGGATGTCACAACAATGAGCACTTCTTCCTTTAAGATACAAATCCCAGAGTCATGGGATTACAAGAGAATTGGATGTGAAAGAGGCTTTGGGTTTTCAAAGCGATTTTTGTTTATTTTTTTCCCAGTGTAAACTGTTTGTGGAAAACAAACAAACAAACCAAGCCCAATGCTGGTGACGAACACAACCACTCTCACCATGTAGCTCTGTTTGTCCTCACTGACATTTCCTGCATCAACAGTGATGATGTTTTGGGGTGGAAAAAGTGCAGAACACCACGGTGTGTTGTGAGATCCTGATAGAAGTTCTATTTTCTTGTTTTGACCTCTTTTATATCATGAAATCTCTCTACAGCCACAGTCTTTCAAGTGCCTGTGATATCTAACACAAAAAGAAGTCCAAGATCAATTGACTTTTGTAACTGACTCAATATGCAACAGCTTCCAGACAAGAACTTCAGCTTTCTGTTTGCAGGCTTTGCTTTCCAGAGGAAGATATAATATCGATAAATTTATTCAGTAGCTACAACAGTACAGAGTGGAATTTGTGATGAAACAATTGTTACAATTCAGGAAGAGGCAGATTTTTAGAGCCCTTAGGTTGGAAGAAAAACCACTGTAGATCTTTTTATTAAGTGTATTCTTCTGTTCATGCCATTTAAGAAGAGATTTTTGAGCTAAGTAACTTGAAATTTGACAAATTCTGGTAAATTATTAGTAAGTATGGCATTCTACATTGTAAAATCATTACAGTGCCTAGAGGACTGATGTAGTATCTCACCCTACTTAGTAGGGTTTGGACACAAACCACAAGCTAACAAGTACACACTACAGACACATGCAACAGTTCTTTTTCTAAATTGCTAATAAGTGGAAAGGAAAAACAACACAGATGGTCAGTGGGACTTAAATATTCTCCAACCTATTAATTCAAAACTCTGTCAATGGGACAGGAGTATTTAGGTAGATGCAGAGGCCAAAAAAATAGCAGGAAACAGCGGGATCTACTACAGTTCTACTCTTGAAATGTGTTCTCCATGAACAAATGCTACTTCCCATTTCGAGATCTCATGAGAAAGACAGTGGGCCACTATTCCTATGACAGGATTAGGAGCTTTCTTCATATTTTTAGAAGAATGCAACATAACTCCTTGTTAGAAGCAAAGAAAGGGTGTTTTTAGTCAGGGTAATTATTTCACATCACTACTGGAAAAAAAAAAAAAAACAACCCAGCAGCCTACTCAATTAGTTAGGCTTTGCAGCAAAAGCTGAAGCTTAAGCCTAAGGACACATCAAAAACTCAGGTCAAAAGCAGGCTTTTTAATCCTGATTTATAGGATTTCTTGAGGCACCATGCTTTCATCATTTTTAAATATCAGAAAAATCGAGTGGTCTTGTGAAATACATGTGATAGATTTTGCGGGCTGTATATCAGCACAGCAAACCACGAGTTCAGCCACCACCTCTAACCTACAAGAGCACAGTGACAAACACATCACAAGAGACTAATCAGTGAAGGATACCAATCTCAGCAACAGAAGCACTATTAAAAATAACATAAAAACACTACATTTTACACAATTAAAAAAATTGCCAAGCATTATATGATTCTCAGGCATAATATTCTTTAATTTAGTAGTCTAGGGTTCTTACTAAGTCCTCACTGAATAAGCAGTAGCACATTTGAGTATTAATATGCTTATCCAGAAAGTAACCCAACAATTCCAAGTACAGCCAAACCTCAGTTCTCAACTGTTGTGTACTTTTACACGAGTGTTGGTCTCAGTGCCAAAGACGGCTGCATTTCACCAGTGAGACCATAACTCACAGTTTGCACAACAGGAAAAACTCTTGGGATTAAAAGTGCTGTACAAATCATTCATAGTATCACTGGTGTTCCAGTACTGGCATTGATTACATGCATAAAAACACTTCTACTCACTGAAAAAACAAAGCATGACTGTTGAGTGTTTGGATATACATCCCCCGTCTCCTTACACCTGTTATCTTTGTTATTTTTGGAAACAGGGCTGTAGCAGCACAGTTTAAGTGTAGATTTCACTACAGCTATAGCAAACTATTCAACCTGCTGGCAAATTCAATCAAGCTTCTCCATGGTTGGTGCCACAGAAAGCCAAGGGAAGTGCTGTACAAAAGAGAAGATGAAAATGGGATGTGCGAGCTGTTGTAAGGGGGCTCGTGTCACAGGACTGGAAAGGAAACAACCAAAGAGACAAATTCTGCAGTGCAGATGTGGCTTTCGTATTCCCTCACCTCACCCAGTTCTGTTCCCACTTTGAAGTTACTTCATAGGCATTTCCCTTGAAATATCTTTAAACAGGCAACGAAAAGCTTAAACAGAATGAAAGCAAGGAGCAGAAGATAGGCCTCTCCATACATTTTTAAGATTCAAGATACTAGATACTGAAATCAACAAAAAAATCAATTTTTTTTCTTTTTTTAAGCTATTCCTTGTCAAGATTCTAGTGATGCAAACAAAGCTAAACCATCCCATGATTATGTGTCCAAAGGACAACACAGTTTGTATATGAACACAGTAACAGTCATTTGGTTCTGAATAACTTTCATCAAAAGTGTTATCGGAGCATCATCAAGGCCCCCAGCAGCCCTCTGTCCTGCACTCAGGATCCTCCTGAACTGTTGCTCTGTACATGGCTTTTTTCTCTGTTTCTCTTCAATAGCCACCGAGGATGATCTAAAAATCTCTTTGTGCTTTCAGTCTCCACAGTCTCCTACAGCAGAAAACTCCAAAATTTCATTCTGTATTATTTAAAAGTGCTTCATGTTCATATACTATTTATTGCCTTATGAAAAATGATGTAAAATTACGTTCTGTGCACATTTCCCACGCTATTCATGAGTTCATATGCCCCCCTTGTAACTCTCCAGTTAGTGTTCTCTCCTTGAAGCAGAAAATTCTACACAAATCCATCCCTCTTCATGAAGCAGTTGTTTCTCGATTTCGATCACTGCATCTTCACACTGCACTTTCTTAAGTTACTGCCTGACCTTTGTAAGATCAGAGTGCTGACTTACACAGATCATTGTTTGGTTTTACAGTTAAAAAAAAAAATCACAGCTACAATTCATAGCCACTGTTCCATGTACTCTTATTCATAAATGCAGGGAAAAATGAGCACTCAGAAGTGAATAACAGCACTTTATCACTTACACATGATATACTGGTCCAATGATTTCTCACATAAAGATTTTAGGCCATGGGTCGCTGCCTTAAAATAAAAAAATCATCACTAATTTTGAACAGAACGTATTTTTCCCAACCTGTACAAAGATTTAAACTTAAAATGTGAAGGAGTCAGTCCTTCCATAAAACTTTCCCCTTGGCCCCAAATCAGCATTAGAACACCGTGATTGGAAGCTGATGATTGCTTTATAGATACCAACTATAGATTTACTGTTATATGACACTGAAAGTAAAAGTATTGTTCTGGCTGCCCCATAATTTTCAACTCTAGTCCTCTCAGAGCACCCAAGTAGAGCAGAATGAAAACCCTTACCTCCACTACAGAGGAGCAAAGCAACTAAGAGTTACAAAAATACAGCTTCTATCTATCAGTCACAGAGAGACTGCATGAAAACGGTGCTGCCCATGTTTGGGATTAGAGAAAATACAGGTGAACCCTCAGCAGTATAAGGTTGTCACTCTGGGTAGACCTACACCGTGGAGAAATACCAAAGAGAGCATATGGGGCAGTAAATCAGCCATTGTGCCTAAGAAGATCTCAGACAGGCAAAAAACCACAGCAAGCTGAAACAGCTGTGCCCCAGGAAAGAGCAGAACAAATGGATTTACTACCTCCTGACTACAGTGATACCAGTATCTCTGTAGAGAACAGAGGGGAAATAAGGGAAACTGAAAACTGCAAGTTAATTTATTTGATAAACAAGTCATAAATATCCAAAATTCTGCGTCATTTCAGTACTTGGCATTCCGCTTGACTCAGAAAGCGCAGAATAATTTGAAGAGGATAACTCTGGTGTCAAACACTGACTACCAGGTGCTGTGTTTCATGCAGGGTTCTGTTACACAGTACTGACCAGTGAGAGCAAAGACAAAGCATCTGTCCTTCTGCAGCTCCATCTCACAGATACACAAACATTGAACGACGCTGCACTGTCAGGTGGTAAAGAACATTGCCATGCAGAGCTATCAACAGCCTTGCATACAGACTAATAGTAAAACAGAGATTTCTCGGTATGCAGTAGGAGTACTTATGCTGATTTAATTCTGCAGAATGAAGTAAAGTAACAAATTCTGGCTTTTAGAAACATACCGGCAAGTATCAAAACCCATAATGGAGTAAAGCTGCTTTCCACAAAAATAGTCAAGGCAGAATAAGGTATATTTTCAAAGCCTGTCATTAACTCTGCAATTTGGGGCTGTTAATGACATTTTGTTGCCAGAATAGTTTATGAAGAACAAATAAACATGGTGAAGTTAGCAAGAACTGCCACCTTCCTTTCAGGAACCAGCCACCAAAAATATTCCTCTGAAAAATAATTAGCTGCTATTGGATAATGTTCTTCGAAAGTTTCAAATACTGCCAAACACCTTCACACGCTTTCTGTTTCAGTAGCTGAATTACTAATGCTACAGAAATCCCCTGACTGCCTCATGACAAGTCAACCTAAATCAGACCTATAGTCTTCAGAAACCTTTACCATCTGATTATATGTTTTACGGCCTCTGTGAAAGAAGAGGCGGTGTTCTAAAAAAAAAAAAAACACAGCCAACATCTGTCTAAGGAACATTCTCAGAAAGGAGGCAGAAACTGAACTGAGGTGAATAGTGCTATTATGCCAGCTCTACAGTTCAAAGCAGAAACACATTCATCACTTTATATATTTTTTTCCAACTCAATGGAGTAGTTGATACTCAGCACATCATCTATACTTGATAAGTCTTTGGATGTAGTAGAAAAAGGTTGGTCAGCTATGTGAGCAACTGTATCATGGAACTGAAAAATAGGAGAAACATGGTAAGCTGCGGCAAGATGGATTTAATGGTACAGCAGATTAAGAATGCAAGTGATTGTTTTTACCTGCAAAAGACTGAACTGCCACCTGTCCCATTACTCCACATCTAGGAAGAACATATTGTGTCTTTATTAAGCAATATCCTGATGTTTAAAGAAAAAAAGCCATTAATGCATCTATTTAACATTCTTTGGAAGAGGCCATCAAATTTCAGCCAACTACACCACACTGACATCACCAGCAATCACAGAACCACAGAACTGTACGGGTTGGAAGGGACCTCCAGAGATCACTGAGTCCAACCCCCTGCCCAAGCAGCTCCCAGCCCAGCTCGGCGTCCAGGTGGGTCCTGAATGTCTCCAGAGAAGGAGACTCCACCACCTCTCTGGGCAGCTCCAGTGCTCCATCACCCTACATTCTAGGAGTACAACTACATTTAGACACAAATAAAGGAATTTATTTCCATAGTTATAAAAAATATTAAGGACTTAAGTCTAAAAGACAGTGTACATAGTTAAACATTGAAATCAATCAAAATGTTTTAAAAATATATTCATTTGCATTTATAATATGAAAAGTTAATTCAAAACATTAACTTAAATATAAAAATCTTCTATAGCCCAGCCTTCAAATAAAAGTCTTAGTGCCTCTAAAAGATTGCAGATATTAAGATCTGGCAAAGAGAATTCAGACGATTTCAATCTACAACTAAGCACTGTACATTTCAGAACTGCAATTTTCCTTGAGTATTCTATCAATTAATTTTATGAAGAAAACACACTTGAAAGTAACTAAGTCAAACATAAGAAATAACTATCTATATTTTATTTGGATTGTAATGAATGTCTTTGAATACCTAACTGAATCTTCCTAATAAAGTACCATGTAAGTTAGAGTTCTGAAACTCTTCAGGATTTATTCAAAACACATTATGGCAGCTTTGATATCAGGTGCTAACTGAGAAGGATTAGCAAAATATTTGGGTTTCTTGCTGCTGTTTCTGTTAACTTCAGGTAAAACTGAATCCTTAAATACTATCAGAGCACTCCAGGTTTATGACAAAATTTAAGCAACCAAAAAAAGAAGTTAGAAGAATATCTGCAAGAAACATATATGGTAAACTTATTTCAAAAGAGAAATTTCACTACAGAGCAAATAATCTTTTAAGCAGAAGATGATGGACATGTAAAGAATGATCTGCCATGAGAAAAGCTCTTTTTTATACAACACTGCGCAGCGCTCAAAAACAAATAAAAATGTTTTTTCATCCAAATGAAATAGAAAAAAAATCATTTGTTCTGCTCATGATAACCCGTTTATAAACTAAATTCTATTTACTTCCTTTATATGCTATCACAATTTACTTATGATTGCTTATAAAGATCCACTACATGAAAGATAACATTATAATATTTAATTAGTACTTGCTCAGCAGAGGCTCTGAATTCTCTCTTCCTCAAAACACCACCTACTTTTAACAAGTCACAGTTATACTCCAGTGTTTAATATAGTAAACACTGGAGGAACTCTGAGGTCCCCAGAAGCCTCCAGAATAGTAAGAAAGGGGAAAAAAAAGCAGAGTTGTGTTAACATAAACCAGAGCAAGTTGGGCACAGAAGAGGGAGTTGCAGTGTTTCTGCAGGATGCACTCTCCATGCATATTAATCCAGTTGGATACTGTGAAATGATTACAACTGTGGCACTGTCCTATTAATTTCATGAGCTGCTTTCGCATTTCTTGGAAGTAAGGGTTATTGCTAGGCTTTCCCAGTTGATATTGATAATAATTCTTTCCTGAATAATACCACAGAGCAAAGGAAAGGAGAGAGAAGGAGCATTAATTTGAGCATTTGAGATTAAAAGAGTAGAATTAGTGCAAAATAGTAGAAAATAGAAAAGTAGTAGACCACAAGATGAGACTTGTTTCATTGTCTATAAGTAGCACCATGTGTAGGAGCATATAAAGTGTGGCTACATTTCAAATATAAAAATATTACCATGAGGCTTCACCCACCCACTCTATTATACTCTCCAAGAGAAAAGAGAGTAGGTAGACAATGAAATTCTTAGTTCACTGCCAAGAATTCCAGTGCAAACAAATTATCAAGAGAATCAGATAAGAATAATGATGTGATATTGATAGAGAAAGCAGAAGCTTGGTATAAATTAAAGTTTAAAATAAACTGTAGGAGTGACAGAACGAAAAGGTAAAAAGGCAGGCAGAGAATAAGATCTGTATTTTGATAGAGAAAAGGGTACGTACACCCTGAGCACATTACTGATAACAGTGTGAGCAAACAGATATCGTGCTGAATGCAGTCTTCCCTCAGATAACGAGAACATCAACAATGCAAGACATTGCTTAAGTAAAAGGCAGTTTGTTCAACAGAAAACACTTCCTGGTTGTCAAATTTGCAAGAGTCACTTTGCAAGAAAATCAACTTGCACCAAACTGTGCAAAGCAATGAAGAGCATTTAGGTTTATTCTAATGTTTAAAAGTCAGTTCAAGATTTTAGGAGCTCAATCAATTCAGTTTAGTTTGAGAGGATATTACAGTAGTCATAGCACTACAACACCCAAGTTAAACTATTTTTACCCTGCCTGGCTTACTTTCCAATTTTATCTGATTGGAAGGTGATTGGGTATGAAATCAGAACGCCCCATAACAGGCCTTCATTAATGGTCTCAATAATCATTTCAATTGACCTAGTTTTTCTCCATCTAGATACTCATGCCTCATGGTATCTTACTATGATGCATTTGTTGCATTTCTACAGGAAACTCCTTGAAAGATGCAACCCTACTCAAGGGCACAGATTTATGTTCTCTGCTGTAGACATACATACCAAAAAATGTTTTTTATTCCAGCAAAGACAGGCAGAAGGAAATGCTATATGGAAATACGCAAATAGAAATTATGATAAGACAGTTTTGTTTGGTTAAAAGTCCAATTTAAGCAGTTCAATGAATTGGCAAAAGTATTGTATAGAATCAGCATAAAATGAAAATGACATCAGAAGATGTAAAGGAATCCAGATGAGTGACCTTTTAAAGGTGGAGTAACAAAGAAAATGAAAAAATAAAGGGACAACGCAATGTTATACCAACATATGGGAATGCCTAATAGCTTGGAAAACAGAAACTGTACATTAAAGGCCAAAGAGCCCACAGTAAAAGACAGCTAGGCAGCCATCACCAAGGCAATCAATTGCATTTGTTGATACTTTCATCAAAAGATAAATTATTTTCTTTGTCTGCATCAAAGACTGCAAAATGAGTGAACAGTCACCATTCTCTACCCACAGCATAACAAATAAATGGTAGAGCAGTTGAATCTTTAACATGATCAAAGGTAAAAAAAAAAAAGTCACTGAAAGCATTAAGCGCATATCCTTTTATTTACCGTGCACACGCTTGCGTTTCACAAATAACAATGAACAAAGGAGAGATATCAATGAATTTTACAGTTTTTGGTTCTCCTATGCTAATTTGACCCGACTTGAAATGTAATGATGGTGGCAAATTACATAGAGAAACCTTAATATCTTATGATTTTGGTAAACACATCTAGAATCATAGAATCACAGAATGGTTGGAAGGGGCCTTCGAGATCATTGAGTTCCAACTCCTCTGCCATCAGCAGGGACACCTCCCACAAGACCAAGCTGCTCACAGCCTGAGTCAGCCTGGTCTTTAGTGCCTCCAGAGTGGGAGCATCCACAAACTCTAAAGCAAATCTAGGGTCTTATAAAAACCTTCCTGCTTCTTAACAAAGCCACGTATAGACAACAGAACTTGAAATTATGGGAGCAGAAAATCTATATATACCTCACAGATTTTTTACTGATCTCAGGGCTATTAGTTTTCTAAAGATGACACTTGGCAGTAGAGGAAGAGCAGATCTTTAAAGTAAAACCTCAGAGGCAGTGTGTAAGAAATAGAGATAATGGTCAAAAGTCCTCAGAGATGGGAACATGATACAGTTAGGACGGTTTTGTGATATCAGTTCATCAAATAAACTGTAAAATGTATTGAAAAACATCCTTTTTACCTAAAGCATTTGCATTACTGCATGAGTTATTGTATAAGGGAATTTCTGGAGTTACACAAGTTGGGTGTCATGCCCTATTCTATCACAATGGGTTCACTTTGCAAGAACCTATGATACGATGTTGATGTTAAAGTTGATGGAATTTCACATGCTTGTCTTTGATGATGCTTGTGTCTAGCTTTATCAGATGCACGTAGCAATCACAGTTATGTTATTCAGATTTAATTGCATTATATAGGTATGGTCAGATGGTCACGGAAGGAAAAGATTGTATGTAAGTTGTTTCTTACCATTAAAACAAACCACCTGTGTCAGCAGTTAACCACACCAGAAGAGCTTGAAACAAATGCCTTGGAACACATGGAAGCTAATGCTATAAACAGCCTCACACAGAAGAGCTACAGACTTAATGTGAATATGACATTTATTTGTAAATATTTACTGATTCTTTAGTACTTAAAATACTACTACACTTCTAAAATGAAAACTGTAACATATTGTTTTACGCCCACATGCTACTTAAACTCAAGTCAGTTTACAATTAGAGCAGCACTACAACTAGTACAATAAGATGCTGACACCACTTAACAGTACTGAATATTTGAATTATATTTTCTAAATGTTCGCATCGTGTTAAAGGATACTTAGGCACAAATTTTAAATATCACATTTATTGCATAATTTGTTTTGAAGGAGTTACACTTTTCCGATTCTTTAAGCTCTTTATAAGTCCCTCATCTCATTTGCACTGCTGGAGATCTTTAAACCCACTCTCTTCATAGTTAAAAACAATGTAACGAGATTAGGCTGGGAGCCAACAAAATCAACTCTGTGCCAACTAGTCTTCTGAATTCTAATTAGAAGATCATTTGTCTTAGATCTCCATTTTTCCTAACGTAAGTACAATACAATTATTTCTATGATTATATCACTGAAATAATTGCCTATCCTATAGGAATATATTGCAAGATCGAAACAATTAAGGGGTAATACTAATAGGACAAGTTGTCAAAAGTTATTAATGGGTAATTACTCCAGGATGCTATATACTAATCCAACAAAGATTAACGGAATTGAAATAAAAAGACAGTCATTCATAGCAGAGAATAATTTGATAAACAAGAGTGCACGTACAAGAGTATATGCAATCTAGTGAAAAAGTCTGTCTCGCTGGGTAAAGAATTTCTAATGCTTCCTGTTCACCTTCTGAAACTTGCTTTACTATTTATATGACAATTTACTCCAAAGGAAGAACAGCTTTCTCAGTCAGCCTTGAGAAATACTTTCTTTTCAGCCTGATTTAAGAATGGCATGCATTGCTGTTTGTTTATTAATTTGATTACTGGCAGGAATCAGATCATTTCATTTACACACGCTTAATGTGTGCACATATTACTGAAATAAATGATCACAACTATTCTATATGGAGAGTAAACACATACAGCCTCTTCCCATCATTGCTTAAATATAAACACATTGAATTTTTTAAAAATTAAAACATTTTTATTAAACATACAGATAGTATATGTGGCCTACAAACAGAATGAAGAGATTGTTATATGTGCATTGCATATAAAGCCTCTAAAAAAAAAACCACAACCAGTGAATCACTGACTAAACACATTACCAGTGTAAAAATTCTTTCCTTTTATTTGACCAAGTATGCAGTCTGTATTCCAAACAATGGTAATGTTGCTCTCTTGTGTCACTTGGCATGCAACTCTACAAAATATTCTTTTTCCTGTTATCTCCTGAACATCTAGCTGCAGGCGCCAGCTCTATCCTTGTCTCTGTCCAAGGAGGAGAACCCTCCCTCTACCCTCATCCCAACCTCAGCCATTCTGTGTGAATCTGTCATTACCTCATATTCTACACGAACCTCTCCAAACTCCTCCTCAGTTTCCACTACTGCATGGGTTAATCTTACAAGCAGTATTGAGAACACGTGGGGACAGATTTATCTAGAACAGTCAAGTTTGACTTTTAATTAAATGTTACAGTACTTCATATTACCCTGTCATTCATAATATCCGGACATTCAGAGTCTTAGTACACGGTAGGTTTGGTAAAATGGTGTTATTTGTCAAGTCCTCTCTTTGAAGCCCACCAAAGGCCCCTTGCAATATCAGACAGAATGTTGTTTTCAAATAAAAAAAAACTTAAAACCAAAAGTGAAATAGAGAGTTTTATACAAAAGTTTCAAACCATTACTGAACTTTCAAGAAAATACTGCAAGTTAATTCACTACCCTGAGTGAAAAACTTCCTCCTGACATCCAACCTAAATCTCTCCTGTCTTCGTTTAAAACCATTCCTCCTTGTCCTGACGCTATCAACTCATGGAAACAGTCCCCTCCTGTTGATATGCTCCCTTCAAGTACTGGAAGGCCACAATGAGGTCTCCCCAGAGCCTTCTCTTTTCCAAGCCGAACAAGCCCAGTTCCCTCAACCTTTCCTCACAGGAGAGGTGCTCTAAATATTTTGAAATCTTGCTCATTTATTTTCAAGATAACATCACAGAACAAACAGCAAAGCAAGCCTGCAATACAGTTCCCTTTCTCTAGTACCATGAAGGACACAGCTACCAAGAACCACCACAGAATCATGACTGTCTTTTAAGGATTACTGTGTGTGTGCTATTACCTTCAATTCTACATTATATTTCTATAGACCCCTATTAAACGTGATTTTGGTATCTTTATAAATGAGTATCACAGACAATGAGTACTATCAGAGCATATGCATTATACGTATGCAGTGAGCAGTACTGAAACCTTTCTCTCTAGTACTGTTCCCCACATGCTTCAGTGAGAAATAAGTAGTCTGAGGAAGGAGCACCCACCAGCAAAACTACCAGCAAATCACTGCAATGTCAGCATTTTCAATGGACCTTTTATCAATGCAGCCTGCTGTTGTTAAAGGTCCGTCTTACATCTGTGCACAGCATGGAAGGTCAAGAGGCAGCACCTACTTTATTAGTGACTCCTAGGTTGGCCTAGAAGTCAGCATAGTGGAAAATTCACAGTTTCTTCTTCCCTACTTTTTGCAGAAGATTTTATCCCCCCAAGAATTTTTATTTTAATTTGGTAGCAAAGGAGCTAATAGGAGAGTTTAGGGCAAATAACCCAAAAGAATAGCATTCACAAAAAATAGTGAAGAGGATAGTATATTTTACTTGGCTTATCTGGATGGTAAACAGACAACCAGTAAATAAAGAGAGGCTCACCTTTTGCAGATGGTCAAGTTTTGCCAATAACTCCACAGGGGAGGGATCTCCAACAAGAGATCCTTCCCCAGTGGTGGTCAGCCCTTAAATGGGGTCTGGGAGAGGTGGAGCCAGACTCCACTCCTTCCAATCACACAGGTACATTGCCTTCACCTGTGCTCCTGTGGCTGACTCAGTGCTCACCTCAGGTGATCCATCAGTGGCTCAGGCCGTGATTCAACAGTTCCCATACAGGAGAGATACAGAAATTAGGAGAACAAAGACACTGAGAAGAGACAATGGGGAAGAAAAGGTTAGGGAAATCAAATGTCAAGGAAAGAAAAGCTCAGTCATGCTCCACATAAACAAAATATTTTCCAATTATTTTACAATCTTTTCAGAATTTGTAATGTTTCTCTTATACAGGTCACTGGGCTCAATTGCATTTTAAAGCTGAAATTCTATTTTTGCAAAGCCTTGAAGTCAGTCATATGACTGGAATTTCCACTTGATTCTCCCCAAAAGCATACTGCCTCTGCAGCTCCTCTGAGCACTGAGCAGAGCAATCTTACACGTTAATGCATTCAGAACTAGGTAAAGTTCTCTCCACAAGAAAATGTGATTGATTGTTACAATGACAGTAATTGCGTTTTAGTAAAAGTAACCATTATGGTAATTTTCCTCACGGAAGAGACATTTAACTAACTTAAGTAACTTGTTACTTTTCAACATATTAACTTCGGCAAATTCAACATTACAAATGTACAGAGTTCACAGACACAACAATATGCATCACTTAGTGAGTGTGCACACTTTTTTCATTCTATGTATCAAGCAATGTTTCAAAACAGTGTATGTTAAGAAAAATATACATTCATAACACAGCATTAATTAACCGTTAGGAACAGCTACAGTACATCTATTGCCAAGTCTCCTGTTTAAAAATTCTGACTTCAAAGTGGCAAACTTCAGAACATTATGAGATATTAATTCATAAGGATCTACAGAGATTTAATGCCAACTCTGAGAAAACCATAATAAAGAATCCTTGTAAAGCAAAGCAGATCAACAGTAAGCAGGGACACACCACTACAAGAGGTGGGTAAGTGGATGACCTAGAGGAACATTTACACTGGGGAAAACCACCACCAAAAAAAGTGCAGTACGCCTTAGCCAGAGATAACACAGTGCAGAGAAAAAGAGTAACTTCTGTGTACTTAACAGTACTTACTAAATCTCAGCAATATCCCAAAGTAACAAAAAACGGTATCAGTATTTAATTTCATACACTGCTTCCAAGTATTGCTTGAATACTGCTAAGGAGCTAACCACTAAAGAACCTGTAGCACTCCACACATAAAAAACCATTCATTCGGTGGAACACAGGCTGTAGCAACTCCCTAGAAAAGCACAGCTTCTGATAATTAAAAACTACATCACAAACTAATTTAAGACGCCAGGCTTTGTCTCACGATACCTCATATGAGTTAAAAATAAAAAAACACCTTTACTTTTAACTTAATAATCATTCCTTACGCTTTAAAGACATTCTAAACCGGAGCTGGTTGAATTTCCCCACTTTAGAACATTTTTATACTAGAAAAGAATGTACACTGGTCCGGACTGACTTGCTGGGTGGTAGGTTTGATTGAAATTTCCTTTGAATGGAAATACGAAAAGTCAGAATTTCAATATCAATTTTCAATTAAACACTCCTGCCTTCCCTGAAATAATTTGTTTCTCTGGTTCCTTTGAACTCCTATACGCTCCTTCTTTATATTGCAGAACTGTATGTTTGCAATGCGTTTTCATAGATGATGTTAAAAGCAGTAAGTCATTAGTCTCTCTAACAGCTTTTACTCAGCTCAGTATCCTGTTGGAAAACTAATCTCTTCCTCTACCTTTTTACATCTTGCAAATGAAATGATGTTAGCAAATTCAGCATAAGGCTTTGGTTTTTTCCCTCTCTAGCTACAGGACTATCATAGAGGAGGCTCACAGTATCCCTGCTGGAAGGTCCAGACTAACAGCTTCTGTTCCCCATATCAGCAGCAGCGGTACACACTCTTCCCTTCTGAGAGTCACTGACCTTTCAGGTGTGCTAATTCAATAACCTCAGTGTGAAACACTTCACTGTGCATCTTAACAGGAGAGTGTTTTGTTTTTCTAAATTGATTCAGATCAGCTTGATTGATTCAGCATGGTGATGCAGCTATTTAGCTGGAATGGTCATTGGTTTTACCCTCTTCTTATTTAAAGACCCAGTTATACTTCTAAGATTATATAATGTTAATATGGATAAGAGTAAAAAAAAATTAGAAAAGGGCAAAGAAATGGAAAGGTCAAATACTAAACCATATCATTTCAGTGTTCACTGCTCCCCTTCCACCAACTGCACTCCGTCACCTTAGAAAACCTTTTTAGTTAATTTGTTCATTTCTAAAGGAACATACACCTGAGATTTAAACAAGGATTATTTCCTTGACCTCTACGATTGAAAGCGGCGATTGAGTTGTAAATTCTGTTTGAAAGAAAAAAACCAAAACTCTAGAATAATCAGAATGAACTGGAAATTAATACAATTCATACAACAAATCATTCCTTTCTTTCAAAGACTTCCAAGACAAAACCTTTTCATTTTTTCATCTTCTACTACATTGTAATGAAATAACTGTTAAGAAAATTCCAAAGACGGGTTGGTTGTTCAAAGATGAAGTGGAATTAGAAATAAATCAGCGACTGACACACAAACAGCAATAACCCAAAGCATATGGTAAGAGCTTACTAACACCCATTCCACTACGGAACTTTTAAGACTATTTTTATAATGCAGTGTCCTAGTTACTTTCAAGAAGAGGAGGAAAGTTACAGTTTTAACATAATCTGCAGTCGACCTCTATAATTAGTCCTTTAAGTTTTCCATATCTTCTAAAGTTCCAGTGGCAAGCTACATTCCTGAGTTTTGCTTTGTAGACTGCAGAAGTTGATTCCTGAACATCAGCTGAAGGAATTAATAATTTCATAGGTTATTATTGCAGTTCCAGACACAATGTGCTACATGCAACTCAGAATCATTTATTGATTTTTGACCAGATGTATACGTTAACTGCTAAACAAATCCACCAATCAGCTGTGCAGTGCAGCTCTCCTCCCCTACCCATGTCTGAACACCGCCTTTAACAGGGTTGCTGCCTATACAAAAAAAGAAGAAAAGCCTACTAGTGGTTCTTGGGTCACCCAACAGAACCACCACAGGGAATGCAAACAGGGAGAAAAGGTTTTCCAGCAGGGCTCCACTGAGCAACAGACTGTCTTTTACACCTACACCAAACTGCCATGCTGCATCACTGCCTCATTCCAGCCTTTGCTTCAAGTATCTGGGGTCAGAGAAAAGCAGCAGCTGTGGTACAGGCTCGCAATGATTAGATAAAAGTGCCAAGCAGGCAAATACAGATTGGGACTTTTATGAATAACTCTTGCACATAATGCACTAAATTTGGCAAGCTTATAGTGGCAAGATGGTAAAAAAATAACATAGCTAGTATTTGCATTTGAATTTAACTTTTATTGAGCTATAATTGTTTCAGAAATTCCAAGCGTAACAGAAGCATTCATAAGTACTATGTAAGACTTGGAAGACTAAATAAAGCAGTGGATGCAGCTAGCCACGGTCCATAATTTTATCCTCATGCCTCATGTCCAGCAATGTGATGAGTGAGACGTGGATGTGTTTTCTAGTGCATAATTTGTGATGAATGAAACTTTGAATATGTAATTCTTTATAATACAAAGATAAAAACACTCATGAAATGCATAAATTACACTGCAGGCCTAGGACCATTTTGAATAAAAGAGATGAGCTACTTAAACAATCAGTCTGTAATACCAACAGCATAATTCATCTAAGTCACGTACATTCTTGCAATTTTTTTGTTGCACAAATATGAAATACAATTATCCAATATAAAAAGTATCAGCTGCGAGAGTTCAAAAGACAGTGGAAAAATGTTTCAGTGGGCGTGGAAATGTGTTTTGGTTAGGCAGTTTGGATCACAGGATATAAGACTCAAAGCTGGTTCTCTTCAGAGAAAAATGGTCACAGAAAGGTAGGTAATGTAGAATTAGTCCAATGCCACACCTTGGGCTCTATCCAAGAAGAGCCAGGCCTGGAAGTCAGGAAGTAAAAAGGAATCTGTTAGGCCTTCTTTACAATGTCTGGCTCATTTAGCAAGGAGCCACAACTTAAGCCACAGTTTCACCAGTCCTTGCATCAAGAAAGTGGCCCCTGGTTTTCTTCACACGCTTATTCTGGTCTCAACAACACGAAGGTGGGGGACCTTGAAACCAACGTAAATATTTGTGAGGCTAGGAATGAACCAAGTTCAGAACTAGCATAAACCAAATGCTTTGGTTTGGTTTGTTTTCTGGGCTAGTTTTGAACCAAATCAGTTCCCCAATCAGTCACGTGTGCAGCTGCAAGAACATTTGTGCAACACAGGGCAGCATCTTTTGCCTTCTGATGGCTTAAAGCATTTGTGGAAGTACAGCACGAGTGTAACTAAAGATCTGCTATAGCTTAACGCAGCTAATAATCCACAAATGCCATTCCAGAACACAGGAATAGTTGAAGCGTATAAATGGCCTCGCCATGGCCTCACACGGGGGCCTAACTGAGGAGAGGTACAGACTGCTGGAGCAGCTTTAAAACTACATTTGTTTTGAGGTAACTGCATTTTCCAACAGTAAGGACCAAGCTCTGATTCTCAAGTCATTTGCATCAAACTCTGCTATGATGGGTGAGAACACACTAAATACACTTAGCAGACTGTCACAACGTGGCCCTCTGAGAAACCTCCCTTCTTTCCTCCTTAACTGCATTCTTCCCACCCTAACCTGTCTTGCCATCATTTGATCCTCCTCAAAGCTGCCTGCAGTTGGGAGCCTTCTCTCTCTATAACAAGGTTACTTTTAGGCCTGACAGGCTTTGCTTAAAATTTCTAATTAATTACAAATTTTCAGTCTAAAATATGTAATTATTAATACGTGTCCACATGTAAACGCTTTGTAAGTAGGTACGAGAAGTATATTCTCAAAAATCAAGTACCATTGTTAGGGCACGGTAGCAAAAGAAACAATTCTAAGAATTCATGTAAAAATAATAGTGAAAATATTACAATAGTGTAACACTTCTGGTTTCTATGATGAACAGAGAGATTTTTTTGTTACCCAAAGGCATCCGCATGATGATACCATACTCTGTGAAGTAAAGTTTCTATACAGACCTGAGAACACTGTTCTCATAACATAGATTAGGGGTTTAAGAGTTCATCTCGGACTCCTGACAGCGATTTGAATCAATTGCTATGAAATGAGTACGAAATCATACAAGATAAACGGCATAGTTATAAAAACCAATGGTACAACAAGCTGACTCTAACAAAAAATACAGTGAAAGCAGCAAGGAGCTCTGTTCAGATGACCTTTTCTGACAAGAGAGTGCAAATCCTAGAAGGGAACACCACCTTGTCTTCCAAGAAAATCTGTTAGACATTTTTGAAGCTCTGCAGTGGTATTCTAAGGAAACAAAAGCCTGGATACCAGACCCAAAAAGATGAACGATCATTGCTATAAATGTAGCCTTTAAAGAAAACTATTTGTTGGAAACTGTATTTAAGTGTTGATTTTCATAAAACTTTCTATCTGTGTTTGTTTTTAAACCAGAAGCTGGGAAACATTCATCTAACATCCACAGGCTGCATCTGATTACATTAAAAAAGGAATTAGTCACACACACAAACTCACTATATAAATAGTTTTACGTAACAAGAAACAGGCCAAATCCTATTCATCTGTAGTTATTAGTACTGCTCACATGAACAAAACGAGTGTACTTTGGCTAAATACCAAAATACCTGAATCCAAAATGGGGCTATGATTTCAACACGCATTTTAGTTCGTCCTTGTGGATATCAGCTGGGTTCAACAGTTACATGCACAATTTTTAAGTTCAATTATAAACACAGCAAGTGAAAATTTTCATGAACAGGCACACAGTGACACTATTCAGAGCAAACCAGAGGAAAGCTTTACATTTTACGCATCTTGTTAATTCTACATTTTCTTGTGTTACAAAGCTGCATTATCAAGGTAACTGTAAAACACATCAGTAGTTGTGGAACTGCAAAGATTGCAAAATAATGAATAAGTCATAGTGCTCTCATTGATCAGTCCCCTAAAACTAAGAATTTTTATTACAACTCTTAAAATAGACTGAGTTTTGTGTAAATTCTGTACACTTCAATGAAATTAAGAATAACTTTGAGGTAGCTATTTACCAATGTATTTATTCATTTAAATTAGGCAGTCCCCCAGTACCTGCAATTTTTCCCACAGCATGGAAAACTAAGCTGGGTAGCAAGGAGGAGATCCCTGCAAACAAGATTAATTTCTTGCTGCTCTGGTCACTTTTTGTGTGGTTATATAAAGTCAGTGTCTGAAACACGTTCCTTTTTCCCTTCTGAGTTTCAAAGAGAAAATTACTTAGAACACGAGGGAAGATTAATGAGGTAATGGCAAAGGTTGTATCTATTAATGTTATTGCTGATTTTATAAAGCCCATGTTTCCCACTCTACATTTAAAAAATGTTTGTATAGAGACTATGAATGAGACTCGCATGATAGATTCTTACCTATAATGCTGTTCTGTGTAAACAGTATCGATCCAGTGTGGAAACAGCAAAGGCACAGATGAAATCCTCTAATCCTAGCAGTGCTCTGAAGAGAAAAATGAGACAATGCTGTATTTTTTTTAATTCCCGTTATTCCCTAAAAGGAAAGTCACATTTGTGCTGCCTCTAAACCAAGCACCATTCCACATGAACAAAAGAATGAAACTAAGACCACATCCATTTCACCTTGTTGCTACTGCTGATTTCAGGCTCTCTGTAGATGTCTGTGTCCCTGATACTGTATCTCCAGTGCTCGTGTGTCACAGTAAATATTCATTAAAAATGCATAGACAGATTGATCTTAGAAGAGGGAGAAAAGATCTGGAGTTTAAGGCAAAAGGAAAATAGAAGTGAAGTGAAAAGGCAGAAAAGGGAAACACTCTCAAAATCCAAATCAACAAGGCAAGCAAAAAGACATTTAAAAAGAGACAGCAAGTGTGTTGACATCTCATACCTCTACTTGGGATAAAACTCATCCTTTTACCAACAATAAGAGCAAGAACCCAGAGAAAACACAAACCCCTCAAAGCCTTTCGCATCAAGTACCTCACAAAAATGCTAAGCAATTTCTGCAAAGGCCTGCGCAATATTTACGCCTAACTGCTTAATTTAAAGTGTAATTAAACAGGAGCAAATCTCTAATTCTATTCCTATTGTGTTTCTAAGGATATAACTGAGCACAGGTGAAGGTGTTGCATCCAGGTAATACAGCTGATTTTTACTGTTCACATATTGAAATAAGCATATTTGTGCTTCTCCTCAGTTGTATTCTTATACTACGTTAAGTAGCTCTGCAAATGATGCAAAGTTTGCTTAGAATTGAAAATAGGATGATATCTATAAGACTATTGATGTTTCTGGACTGGTATGAAGACTGAGCGGGCTCCCTGACCCCAGTCATCAGCAGTCGTGCTAATCCAAATGTATCATTTGCCACGGTCATATTAGGTCTCAAAACTGGAGGAAAATAAAGGAATACATGCTTCATTTGTCATTCCTCTGATCCTGATAAACAAATGCCAAGACCCTTTAAGGAAAATCACTGCTTTTTTAATATTTACTGGATGGTCAGAACCTGAAGTGATGCTGCAGGCAAAAAAAACCCAAACACCTTTGTTTATGAATATTAAGCAACTTGAGAAAGAGATACCTCCTTCCTTACTATGACATTCATGCAAATAATGTTACAAAGGTGACATATTTATGCTATTATATATATATATATAAACACATACATACAATAGCAATTTTTTTAGCTGTAATTTCCTGCTCATGTGGCAACACGACAAGCATTCTGAAGAAGCTGAGCAAAGTGAAAACGCAACCTGCAGAACAGGTCACGTTTAAATATCCTGCTATTGAAGAATATTAAAAACTACAGATTAAGCGGGAGTGTTGTAACACACTAATTAACGCTTGTAAATCATCCTGAAATGCTTGGATAAAAAAATACTGCATGAAAAGTGTTGCCACACATCTTTAGGTGTGCACGGTCCCATACATCTTGTCTTACTTTGGGGTGTTTCAGATCTGAAGTGTCATTGGAGGATGAACTTTGGGGTTGGTAAAGTGTTTGAGTGCGGCAAAGAAATGAGGGTGTGCAAGTCTGTGTTGGGAGCTCTAGTGGAGACCTCAATGTGAACAGACTGAAGCACCTGTATTTCAAGTGTGAGTGCTAGGAGCCTAGGTTTAACAGCTGAAAAGCATAATTGGAGCTTGGATTAGTGCAGCTCACACAGCTTGGCAGTGCTGCCCACAGAATCATTAAGGTTAGGATAGACTTCTCAGACCCCTCCACATCCCTCAGTGCCCCGGGACACCCCAGGGATGGTGACCCCACTCCTGCTTAGCTGTACCAGCACCTAATGGCTCCTTGGAGAACAAATAGCTCCTAACGTCTATTCTGAACCTCCTCTAGCGCAGCCTGAGGCCATTACTCAGCCTCGACTTGGTTGCAAACCTGAACCACCTCACAACGCAGCCTCCAATTAAAGCAGCTTACACCAAAAGCGTTGCTTCTCCTCGGGTCGCGCTGAGGAAGCGCAGCGACTTAGGGCCGCCCGTGAGATGTCAGAGCACCTGAACGCATCTCCATATAACACCAAGCAGCCTCTCAAGCGGGATAAAACCACCACAGGAGGGGTAAAGAGCGACTGAAGCCGCCTACCCGCCCGCCCTCGCTCCCCCATTAGGGGCCGGCGGAGCCACCACGCCCTGAGGCGGGAAGGCGGGCAGGTAGGGGCGGGGAGAGCGCGCTCCGCCCAGCTCAGGGCGGGGCCGAAAAAGGGGCGGGGCCGAGCTGCGCTCCCCGTGCTGTGAGTGGACGGCGCGGCTGTCAATCCGGGGCGGCGCGCGCTCGCACGGCCTCGCGCGACGGGCCGCCGTGCTCGTGGCGGTGGGAAAGGAGGGGAGAGGTGGGGGAGGGGGAGGAGGAGAGGAAACAAAAACAATCGCCCGGGCGCCGCCATCTTGGGTCCGTTCTCCACGCCACACAAGTGAATGGGTAGATATGAAATTACCACAGGGGAGCAGCAGCGGCAGCAGCAGCAGCGGCGGGGTACGGAGGGTCGTTCCGAGCTGCCGGTCGGACTCGGGAGACTCTAGAGACGGCTCCAGCCACCGCCACCGCCCGGAGAAAAAAAAAACGGGCTCGGCCTTTTCTCCTCGGCAAGCCCCGAACCGCGCTCCTGGAGGGACGAAGTTGGCGGACCCGCCGTGCGGGAGAACGGAGATCCGCGCTGCGCTCCGTGCGGACCGGCCGTGAGAGCGCGGGGGCTCCCGCAGCCGCAGCGGCACGAGGGGGAGCGGCGGTTCCTCCTTCCCCTCCTCCCCGCCGCTGTGCGTGTTTTGCTGTCTTTATTTTTCTCTCTTTTTTTTCCTTTTGTTTTCCCTCCGGGATGCGCCCCGGAGCTGCCACGGAGCCGCCGCCGCACGGCGCTGCGTGAAACGGGAGCTGCGATCCGCCGGAGCTGCGTGCGGGAGGGCCGGGCACACACACACACGCACGCACCCCGTTGACTTTTCCTCCTTTATACCCCTGCTGGATTCCGTAGCGTACTTTATTTTCCCCGTGTTCACCCTCTCCGCTGTTGCTGAATGACGCGTGTGTTTTGATAACGCCGCTCCGAGCCCGGATTCTCGCTGGGAAGAGACCTCTGCTCTCCGGATCCGTCTTGCTGCGGAGCGAGTTGCGAACAGATTGCTTCGGAACCATTTCTAAGGGGGATTTTCCGGCTTGCTGGACCCGAGAAACTGGATGCTCCGAGTCGCTGAAACAGCGTCGGAAAATGGGAGCTGCTACGAAGTTAGCGTTCGCTGTTTTTCTCATCTCGTGCTCTTCAGGTGAGTGCGTGTTTTTGTCGGCTGTGGGAAACCTGAGCTCGTGGTGGAGGAGGTTTCTTCCCACGGTGAACGCTTGGGGACGGCTGATGCTGTCCGAGCCGGTGCTGTGTGCACCTCCGTGCTCCTGGCGGCTGTTTGCTCCACACCAAACTGAAATATCCCTTGCTTAATTCACACCTCTCCCTTCTGGAGCTTCCAATGATGGATGGCAGCCTTCGCTAATGCTTCGTTAGTTCGCGGTGAAATTGTGAAAGCATCCCGCACTGATACGGTGCTGTGCGTGTAGGTGCGTGCAGCAGAACAGCCCGAAAAGGCAGACTTTGGATTTCTGAACAGTGATTTGTAACACTTGGTTTTTTGCTGCTGGGTGTTTCGCTTTCTAAGTGTTTGAAACCCTACTGTGGCTCTCGGTTTTGAGAGCCTCCATCCTCTGGGCTGGGAAATGGTCACGCAGCAACCGGTGGCTGGAGAGTGCTGCCACAGCTCTGCTCAGAGCTCGCTCAGCTGCACCCCAAGACCTGCAGAGCTGTGCAGCTCTCAGCGTGTTGTTCTCATGGTGAGCCTGACCCTTTCTGCCCGCAGCCTGAATCTGTGCGCAGTCCTCTGTGTATGTTTACATCCACTTTTTGTCCGTCTTGTGTGCGGTGCGGAGCTGCACTTGTTGATCAGCCTGACGGCCAGCAGGCTTTCCGTGGGACTGCTCCAAAGGGGATAGTGAGATCCGTGGACCGGTGCCTTTTAAAATTTCAGCGTTATGATGTGCGGGATTTTGCTGAGCAGCACATTTTCTTGTGGTTAGTAAATGGATAGTCTAGTCTTATGTCTGTAGTGTTATTGATCAATTCCGTGTGGGCTAAATGTGCTGCGAAATGGCGATCGCTGCCAGGGAGAAACTAAAAAAAAAAAAAAAAAAAACCAACAAAAAACCTTTCTGTTTTAACCAGAGATATAACAGAGCAGGTTAAGGAGAGATGGGAGTGGTTTTTTTGTTTTTTTTTTTTATTCTTCAAATTAGAGTACGCCATTTATTCCTATTGCGAAATAAAACACGATTTCTTCCAGTGATTTTTGTCTTACCCTGGAAGACACCTTTCATCTTTCCCTAATACCTTGTTTTTGAAGAACTCGAATGACGACATTCCTCTTAATTCAGGAATATCTTCTGCAGGGAAACTTTTTCATCCCGCTGACAGTTTCTGAAGACATGGTGCCATCTGTTCCTCGAGTCTGTCTCTCCCCTCCACGTCCTCCTATCGAGATCCTTTTGCCTAGAGCACAGAATAGCGATCTTGTTGACATTACCTATCCATTTATTAAAAAGAGCTGTTAAGCAGCAAAACCTGTCCCTTCTTTTACATTTCTTGCTCGTGTTGATCTTGGTGAAACAAAGTGAATGTTTGTTCTGCCTGTAAAGATATAAGTAATCTTTGCTAAAGCATCAGAAAACTGCCATTCAGGCAGCAGTTCTCATATTAAAGGCATTTTTTTTGGTGGTTATTCCAGTATTACGTTAAGCATTCCAGTATTTAATGCACATTAAACTGTTTTTTGCTCTAATGCTTGGAACACTGGAATTTCTGCGGACCTGGTGTAGGTATAAAAATGAACAGAATCGCGATAGGCTTCTGCTTTTACACTCAGAGTCTTCAGATTATGTAAGCTTTCAGCATGAAGTGCAGCACTTTGATGAGCAGTGTTCCTTCTGATCGCTGCCACTTGCTTAGGTTCGGACTCCTATTGATCCATTTCTTCTAACGTCAGGGTCGGAAGAATAAGTTTCCTTTACAGTTTTCCACCTGGGAATGGAAAAGAAGCTTCCTCCAATTGTTTAAGAACATTGGCAGTGGCTGAAGAAATCCAGCAGTTCAGGTGTAAAGCGCCTGGTTCAACTTGCTCCAGCTGCTTTGCCTGTGTGCATGCATGTGTGCTTGTGGGGGTGTTTGGTTTCTGGGCTTATTTATTTGTAGAGTCCTTTGTGCAGCTATTTTCCGAAGTTGCTTACGTGGCCCATTAGTGCCATTGTTCTTTAACTAGGTGGAAATGGTTTGTTCTGTGGCGTGGGTGTGGAAGTGGGCTTCAGTCTTGAAGGTATTTTGTTTAACGATCTCTCAACTGCTGTACAGAATGCTGGAAGTTTACTCCCGATGTATAGTGAGTTAAATCTAATATTCGCACGTTCTTAGCAAAGATTATTTCCACTTCTTGACCGTGATATTTAAATAAGAGTGTTTGTTAAGGTACTGGACTTTACAGCAGCTGTAGATAACTGGATAAAAGGGAGTGTAGATTTGCACCCATTTATGCTCATCCTAGAGAATGAGTTGAATGTGTAGGAGCTAAACCTAAAAGTGCCCCTTTGCTGTCATGTTTAGGTTCCCTGTGCACCCTCTCTGATACACTGTGTATGTTAGTCCGTGTGGATTTCTGCCTGAATTCTGATACAATTCTTATGAACAGTGGAATACCCTTCCTTTGCCTCTGCTCGTGTGAGGTTGTAGGTAAACTTAATATCGAAGAGTGAATAAAATAGCACGTTCAGCAGGGAACACTTCTCTTCAGATGCTATCTCTGTTCTCCCCACCCCCAAGGAAGTGTTTCTGTGTCCTTCCCTTCGTCATTACCGAGTTACTCATTATGAACTTTCAGGAATAGAGTGTACGCCTTCTCAGCTCTCAGTTTCTGAGCATACAGCCCGTGCAGCTGGAAATGTTGGGAGATGTTGAAAGCAGTGGCTTCTCTTTAACCAGAATCTTCTATTGCGGAAGCTACGGCTTTTAATGCCTTATGGTATCTCCCCAACGATCATCTCCTCTCTTCCAGCATACTCGTTCTTTCTCTGTACCTGGGGAGGTGTCAGCACAATAGTTGTCCAGCTTTAGAGGCACATCAGGAAGGTCCTCATCCTGTCTTTTTTTCCCCCTACTGCCAGATCACTCTTAAGCCATTCAGAGAGTCTTGAGTACTTTAACCAGAAGAAACGATTCAAAGGTACCTCTGTAGGTATTTTCACTGCTGAGGGAACGTTTTTATTTTTTTTTAATGTATTTATTTTTTCTATCTCACACCAACTGTAATTAGGGGAATTCATTTTTCCCCAAACAGACAGATAACAATCCTGAAGCCAAGGATGCTGCTGCATGTTCAGAAATGAATGCCTTAGGTATTGTGGAGGAACAGATCCGCTTACCTACGTGTGAATGTGATGTTATTTACAAAGCATCATGGCTCCAGGTTGATACTGTAACTTTATTTAGATGTAATCTTGGTCTGTAATCAATGCCATATCATCTGCTAAATGTAAATCTTCTGGGTTATAAAAAATGTCTGTGATTGTGCTCGTGCTGTTGTAGAACGTAAATGTGGTTTGAGTGGGGCTCTGCTTGACTTCAATTCTCATAGCTTATTTCTCTTAAAGGTTGGAATTCAGTTCTCTCTCAAATCATCATTATAATTTTATACTTATGATTTCAGTATCTTAAAACACTATTAACATTTTCTTTGTACACAAAGACATGAGGTGGTTACAGCATGCAGAAGGTAAGTGTTTTGGAGAGCTGTGATTCAGAGACACAGCGAGTCTGCAGTATTTATCCTTGGAAATCACGTAGAGAGTAACTGCTGTGGCACAGGTTGACAAGGAACTCGATTGCAGAAGAGATTCTTGGTGAAGGGGAGATGCATTTCCACCACTTAATTAACGGAAAGCAGATTAATGCAAATGTCTGCTTTAGCTGGTTGGTAGAATGCATGGTCTGTTAGCTGTCTGATGTTCCTAAAAATGAGAACTCTTTAAAAAGATGAAGAAAATTACAAATTTTACAGCCAAGTTCTTGTGTGATTAAATCTTAATGTGTTTTTGTTGCCTTGGTGCTTGAAATTCAGCACATCTTATTTCCTGTTATTTCCATATGGAAATTGAAGTGTTTCTGAATGCCAGTGACTTTATGTAGCATCTCTTATCTTCTCTCCTCTGCAATGTCTGTGTGGCGGTGGAGGTTTTTTTTCTTAGAAACAGTTTGCAGCTCCGGTGCCACAGAAACTGAATATTTACTGCCACGTTGTTTACAGTCGTGTCTGTGCGGCTGAGGCTCCCAAACATATGCTACATGCACCAAATGCCTGAATTATTGGTGGGAAGAGAGCAGAGAAGAATTTATCTGCTGCACTGATTACTGTGAAAGCACTGTTCCTTAATAATTCCACAGTGGAAGAGCTCCTTATGAGCAGAAAATGCTGAAAGTTTATCGTTCTGAATTTGGTAGTTAGAAATGGGACTGGAAGAAAGTGGTCTGGCCAGGAGGAAAAAAAAAAAAAGACAATTTGCTTCCTAACTGGAGGCATAAATCTTTGGTTATGTGGTTAGAGGTACTTGAAAAAACACTTGGAAATGTGAGAAGCACCTGTGGGAAGACTAGGTGTTCCTGCAGCCAGAAGCAGTTTGAGGTAACCCCAGTATTGTTAATGGGGTGGGATCTGTGGAGGCTGAGTATTGGAGGCGTGAGGTACTTCTTGGTACACACCTCTAGGTAGGTGCTGCCACAAAGAGCTGGATTACGTTACAGAGCTTGGGGAAAGCATGTGTGTGCTATTTTTTCTCTTCTGCCTTAACTTCTGTTCCACGCTTGTCCCAGATTAGTCCCAGTTTTCAGACTCTCAGTCAAAGAAAGGTGAGCAGGGTGGTAGCCTTTAACTCTGTGTACTCACTTAGTGAACTGATCTGTCACTGCTTTCAGGTAGGAACTCTGTTATGGAGAAACTGAGCAAGAGACATGCTTAGAGCTGTGTTGGTGTTAGGAAAGGTCTGAGTGGCAGCTGTGTAACCTGAAATCTTGGCGCCTTTACAGAGTAGCAGAGCAGCACAGGAATGCCTACATATATCGACAGCTCAGTGTTCTGTTGATATTTGAGGGTAAGTTAACTATTGCTGAATTCTAATAACTTCCTTGTAGAAATACTACATTCTGCTGCAATGCCTGGTTAAACTCGTGCAAGACAGTCTGTTTCGACTCCCCTATGCTCTTAATTGTAAGGGACATGTAAAATAATTCCAAAATTCGTTGTATTGGCTTCCAGGTGTTTCATTACATGGGGGATCACTGTCAGTAGACAGTGAATTCAGCTGTCTGAAGGGCACATAGCTGGGGAGAATCCATGTTTTGCAAAAGCTAGATGTTGGCTGAAGTTATTTAGAAGACTATTTCTTGTTCTTGTGTTTCCCCATCTTTGTGATAGTCATCAGCTGAGCTGGAATTAAGAAAATGGTCGTTGTATTTTGCATTACAAAGAAGAGGTGTTGCTCTCTAATCTTGTTCGGTTGTGTGCCTGGATGAGGCTGTTCTCACCGTCGAGAAAATGTCACTGTCTCTGTAATGATGACAGAAAATGAGTTACATTGTACTGCTTTAATTCTTAACTGAGATGCAGCTTAAAGCTAACACCTGGAAAGTTATGTAAGTTATCCACTTTCATTTTCAGAAAATGTCTGAATAATTTTTTAATGGGAATCTGTATGACTTTTTTTTTTTTCTCTGTAGTTTTAATATTGTGTGTCTTCCATTCCTGTTTCTCTATGGCTTTAATTTCCTGTGTTTTCCATTCCTGGGTAAAATGTGTTCAGTGTAATGTCACTTCCCTGGGAAAGAGCTGCTTTTAAACTCAAGTAGTTTCTTACGACAGATGGAATTTCAAGTTGGATGGGTACATCTCCTTTTTAGAAAAGGAGTAGGGGAAAGGAGGTCAAAATATGTAGGATAATGTTTCTGTGTTTTATGAAAGCTACCATAGTCTTGCAGTCTACTTGTTACTGTTGTTTTTTTTTAATACAAGTTCATAATAATGGCCCTAATTGGAAGGGGTAGCTTCCTGCTTGGAAGGACTTTGTAAACTCATAGGAGCATGGCTTAATTTTTGTTGCCCTCAGGAGGTCATCTCCTCCAGTGTCATGCTCAGAGCAGTGCATTGCCCACCAGACCTCCAGGTTCTCATCAGCCCAGCAGTGCCTGCTCGTACTGTTGTAGAGGGTACCCTGTCTCAGGGCTCAAGGTTTTGTCCTTCAATTTCATGATGCTCCTGCTGGCCTGCTCTTCTGCTCTGCTTAGCTCCTGAGTGACATCGTGCCACTGAGTCCCCCCTGTTCTGGTGGTGTCAGCAGCTGTGGCGATGTGCTTTGCACCTCCTCATGCAGCCACAGATAAAGGCCTCAAGCAGGGTTGCTTATGGGACTGCACGTCCCACTCAGGATGCTATCTGGGTACTATTCTGAGTGCGTGCTTGCTGTATCTTGACTTTTATTTACTAGCTTGCATAGCTGATTTTAACTTCATTTCAGCAATTTCCTTCCTTTTAGTGGCTTACAAACTTGTGATTAGGAGTTCATTTTGTAGGTGAAGCTGCAATAGCACGACACAAGGTTTTTCAGGTCCAGAGTTCTTAACTCCTATTATAGTTAATACAAATCTCAAGTATTTAAATGCTGTCTGAGTGCAGGTTTCTTTATTCATCCGGTTGTATTTTGGGCACTTAGATTTCACATCAGCACGGAAGTTGAAATCGTCTGTTTTTTAAAAGCCATTTTCAAATATAACTAATTGTTTTATCAGCTCTCTTAACATGAAAAGCTTTCTTTCTAGGAATTCTGGGAAGGATCCACATAAACAGGGAAGTGGTTTAATTTTGATGTTCCATTATGTTGTTAAGTGTATGAGACAAAATTAAACTTTTGCAGTAACTGTTAATTTTAGAAGTTTTTGGTAGTGTTTGTCAGTGGATGGTACAGAGAGTTCTCTCCAGCTCATAGCAATTACATGAGGGAAAAGTTTTCTTTAAATATTTTAATGTTTCAGGGTTGAAAAAAAAACCTTAAGGCTGTGAAAGTTGCTGTAGTTTGAAATTGTAATCAATTGTGTACTCTTCTAAAAAGCAAACTAGATTATCTTTTTTATTTTTCAGTTGTTCATAAGGCTGTTTTAGCAGTAGTGTGGAGAAAAACCCTTTAAATATTCGTGGTTTGTTTTTTTTTTTTGTTTGTTTTGTTTTAACTTTCTTTAATGTGAGAGTCTGTTTTGAGGATTATCCTTAGGTATAATTACACTGTACTGTAATGCAGTCAACTCAAAGCCTGTCAAAGTGGTTACCTTAAAAGGCTTCAGAAATGTTAAGATTTGATTTATTTTCATTTAGCTTCAGGTTGTGGCTTATACGTGTTCCTTAGCCTTGTCCTGTTGTGTCCCACTGGAGTGTGTGAGAGCAGAAACTTCTCACTTAGCATAGCTTTAAATGGCCACTGGGCTTCTGAGGGTATCTGTACAGAGTCTGTGAAGTATATGATTTGCAAGATAGTAATAATTAAAAATCTTAAATCAGTAATTTTGTTCTTCAAATTAGGTACAGTTATGTTCGGGAGGATCATCTGTGGCATATCCCGTCTTCCAACAGCCTGTCAAGAAGATTCAGCTATAAAGCAGATTCAGATTGTCTTTTTTTTTATCATCATGAGTCTAAAGAGTGCTGAGAATGTACTCTGGGGATGGTGAGAACAGCAATGGAGTAATCCTTGGGTTTTCTGTAATCCTTAATGAGGAAACTTTAGAATTTGGTAGAACATCTCAGTGGCTTGGGAAGAGAGAATGAGGCCTGATACATTGTGATGAGCTTCTTTAGCTGATGATTTCTGGAGGTTTTCTAGAACCTTGCTTTGCCAAAATATTTCTTTTGAGATATGGTAATCCCAGAAGTTTTTCCTTCTCCATTATTGTAACTATGTTGGTGTTGGAAGCTTTTTCACTCACAGTAAAGACATGGAATGGCAGCTGTGCAGAAAGCCAATATGTATTTTTCACTTAATCATGGTCATCTTGGTCAGAGTATGACATTTCTGACGGTGAGGTCTGTACAGTGTGTCAGCTCAGGCTGTTAAAATCCTATCTGCACAGTGCTAGCAGCCTGTAGTATGTGAGAGAAGAAGCCAAGTTACCACTTCATGTTAGAGTAAAAATACGTTTGAAGTCAGCTCTTATGGACTCCCAAGTTATTTGTGCTGACACTGTGTGCCTCGAGGAGCCCTGATTGGTCCTCTGAACTGCAAGCTCTTCTCCTCACTCTTTGCTCATAGCCAAAATGGGTTTAATGCTTGGTGAAGAAAGAAACTTGTTTGCAACCTTGGTGCTTGTTTAAGAAAACCGTTATTCAGGCATGGCCTGGCACGCTCCCCATGCAGTGAATGGTAGGCTTTGATAGAGCTCTTGAAACGTCCCTAATAAACTGCAAAATCTTTGTTGCAGATAACATCTTGATGTCAGACTTGGTGTGGCCGTGTCACCTTTAGATGGGACGTTTGGGGGGGAAAAAGTCATTTTGAAACAGAAGTTCCATAATGGGGATGAAGGTTTGAAAAGTAAGCCAACAAAGTGGATGCTTTTTATTGCTCCTACAGTGATTCAGCCAGCTTCATAAAGCAGCTAATTAGCTTCTACTTGTCCACAAGGCTTATTTTGGTTGCTCTGGCTGCTGGTGCTGACAGCCAGTATCGCTTACTGTAGCCAGTTACTGTAGCCAGTCAGAGTAATTTGGCCGTCTTTCATCAGAGTCACTTTTTTCCTCCTCCTGCAAAATCCCTGGTTCTCTGTATGGTAAAAAGTTACATTTGATGAGTAGTTTTAAGTCTCTTCTTTACTCCGGCATCTTTGAAGTGTCATTATTTAATTTCTATTGTATGGCACTTTTAAATTACATTTCTAGCTTTAAGCTAGCTTCTCTATTTGACACAGCGTCAAGACTTTACAAATTATACATAATGAAAACTGTTACATCATAAGTACTTTCAGTGTTGGTGTCTTGTAGTACTGTCAGCTTTGATTTATGTAGAGCACTGAAGAAAAATTGACTGAAAGACTGAGAGGGTGACAGTTCCCTTCCCTGTGTCCTCTCCCTTAACCACGTAGCTGCTTTTTGATGAATTACTCTTCACTGTTGGTTCAGCCCTCTTGCACCAGCCCTTGTGGCTGTCTGATGATGTGCTGGGCTGATACAATTTGCTAGACCAGCAGGTGAGACTTGGAGCACTTGTGAGTTGTTTTCTGCTAGGTGTATTGGATGACAGATGAGGTAGAAGAAGGGAGCATGGGAGGAGATGGGTGGCATGAGGGCTGGCAGTGTCTGGGTGACTTGACCTAGGGACTGGATTACACAGGGAGAAAGACAGCAGAAAGAACAGTTCTGTATATGTACTGGGTAAGAAAGGAGAAATGACAAAATGTTCTATGCTAATAATGCATCTTTAAAAGAGCCTTTCTTGTTTGTGGTGGTTCTGAGGACCTCATCATGCATCTGT
This sequence comes from Odontophorus gujanensis, assembly GCA_013399175.1. Classification (NCBI taxonomy): domain Eukaryota; kingdom Metazoa; phylum Chordata; class Aves; order Galliformes; family Odontophoridae; genus Odontophorus; species Odontophorus gujanensis. Next base: position 631,846 of record VXAB01008776.1, on the reverse strand, counting down.
TGTCGCAGGGTCTTCTATTGCTTTGCCTGGACTCAGCAGCTTCAATATGCTTGAGCCAGGGGCATACCAGTGAAAATCTCATGTCATGGAGTTGGGCTGCTCTCTCTCATTGTGCCAGAGGGTATTTCACATGCAGCAGGAAACCAAGTTCCTGTGCTTCTGGAGACGATGTCACAGACCTGTGCAGCTGGAGACTGCCATCCCTAGAACCTGAACTGAAGATACAGGTGATAAAATTGACTTCATCTCCCAAGGTTGCTGCTAACTAAATAAGAGGTTCAGACTAAGGGGCTATAAAATCCAATTATATGCTAAGTTTAGGAAAACTGTCCAGAAAGCCTGTTTGTTTATATAATCTTAGCAGTGTCTGGTTTGTGGCATTTCAATATTAGCAGCACATTGTCCTAAAAACTTATCCTGCGCAGATTGGTACCAGCTTGATGCAAAATAGATTCATAGATACATTAGGTTGGAAAGGACCTACAAGATCATCTAGTCCAACCATCCTCCTATCACCATCCCTACCCACTAAACTACTAAATCAAATCCCTTAGCACCTCACCTAAATGCTTCTTGAACAGATACATGAACCTCATGCAGGTCAAATCCAAGCAGAGAATGCACAGCACTTACAGATGTAGAGAAGAGAGACCAAGAGTACAGTAGAGGTCCTTAAAATAATGAGTCTTTATTGAGGCTGTCCAGGTGATGGAAGCCTGGACCCCTCATCCCAACTGCTGAGCTTTCACACAATTAGCTTTTATGTAGAATTTCCAGGGCTTTCATGTGTCTTCTGCTGGTGGGTGGGTGAACTCTTCTCTGGTATGTGCTTTCACTTAACAAAAATAAATAAAACTCTTGATAATCTGAGTGGATGGCCTTAAGCATGGGAAGGATGGAGGCATCAAGTCTGGGAATTCAGCTTCTGTGGCCAGGAGCTTCTGTACTTGTGTTCATGCTCTGCTGAGGGCAGCTGTGCTCTGTGGTTAGGTGTCCCATGTTCCTCCAACTGACTGTACAGGGATCTTAGACCTAAGTTCATGGCATTTACTAAGTTCATGGCATTTAACTGCACTGCAGCACGTACTGGGGGGGCTTCAAAATGCAATCATAGGCTACTCTGTTTCCCTGTGTCACTTCTCAGCCTGAGGCCTCTGTGGTCCGAGCATATGAACAGTAACAGGCAAAGCTGGGTAGCCTTCTGACCTCCAGCAGCAGTCTCTGTATCTCTGCATAAGTGGTCAAATACACACTGTCAGGAAAAAAAAAAAAAGTACTGTTACAGTGTTACATCTACCTGAACACAATGTTATTCACCTGCATCTTGGATGTGTCAGTCTCTGGCTGTTCCAGTGCTACACAAGAATCGTGCTGCTTTCCTTCAGCTACTGCTTTGCTAAGTGGCTGTTGGCTGTGCTGTATGAGCTGTAGGTAATCATCCTGTAAAACAAGAATAAGAGATTGTTTTTCTTCTCATTCAAAAAGGCTGCTCTCCTGTTGATCTTAAACAAGTGCATGGAAAACTGTCTCAAAAGTACTCTTCCCTTACAGTAGAAGAAACACCTTGAACGTGCACAATGTGAGAGTTTTCCTATAACCTTTTTCTTTTTGGCAACTGTGAGGCTTTGATGTTCTTCTGGCCTGCCAGGAGAATTTATTGCTGAATGAATTCCTTGCTTGTGACTAGAGAAACACCTGCTTCTGCCTGAGCAGAAGAACTCCTCCATCAAAGAACATCTGGCAGTATAAGCCCTTAAACTACTGTTTATGACTCCCCTTCCTCTGAGGTACTCCAAATACAGCTTTGGAAGTGTAGTTCTCTTAAAGTAAGCATCAGTGTAATAGGGATTGCTGGCTCTTTCAAAGAAAATACAGCACTGGAAATACTCATCATCATCCTGCCCTGTAGTACCCATAAAGCCTATATTTTGCTATGAAAGAAATGTGTTCTCTTATTATTTAATAACTAGGAACAGAATTTTGTGTGTACATATGTAGTGCTTAATCTAAATGAAATGTAAACAACTTGAAATATGATAACTGCAGAGATGCATTTAGGGCTGCTTTGGGGACCAAGTACCTTGGAACTTGTCCTTTGTTCCCATTTGGCCTGCTGGCCATCTGCTTCATATCAGCTCTAGCAAAGCAACCAATGCCATTTTTTCAAACGATATAGTTATTAACCACACATAATGAAACTGTAGAACTCACTTCAGAACCAGTGAAAATAAAAAATGGGCTCAGAAACGGACAAATTCATGGACAATAGTTTGCCCAGGTTGCTTCTGTATGGTCTGGTGGAGCCTCCAAGTTAAATATTCCCGATCACTGAAACTTCCTGCCAAGAGCCTTTAGTTGATCCTACGGTTAATGTTGACTGATATTTTTGAGACATTCTTCTCCAAAGAATATTTATGCTGCGAATCTGGAAGACCTGCTGTTTTTCTTCCATGCGTTCTTAATCTGAGCTCCCACTTCAGTATTAAAATGCTTCATAACAGTTCATGAAAAATAACTCCTGTTTGTTACAGAAAGCTTTCTCATCTCTTCCAAACAGAGAGGGGCTGCAGCATGAGTGTTTACACTGAGATATCACTGAACGCATATGTCTTTAGGAGGGCAGCACTAAAGAAATTCTCCTTGTGCTGAAGATCTGAGTTCATTTCCCACCTGGCTGTGTGGCTGCTGCCCTGTGCCAGCAGGGAGAGGTGTCTTGCCCTGGGCCTGCCCTGGCTGTGAGTCAGCAGTTAGAAGCTCGTGCAAAGGTCACTCTGCCTCAGTTTACTGTGTGTGCGTGAAAAGTTAAACTGTAGCTCATGCATTAGTTGTGGCTACAGTTGTTTCTTCTGTGTGGTTGGGAAAGGTGCGATCTCTAGGATATGAAGGGGACCAGAAGGTAGAAGTAAGACCAGCACTGATTGCTTAGAGCTGTTCTGGTGGGCTTGTGGATGTGCTGGCCAGTGAGTCTGTCCCTGTGATATGTGTTATTGATCCCAGGCAGGGTTAATGTCTGAATTCTCTCCAGACTCGTGTGTTTGAAGCAGTGTCAGCATATTCAGTATCACATGCTGCTTGCTCTGTGCTCACTTATTGTAGTGAGACTTTCATTGTAGTGACATTGGAAATGATATAGGGTAATCCTCGATGAATGTACCCTGGGTTCTTTCTAGGTTATTTTAATGTGTTGAAACCTCAGCTGCTGCTACTTTATTGCTGATATTTTTGAGTGAAATAGATTAAAACTAGCTTATGTGTGATGATACGGTCCTATGTACTGGGTGTAAGTCTCGAGGTAGATGTTTAAGAAGAAGCTCTGTTGCTGGCTTTGTCAAATCCTTAGCTGACACAGGGTAGGCTCAGCTGGTCTTATTTTCCAAAAAGCCACGGAATCAGAAACTCAGGATAATTGCTTCGTATTAGCTCAGTCCATAAAGAGAGATTAATTCGCCTCCATCAACAGTGGTTGGAATAATATTTTTAAGGAATTTGGAGAGAAATTGGCATTATTGCAAGCAACTGTGTTGCTTCTCCCGTGGTTTAAAGATGGAGAATGTACTGATGAACTTGTGCTTCCTTGAAGGCTGCATTAATAGGCAGAATTAGGATAAAACTTATTTTTTAACCCTTTATGCAGAAAAACTTTAAAACTTTTTTTCTCTCTTTCAAGAAGTGTCTGATTTTCTGGAAATTTCTTGTGAGTATTCTTGTTGGAGACCTCTGTGCAGATGATCTGTCTGCCAGATGCTCCCAGAAATGACCTCTTGTCATCACTGTCATCTCACCTTTGATGCATAGGACAGTTCAGTACCACTGCCTTTGAGCAGGGAGGGTACAAAGGGAAAGCATGTTCAGGGAAGCCTGCTTGAGATTTTTATTTTCTTAGCATAGATTTTGGAGTTTTAATTGGCAAATTTAAGCAAGTCAAAGAGTGCAGAGCTCTTTAATGTAGTACCAACGTCCATGTTGTGGCTTTCACTGGGTACTTGATAAGAAGAAGAAGGTCATAATCATCTCCTCAAGTGCCTTCAGAATTCCAGGTCAATAGACATCATTTTCATAATTGTAATCTAAATTTAGAAGGTGGATTAGTAGAAATGCAGTATTTCCACCTCAAAGCATTTGTTTGTGATGTTGTTTTCTTCCATCACATACATGCCTGATTCATACATGAATTTTTTTTATACTTTTTTCCATTCTCAGCTTGATGAGAAGCATCGAAACCTGGGTTTACTTTATATAACCATGATGTTATTTTGTTTAGGCCTTGTGGTTCATTCCTTATTCCACCCCACAAAAAATAGTTTTTACCACTGACTGAAGCTAGCTTTGCTAAATGGGAATGTAATACAAAATAACGTCTGTAACAGTTTTTTAATGAACTGTATGTAGCTGTGTCATTCCAAGTTCCTTAGCTAGGAAGGAAACTGCCCTACATTGGGTGTCTGTAAATTACTAGGGTGAAAAATCATTTTCTTCTCAAGTGGCAAAGCTTATGGTGTGAAGGGAACAGCAATTCCCATAGTGAAGGGGTCGCATGGTTTGGCAGGAAGGAGTGGGGACAGTTTCAAACATGCTATGGCCAAGGAAGCAAATGTCTGCAGGTGACAGTGGCCGGCTGGCAGCAAGGCCATGGGCTGTTTGGGAGAGCTACTGCCAGCTGTGATTGGGCTGATAATGCTTTGCATCCAGGGATCACTGTGTGCTGCACTCTAGAAGAGTGAGCTTTTAAAGTACTTCAGAGATTTCTGGGGATAAATATTAGCAACAGAGCCATATTTTCATTCTCACATGAAAACTAATGGCCAACTAATAGAAATTGAACTTTATACAGCTGCAGTGTGATAGAAACTAATTTTCTTTGCTAGGTACCACCTGAAAGTAGTCTGTCTAGTTTTAATTATTCTATCAAGTTTATCTAATTAAAGTTAAAAACTTCTACAGCCAGAACTTGTTCCATGTTTTTGAAGATAAATAACCAAGCTCTGAGAATGTCTCTGAAGTGATCTTTCAGCACTGAAGATTTCCTGCTTTACTTGAATATGTTGGGTTTGCTGTTTTTTTGTTTTTAACTTGTAATGTTGTGATGGAACACATCAGATAGGCAAATGGTGCAATTAACCAGAGAAAGATTGCTTTGGTATGGTTCTGCAGTGGCCAAGTTTAATACAACAAGGCCTTGCTTTACATTTTTATATGCTCACTGCATATTCCAGTTTCATCTACTTTTGTTCACTGCTTTTTGCCAGCTGCCTGCTGCCTGTGCAGGTTGGCAGGACATCTCTCCTTTGGGGAAAGCTGTGGGCTTAAACTGTGGCATTTCAGGATGGTTGTCAGTGCAGTCTTGTTTTGGACAGGGGTAGGAGTGTCAACGGGTGTGCAGAAAATTCTTTTGTCAAACTGCATGATTTAGGAGGTAAAAATGAGCATTAAGAAATCTGTTGTCAGTAGGGACTAAAGATAGGAAATTCTTTAAATAGATTGGGAACAAATGAACTGTAGCTCTACAGAAATACTGCAGAGCTTTAGGATTTCACTGCTTGTGCATGTGCTGGCAGAATAGCACCCAGATGCTTGCCACGTTCACATCAATGAAATGCTGACTGTTTTAATAAGAGATAGTATTGCTGTGGTATTGGGGAGATTGTTTCTGAAAAATGCCCGTGTTGAAGCTTTGACTTTGAAAGTGAAACACATAGGCTGGAGAGGATCCAGAAAAGGCTTCAGAATATTGTTCTCATCTGCAAGTGTTGCTACTGAGTGGCAAAGAAATCTCAGTTCTTTTAGTTCAAGAAGCGGCACGACAGCAAGCAGGTATCTACAGTGAGAAGGGATTTCTTACATGATAAGTGTTAGGAGTTATAAATACTAAAATTCAGTGAATCTGGAAGAAGTGGAGATTACAGACAGTGTCTGTTTTTATCTGAGAAATGTAAGACCAGGGTTTTCAGTAAGAACCGTACGTTTGGAATTGATTCCTGTACTACGTTAGACTTAATGTGGTTGTTTAAAAAGTTGAGCTTAATGCAGAAGTTACTGGTGGCCATTCTTTCTTCCTGTGGTTTAAAACATAGATTTTCACAGCGTCTACCACAGCTTTCTAAGACAGCATAGCTTTCTGTGGGCAGTTCTCTCCCAAGCTCTTGTTAAAGATATGTTAGGCTCCCAAAAGTTTGAACCTGAGTAATTAAGTTGTAGACTGGCCTACAAGATTAAAGGGAGTTGTTCAGGTAGCACTAATAAGAATTTCTAGCACTTTTGATGGCAAATTTGAGACTTAATAGAGGGATAATCTGAGTAGGGAGTATGGGAAAATGTTGGCAGAAGAAAAAACTTTGATGCAAGATATTTAATAAAGGAAATTAAATGGTTGCTAGTGAGCGTACAAAATCGTAAGTGAGAATGAACCAGGGTGTAGTAGGGTAAACTGTGGTATGCAGGGGATAGATTATATTAAGGGACATGTATCAAATAGCATAAATATGCTGTAGGGGTACATGCAGTACTGCTCTGAGCTTTAGTTCCCCTTGAAATTGTATCAGCAAGTGAATTGTTTCATATGGACAGAAACCAAAAAGAAACTGAGCTGATTCTTTACATTCCCACTTCATTTCCCAATCCTAGCTTAAGAAGGCTGTATGGAAAATATCATTGCTGTTTGCTGAGTTATAGTCTTAAATGCACATGAGCAAATCAGAACTGAATTCAATATTGTGAATTCTCATTTTCTCCCAGCAGTGTAGAAATGGTTCTGCCATCAGTTTGTCCACCAATACTTCTGCCCTGGACCCCCCCATCCAGGGAACTGTGTGACTGTATTTAAAATCGCCTTAGCTTATTTCAGAGTCAGTATAATAGCTTTGTAATCAGTGATAAATATCTAATTTAAAGATAATTAAAAATGCCTGTCATATATAAGCATGTGATGTTTAAGTAAAAGTTGTTTCTGCTTGCTTAGGAGGTGATAAGATGGTAGACTAAATGTGATTAATGTTCTTTGCAGATGTTGCTTTATATGCTTAGGCTCTCCGAAGTAGAGCAGTCTAGACTGTCTGTCTGCATTCTCCTGCTGCTTTGATCTTGATTAAAACTGGTTGTATTGCATTTATCATCTTCCTTTTTTGAATGCCAGAAACTATCTCAACTGGTTTTTGTATGTATGCATGTTTATATAGAAAGATACCAAGTACCTTTGTTTGAATACTGTAAAAATTACATATTTGGATGTGTTCAGCAAGTAGCAAAAACAGATGGTTTTTGTCTTGAAAGCCTTAATTCTATCATTTGGCTTATTTCAGACACAGCAAATGTTATTCAGAATGTTAGCAAAACTCATCGGGAGTGAATCAGGCTAACATTTTAGGGATGCTGTTTCCCCTCCTTTTGGATAGATATTGAAGGATAGGTTTGTTCTCTGTTTTCTTCCGTCTTCTTGCTGCAGTTGTCTGTGTTTCTGTCAGGTCTGCTACTGGTGTTCTCTTAATACCAATGTAGTTCTGGTTCCCCAGGATTTTCTGCACCAGGTCAGTGCAGCTCAGGAGTTCCCTGCAAGTTGCTGAAACGAAGATTGCAGTTGACATAACGATTGAGGAAAATTAATTAAAGATTTGAATATGAGTCTCACACAGCAGATCTGAATTTCCCCCTTTTTTAAAAGCATTACACAGTGCTTCATTGACGTACTGGCTGAACCGGAGCCGCCATTCAAAACGCACATCCTTTGTCGCTGAGAACTGTGTGGGGCTCTCACATGAAGACCAGTGTTCCCTGAGAGTAATTTCTTAATAAAATTCTGGTAATTTACTTTAATACTATGAATTAACATATTGAAGAGTTAATGCTACAAATTTAATGCAACGCTTTGTGACAAATGGATTTTTAAGGTTTTCTTGCGAAGTTAAATGAAGCAAAACTGGCTTAATTGAACACTTTCTTTAAGTCATTTTTTTTTCATTAATTTGCATGCTATACACCTCCTTAAATAGCTTAGGATTATTGTACTGTGTCAGGTATGTTCTATACAGTCAGGGTATGCAGCACCAAAATACAGCTTGATCATGTGTCGTCGAACACGTGGATTGTTAAACACAAATCCAGCAGCAACTACTCTTTTGTAGTGTGGTTTTGAGCAATTCTATTGTAGATGTACAGTCTGGAGTGGTCCTGGTCTAGATGAAAATGCAATTCGGTGCCTCAATTATTAAATGTTTAGGTGGTTAAAAGCCTTTCAAACATGTTTGAATCTTCATACTTGGAAATAGCTCCAGCACTAATCATGGATTTCTAGAAGGTGTTTATTTTTTAACAAGATGGTTTAGATTGAGAATAAATTGCCAGTGTTCTGTTCCTGTAGAGGTTAAGTTACAGAAATTGAGAAGCTGTTTTCTGTTGGTGGAAGCATAATGGCAATTTTCATTCACATTAGAGTTTCTTTTGAGAAAACTTTCTGGAGAGGTTAATATTTCTTTTGCTACTTCAACAAGGCCAAACTTCACAACTATGCACATAGTTACCTTATAGTGTACACTACACTTCTGTAGTATGTATTTGCTCTGAAGTACCATTGAGTTCTGATCCTTTTTCCAGCTGTATCCATGCCTTGCTTCTTACTGAACATCCAACAATGTCAGGAAAGGTTGGTGTTTTGTTTTGCTTTTTTCTTAGGGAGAACGCTCAACATGAAAACGTAGATTGTGTTTGTAGGCAGGTAAGGAAACAGGAAGCCTCTGTCTTGGGTTACGTTTGTATGGCTTTGACTCTTGTGCTAAATCAGTGATGTTATACTTAAGACAGCTGTTGCAGCAGTTGCTGCATCCAACTGTTGTTGTACAACAAGAAATGTGCAGTTTGCTCAAAGAGCAGCGTGTTTCTGGAGTCAGTGCTGCAGAGCACCAGCACGGGCTTCAGGAGATGGGTTTGAAATTGTTCCCACCCTAGGCAGTTATTTTTAAAGCTTTCCAGGAAAATACAAAGCAATGAATTGGTTAAGTTTTAGTGTTTAGTGTCCTGATGTTAATAACCTAATTCTGGTTTTTGAAATACTTTGTTTTTTAGGCTTATTCTTCCAAACGTATTTATAATTAGTAAAAACAGCAAAAAAATGTCCAGTGGATAGAAAAATCTGCTTCATGGGAATACACAGAGCCCAGCAAAAATAGAACAGGAGAATTGCCTGATCCTGGGATACATTAGGGAATTGCTTTGTTGTTCTATTCCTTTTTTGTACGTGAAAATGGGCATCATAATTCGTAGTAAAATCTTGTCAGTTCTCATTGTTAGTTAATCTAATATCTTATGGCCAGTTTAGCTAGAGATAGAGAGGTAGGGATTTTTTTGTATAATATATATCAAGTTTTGAACAAAAAGTAGAAAGACATATTTTAAGACCTTGTCAATACAGAGGAGACTTGGAATTTGATATAAATCAAATGTATATTTATGCAGTATAACACTAGACAGTAGAAATGAAATAAAATGGACACAGCAAGGTTCGAGGTTGTACAGATCTTTTTTCCTTTAGGTTGAAAGTTCAGCAGTCAAAAACATATTAATGGTTTTATGATGATAGATATTTACTCAGATGGGTGATGTTGCAGTTTGACATTTATGTAAGTTTAGTGGCTGAAGGAAGGAATTACTTCCACTCATTTGTGCCAGTTCAGCTGTTTGTGAGGCTGTGCAGCAGAATCTGCTTTGTTGATTGCACTACAACTTAGAAGTGTGCTTCAAACATGGCCTTGTGGTAGAGCAGATACCAGGAGCTCCTGATGTGATTTGGCTGTGATGCGTGCAGCCTTAAAATGCTTCTGAAGGACTAATGAAGGAAAACAATATTGATACGATGCAAGTCTTTGGGAATGTTTCATCTCGAGTACTGATGCAATTCTGGCCAACCTCATCAGGAAGGGTGGGCTGGGAGAGGCTTGCTGTTACACCGAGTAGTGAATGAAAATTAAAGGACAAGAAAAACTTGTAGCAGCAACTGTGTGAAACCAAGCCTGAAGCTGCATTTGTTCCTCCATAAATACACTGCAGATTTAAAATAAGAAGGAGGGTGAAGATGAGTTTCCATCTCAGTTGAATATGTGAACTGCTAAAGGCTGAGATTTTCTATACTGGACCTTGTTTTGCCTTACCAGCATACCCTGGTGGTCTTCATGTCCAAGGCACACATCTGGAACCTGCCTTTCCTGCTCTTCAGCTGCCAGGTGGGCAAAGACACCCCAACTCGTTGGTATACCCCTGGTCCATGCTCCAGTGCCCATCACCCACTGCTGCCAAGCCCTGCAAACGAAGGGCTTAGGTGATTGTACATTTCTGAACCAGTTCTAAGCAAAATTATATAGCTGATACTTAAATAGGTAGGAACAGGTTGTAAGTATTCTTAGGCTGAGATCTTGGTTGTAACCACAGAAGAAGTAAGTTATGACATAAGGAATTGTAATTCAAATGCAAAGCTTGATCAGCATGTGAAGGAGAGCTGTGTAGGAGTTGTGCTTGCAGTGGCACGGGGTAGGGCATGATATGCAAAGAGTTTGTCAGAGATCTGAGTTTGAGCCAGAATTGCACTGGTCCTTTAAATATGGATATATTAAATATATGGATTTATTAAATATATATGAATTAAATAAGATGCCTCATAGACATCTTACTGCTTTTGTTTGACTCGATTCTGTTTTGTATGTGAAAAAACCTTTTGATTCAGTTTGTGTTGAACTTGACTGATGCAAAAGGTACAGTACTTGTTTGTAACTGACTTCGGCTGTTCTGATGACATTTCTGCAGAAGTAGAAGGGATTCTCCTTGTGTGGAAGAGGAGAGATTTCTCATCTTGTGACACACCTGTGAGATGGTGATTGTATTCAGCATGATTCTGGAAGATGTGTAGAATAAACGGTGGAGGAAGGGATGTGGAAGAGAAGAGCTTTCACAGGTCTCAGCCTGGACAAAGGACCATTCTGACAAGCAGTGCTGAAGTGATTCACAGCTGGGTGTCGCTGGATGGGAAGCAGAATAAAGCTATCAGGCAGACTGGTTCCCTCTTGCTGCATGGAAAATTCAGATTGTTCTGTGCAGTCTGCAGAGAAGGAGGCCTGTGTGTTGGATGAATGTAAGTGGAGAGGCAGCCCCATACAGCATGTCCGGGCCCACTTGGGGACTGCCCTTACCAGCAGCGAAGCTGCAGGCTTCCCCTTGCTCTGGAGCTTCAAGTACCAGGTCACACATGGACTGGTACCTGAGGACACTGCTGGGAAACTCCCAGTCAGGCCTTCAGATGGAAATTCTGCTGGTTGCCAGCAACGGCGTGATAATCATCCTTTGGAGCCAGTCATACCTTCCTATTTGAGGTCTGATGTCCTTACATGGTATGTTTAGGCTTTAATCTGGGAGCAGGGTGCCTTCAGAGTGCTTTGTTTTTTAATTATAGCAGCAGCATTGTAAGGCTGTGTGGAAATAGTGGCACAGGCTTGTCAGCCGTGGGAAAACATCCCTAGCTGCCTTGCCTGTGCTCAGCCAGGCACTTGTAGATGCTGCTGTCAAACAGAGTACAGTAGAGCCCCAGGTTGTGACTTCTTTAGTGCCAAACACTAAGCTGAGTTTTTCTTTGAATTATGTTTCTACATTCAAACCTACATGTGGTACCAAGTGCCTTTATTTTGGGAGGAGCAGTGGGAAGGGACCCCTTAAGCCAAGCCTTGCCCCTTTTATCTGTGGTTTGTTCCTTTTTTCTCACTTCCTTTTAAATCTTGGCTGAACCAAAACAGCTTTTCTTTTGAGGTCAGCTACTGTGATTATTTTCTAGTGACTTATCATGTGTGTGTCTGCTTGAGAGTTTGTGCCAAGGAGAGGAGGGTAATCCTAATTGGAAACATTCTGCGTGTGTTCGTGAGTTGGTGCTGGTGTCTGTGCCTGGTCAGTGTTCTTGAGCCTCTTGGAGAACTTGAACTTCTGTGAGTGCTGCACCCAGTGTCATTTTGGGGGGTAGATATTTATCAGCACATAATAACTTCTGTGTTGTTTGGAGGGAGAAGTGTTTGTCCGGTAATGTCTGAATGAGGTGAGTGTAGTCCCAAGGCTGTACTTCAAAAAGCCAAACAGCTTATAGAATCTGTCAATGTTTTTTTTCCCCTACAAAACTGTTAGACATTAGATGAGAGGACCTTTCTGTTTTGTGCAGCTTGCACCTTTGCAGTGACAGCAGTAGTGTGTTTGAACTTGAAAACATCAGCCTGTGCTTTAGTGCATTCCCTTGAAGTCAGGAAGTGTGAAAAATAGCACTCCTCTTTGCTTGAAATTCCTAGAGATTTACAGAGGTTGGTGATCTTTATTTTGGACAAAGCTGGCTGGTGCCATAGATATCAGTTGTTTCCCTAGAATGGCCATTGCTGGCACAGCTTCTCCCTAAAGAATGTTGATGCTGCCTGAGCAGGATGCCACAGGCTTTCTTTTTTCCACTCCTTTAAGTGGAAGGGAGGGGCCATGGGGAGGGAAGCATCTTGGAAAAGCAAGGTCTGCTTTTTTGTTTCATGATTAAGAGTTCAGAGAGCTTCAGACACCACTGTTGTACCCCTGGCAGTTGCCAATTTGAGTGCTTTATGTTATCACAATTACCCTTCTATAATCCCATCTTTCTTAACTGCTCACATGAAGCCTTTACTTCAGATGTGGGCTCCTCAAACTACAAGGTTCCTCACCTTTACGTGGATATCCTTCCTTGAATTGTACCTTCCCTCCTTAGTGAGGCTTTCCATTAGTTCTTCTGCCTTTCTAACATGTCAGGTCTCTGAAAACCATAGCTCTTTGTTTAAATTAGCTGAAAGGTTAATAGCCTCTCCAAAAGGTTCTTCAGGAGAAGTCAGCAGGGTGAGTGCACAGCTGTGGGTGCAGGGTTTCTTCAACCTGGCCAGTCACAGGCTGAACTTGAAAGGTCAAGTGGCCACTTTTTGTGTATTGATGACTGGCAAGGAAAGCGTTTCTTCTCACTCAGATGTTCAGCATGTTTTAAGGTCATCTTTTCTTTGGATTCTGAAATCTTTCATGTGACTGTACCTCATTTTGCCATGTTACGTGGCATTGGTAGTACTCATGATAGTGCTCACTTGGTGGCCCAAAGTGGTGTATCTGTTCTGAAGTTGGTATGTGCTGCATGATACTCAAATCTGCCAAATCTTTCTTACTAGAATTACATCATTCTCTACCTTGAAATGGTAACTGGAAAATTTAAGTGTTAATGAAAGATGGATGCCAGAGAGTTCTGGCCCATTGCTTGCACCCTGAAGAGAAATGCTGACAGGCTGAAGCTATGCGGCCTTCCTGGAGCATGTCTCCTACTGAGGCATCATGCAGTGGCTGCTTAATGGATGAACAAAGCTGCTGAGGGACCCATCTGTACCCTCCAGTGCCAGAGCTGCAGCCTTTGCATCTGTGACAGTGAGGAGAGAAGTGGAGTACCGTGTGTGGTGCCAGTCGTTCATTTCCGAAGTAAGAAGTACTGCTCTTTTTGTGGTGCTGTTGTAGAAGCTCTCCCTTGATCCTGGTGTTGAGCTGCCTGACTCCAGAAGCAGATAAATGGTCCAATATGTTGCCTACTGCAAGTGGAGCCTGTTGTCATGCTCACTATTAATATATTTTTGCAAACTTTTTAATGTAAAATAATATATAAAAATAACCTAGAGTGATCGTGGCAGCTAACTTCTTAAAAATTGCCTCCTGTACCAGTATCTGTAAATCCTCAGTTGCAAACTCATTATTTTATTGTTAAATTTTGTCCTAGGAAAGGAATTGGGCCCTCTAGAAGATCAAGTCCTTTTTTTTTTTTAGGCTCCTGGAGCATCTTTAGATGGAGCACTTTAGCAGTATTTCTTCATTCTTGCCCAATAACCTTCTGATTAACTGCAACATTGATTTGGTAGAACACGCTGAAAAGGAGAAGGTTAAGGAGAAAATCCAGCCTGAGAAGATAGGGCATCTCCTCTGTAAGGCAGTGTGGCAGCAGGTCAGGTGATTTGTTACTTCACTGACATGTTTATCTTTTGCCTGATTCTTGCACTGCTCAGGTTAATTGCTGTCCTGTATGGATTTAATGAATGTACTTTGGCACAGTTTGGAGGAATTACAGTCCTTGTCTGACCTGAAAGCATTGAGAACAACTAACTAATAGGACTAACACTTGTCCAAAGTTCAGCAAAATATGTTTTGAGGTATCTTATCATGCATAAAGAGGATGGAGCAGATCCTTTGTGTTGTAACTGAGTTTGCTTTATTGGATTGAAAATAAACTCTTTATTTTTCCTTTGAGAAACATTCCCTTGGGTGTTATCAGAAAAAAGTATAGAAAGATAAAAACTTGCTTCCTGGTTGTGGAAACATCAAAGCTGACCCTTTGTTGTGTATTTTTGTAGTCTGTTCCCAGATACATTTGTGGGTCTGGAGGGGTTATATGAGATCACTGTAGAAACAACTAGAATGATATCTGTGGATAAGTACTTGAAAAATGCATCTGTGCTGTAAGTAAAGTTTTTCAGTAGCATTTTCTGACCTTTTTCTTAGTGGCCTAGAGCAGTGTTACAATTCACGTATTGTAATGGATGGGGTGTATGTATTTGTGGATCTCCCTGCTCAGACTGAGTTCAGATTCACCCCGAGTATAACAGAGTGTAAATATTCTGCAGTAGGTAGAATGATACCGGGACAAGCTTAACCCTTCCATTTTTCATGTACCAGGTTTTCTAGTGAGCAGCCCCAAGGAAGTCCTTCCCTTCCTGCCTGTAAACCCTTACCATTTCTGTCACTGAGTTTGTTGTAGCATCAAGTGCCACTGAAATGTGATGGAGTTGTTGGGGTGGGTTGTACAGCTTGGGAAAGACAAATGGGATTACTTGTCCGTGTTTCACTACTGCCGTTTGCATCTTGGGCTTGAGGAAGTGCATCTCAGAAAAATACTGGATGGAAAAGGAGCTGAGTTCTACCTACAAACAGGGAGGATTTTTTTCCTCAGGAATTCATATAGTCCTGCTTAAAAAAAATAAATAAATAAATGGAAGGCAGTCCTTCAAATCCCTGCGAAGGTGAGGTTTTCCAGACTGCTCCTAACAACTCTGATAAAGTTGTTTTCTGTACTGCTGACAATTACAGTGCATCCTGTATTAACAGAGGTTCAGAAGTTCACTAGCAAATGTTGTTTTCTTTCTTGCTGCAGCTGTTGTTTGAACACAAATGCCTAGTGATACAGCAGCACGCAAACTGCAGTGTCACAGAATAGATCCAATGTTATCTGTGTTAACATGCTGAAACCAAACTCTGTTACATACCTGTATATGCTCAGGTTTTTTAATGTGTTTCTCCTCACAAGCTTTCAGACCTTAAGTTCCTAAGATCACAAGTTGCTAAGATTATCCTGGAGCTCTGCTTGTGGCTCCTTTCAACAGCAATGTTTTGCATCTTGAGATTCAGTAATAGGTTTCCCAAGGACCTGACAGTTTCTGGAGAAAACAATTTTTCAGCACTCAGAATGGTAATAGGAGTTTTGTTGGAGGCATATTGTGCTTAAATGGGAACCCAAATAGATGTGCGTTTGTTGTAAGCGCCAGCTGCCCTATTCCTCCAGCACTTTGGTCCTTGGGAAGGGACTGGCTGGTTGCAAGCTGATGCTTTCTTTATCACTCAGGGCTGCTTCCTTGTGCAGCTTCTCCTTTTCCTTTCCCCTTGCTTTCACCTTGGTCCTGCTTCTCTGCTGTGAAAGCTGCGTCAGGACTGTCCCTGCTACATCCGCACGTCACTTCAGCCTGGCCAGACCTATCCCAAATGGCCACACAGCCACCAGAGAAGGAATTATCACAGCTAGGTGCTCCGGTTGGCTCCAGGGTCCCTAAAGCAGTGCTTTGCCAACGGGTCAGTTAGGTCGAACTGATTCACAGCATGGACATCTAGGAAAACCTGACTGTAGAGAAGGTGTGTGTAAGAAAACCATTTGTGCCAAGTTAATTTTATTGTAGTTTCAGAATTTCACAAAATCAGCTTGTCCGTGGTCCTTCAAAGCAAAGCTTGGCAACACGAGAAAAGGAATGGCACGCATGAGATACATCCAGGACTTCTGCTTTATTGCACTGACAGAACCAAATTGTTCAATCTGTTGCCTCATCTGTTTCTTGCCATAGCTGGGAGTTGTAAAGGTCAGGCCATTGCAGCACAAAGAATGTAATAGTTAACATGCTGCATCTCGCAGTGTTACCAGCTGGCTAGTGCGTCTCTCCCGTTGAACACCCAGGCTCCTTCCCAAAAAGCATGAGCAGCATCCTCTGCCTATTTTGGGAATGCGGCAAAGTCAAAAGTTTCTGAAAGTGGCAATGCAGAGTGCCCTGCTGGGTCAGCACTGTGCGTGGGTATGGATACAGTGCGATGGTGTATCCAAGTTATGATTGTTTGTTGGGTACTGAGTGATACAAAGAAATAAGCGGGAACCGGACAGGTGCTGACACTGGAAACATATTCCTGTTAACATCTCATCTTCAGCAACTGCGTATCTTAAATGTATCAGCCGGGGGCACAGGCAGACTGAACGTGCCTTGTCATGCTTCTAACCAATCCTAGTTTTCTTATATATACTTCTGTTTTTCCATGGGTTTTTTAATATATTAAATGATGAAGCTTGGATGAAGATCGATGACACCTTCTTGGCAGTGTTTGCAAGCCAAAAACAGAAGGAAAAGCCAGGTGTTCTTTCACTCTCTGCTAAGTGCATCATACTCTCGGATGCATGCAAGCCACTCCTCGCACAGTATCCCCTGGAAATGTTTTTGAAACTGTGAACTATAAGCACTGTTCGCTGGGGTTTGAGGAGCAGTCTCATGCTGTTGCAGCCCTTATCTTTGCAGAATCCAGATTGATACTTCCCATCATGCGAAAACTCCAAAGTTAGCTCCAAACAGAGTTGCCTCACTGATAATACTGGTTGATTTTTGTGGTAGGTCATTGGTAGGGGTTGATGGATCACTTGCACTAGTACTTTAGAAGAAAAATTACAATGGCTGAACATTTTGTTTTTAAAAATAGCTGGATAGCAGGAGAGAAATAACCCTGTAACAGGTAGGCAGTGTAGCAGGTCTGCTGCTCTGATACGGTGCACCAGCTTGTTCAGTACAGGCTGCAGCAGTGCCCTGGCCTCCAGGTGCCTCTCAGCTCTCGTGCCTGGAGCCTGCCTGCAGCCTCTGTGGCTGACCCTGCACACAGGGAGCTGGGCGCTGGGCTGTGGAGCTGTGGCTGTCACCTTGCAGCTGGTTTGCTGTGTGGGAAGACAGCAGGGCACCTTCTGTGCCCTAGGAAGTTAGGGACCATTGCTTTCCACCTGTTGGACACGAATCCCATTGCCTGCTTTGTAAATGGGAGTGGCTGAGAAGATGCTGCTTTAGCACTGTGTTGTTGCTGGATTCAAACCGTGAAATGATCTGTCAAGTTTAGGTTTCTGAGATTGGCAAGCAGATTTGTTGGCAGGTATAACAACTTAAGGGGGGAAGAAGGCTTTTTGGCAAGTAGTACCAGCTAATATTCTTTGTTTGGCTAAGCTAGCTAAACTTCTCATGAGCAGTGTTTGAAGATTTCCATTCTATTGTTGGTCAGGGTGAAACGTTGCCTTAACTTGTCCTTTGTTTCTTCAGATCTTGATAAGGTGTCCAAGCTGGCATTTGACTTAACGGAAGGGCTGTGGTTTGAGTTTCAAAACTGACTTGGAATGCTGTGAGCTTTCAGTGGTTTCTTTCTTTGGTTAAGAAACAAGAGGGCAAAAAGAAAAGGGTAAAAGCTGTACTGATGTCAGCACTGTATGATCTGTACATCCTGGGTTTGACTGTTTGTGTGCCGCTTGTTCTCCAGAATGCTGGTAACTGTGATGTGCTTTTCCTTCCTTGAAGGTGCCATTCTTGGCAGATCAGAAACACAGGAGTGCATCTACTACAATGCTAATTGGGAAAAAGATAAAACAAATCGCAGTGGCATTGAGCCTTGTTATGGAGATAAAGATAAAAGACGACACTGTTTTGCTACATGGAAGAATATTTCTGGATCAATTGAAATTGTGAAACAAGGTTGCTGGCTAGATGACATCAACTGTTATGACAGGTAAGTAAGTTTGCTTGTAAGCTTCATTTATAAGTTTATGCTGTACTGCTCCTCTGTAATTATTACAACCTCTCTTCTGCTGTTGGTAACTGAGACAAAAGGTCAGTACAGTGGCCTGGGAATGGCTGCATTTATGCTCGTGCCCAAACGGTCATGGGATGGGGTTTTTTTGCTCACTTAACTGTATGTATGGACCCAGCTTCATCTAAGTTAGTTTATGGTGTTTACAGAATAGCACATGCTACTTTCTCTTATATACTTTGTACTAAAACATGCTTAATTTTTATTTATTTAGGCCAATAGACTTTTTTTCTAGCAGCTTACTGTCAAACAATGCAAATACAGTTACTGAAAACAGAATTTGAAACTTTATAGTTCACTTCCCCAGGTGCTTTGGAGCAGGAGAATCAGTGCAACGTGTCTGTGCTTTGCTTAAATCTGGAAGCATTTTGGCTGTTTGGGGCTCACCACAGTAGCAGTTCTAAGAGACACTGAGGATTTTTGAATTCCAGTCATTTTAGTGTAACAGATGGTGCAGCAAGTACCCGTGAGCATTCACAGCAGGACTTGAGCTTGTTAGGTACTGGCTGAGTAAAGGTCGTGACTCTTAAGAAATAGTACTGCATCTTTTAGGAAACAGTACTGTAGGCCTTTAAAGTACCGTACTAACTGTTATTTGTCCAAAACAGTTGTTATTTGGAGAGGGAAATAATTAAAAATGAATAATAAAAGCACGAAAGGTATGTATTAAAATGTATTTGGAGATTATTTTTGGCCGTATTTTGGGAAGCTTTCTTGTTGTGTTTGTTGAATGAGTAGAAGAAATCATTGTCATTCTTTCTACCAAATAAAGTTTCCCCATGCTGGGATGCTTTTTTCTTTAACTGATAGTTTACAACTAAGTTGTATTCAACTTCTCTCAGAGAAGAAGCAAAGCATCTGCAAGTTTGCTTGCATAGCATGGTTCAAATCCTGCTGTGCTGGAGAACAAAGGACAGTTTTTGAAGAAACCTTATTCATTGCTGCTAGTAGGTAGTGACAGTAAGCCAGGATGGGGGAAAGTCCTTCCATTTAATTTTTTTTTAACCTCTTCTAAGTTGTAGCTTTTCAGAAGTAGTGGAAATATGTACATTTTGAACAGATGTAATTTCTGCTAGGTTTTCCACTTCTAGGATGGAAATAATTCTACAAATTGGAAGTGGAATTAGGTTCTGCACCATTGGTGTCCCACTAGTCCAGCACATATCACTGACCAGTCTAAAACAGTTCAGCAGTAAGTTCTCCTTTGAGCTAAGCAAAGAAACTGGAAGAGGGGATAAAATGAAGGAGGGGAATAGTTAAAATAAATACTTGCCTAAGCCCTCAGTAACTGTAACTCTCCAAAAGAGTGCATGCTGCTGTGTTTGTCTAAAACATCCCTCAAACAAAATCTTATCTCTGGCAGTTTACTAAACAGAGAGTTACAGTATGATGAACTCCAAGCAGCAGCGGATTAAGAACATCAAAGAATGAATGTGCAGTGAACGTTACAGCACAGCCTGAACGTAATAGCCAGATCTATAAAATAACCTAGTTTTTGAAGTTGAACCTGGAACTTTTATGGAGGTCTTTAGCAATGTGCAATGTCTGCAGCTATTCCTTCAGGATCTTCAGGCTCGCTATCTGCTGTCAAGTTGTTGCTTTCTGTGTTACTCCTGTTTTTGTCTCCTTACTTGAGTAGTTTCAGCTTGTTAGTTCATAGAACTCCTGGCCTGCTTTTAAGTCACTGACTGAAATAAACCCTTTCCCTGTACGTAATGCATGCATGCAGAAGTCTTAGAATTTCAGAATTTTTCTAAAAATGCAATAAAATAATTCTCCTTCTTCCTTATCTCCAGTGTTTGCAGCTCTGTTCTGTGAGACTGAGGTTAAATGTTCACCATTTGCTCATTTGTTTTGCACGTGTGAACACACATCGTGAACTTTTCATCAGTACTTTTGTCAGCTCTTCTTGAATTTTCTGTTAGGAATAGCAAAACATTCTGTTTCAGTTTTAATATGAACAATATTCTCATTACAGCAATACAAAATAATGAACAAAAATTTTGTTTCCTCAGATTTCACTGTAATTTGGGTGGTGCACTATTCCACTCACTGAACTTCACTTAGCTTTAAATAGGACCAAAATGTGTTTGTTTGTGGGTTGTTTTTTTTTTGTTTGTTTGTTTTTTTCAGCAAAAGAGATAAGATTAATAATGTTTTTTGTTATTATCTTTTATAGGAATGATTGCATAGAGAAGAAAGACAGCCCTGAAGTGTTCTTCTGTTGTTGTGAAGGCAACATGTGTAATGAACGCTTCTTCTACTTTCCAGAAATGGAGGTCACACAGCGTAAGTGGGTCTGACACACTGATGAGGGGACTGCATAGCAGAGTTCAGAAATGTCCAGTACTGTGCATGTGTAGGATATGAGACTTTCCAAAATATTACAGGTTTTTTTTTCTAACAGAAGGTTTCTGATTCCCAAATGATAAAGAGCTGTGTGCATTCATATAAAGAACCTGGAAAGTTACTAGTTCCTTTCTCAATTTTGAAAGCTCTCAATACAAATAATAATAATAATTGAAGAAATGTACTCAGCTCTTTTCTGAAAGTGAGAAGAAAGAATAATGTGAAATAATTGGCTGTTTTAATATACTGGAGTTGCTGTCAAATCTTACCTTAATTGTAAAGGTAAGCTTCTGTAAGCATTTATAAGTTACTAGGCTAATAGCAGCATCTCCATATGCACATACCAGCCTAGGATTGCTCCTCTTCCTGAAAAAATGCTTGCAGTATTTCTTTGAACTGATTGAACCTTAAAAAAAAAGTCAGAAGGATTTCTTCCTAAGCTACAAAGCAGATCAGATAGGCAGACTTGAATTGTTTAAAAAAAAAAAAAAAAATACGTAGGACATGATTAGGTTATTCTTGAATATCTTCTTCCAGTCAAGAATCTCCTGATCTTTGCTGGAAAACTATCAGTGTTAATAAGTGAATTGAAAACAGCAAATGTCTTGTGCACCACATAGCCAGAGGAAGTTGTGATATTAAATAACCTTTCTGTGAGATTGAAGTAATCTTCGGTGACCCAGGAGATGCTCCTGTCAGTTTTGTTAGTGGTACTGCTAATGGAATAACAGACATTCTTCATTGCACTCCTTAAGCCTCTTTTGCCCCAGAAGTTCCTCGGGTCCTGCCTGAGATACTCAGGGAAGTGTCTTCAGCTGGAGAATTTTTACTTCTAGCAGATGAGCAGAGCCTAGATACAGTGGCAGATTATTTCTGGCCAGCACTCCTTACTAATGACATCTTACTATTTACATTCTGAAGATTAAACCTCTGTGTTGATTCCTTTTTCATTCATTAACTGATGGTGTTCTTTCAGTCCTTTAAAATAAAAACACCTCTTACACAGTGTAGATAGAGAAGGAATAGAAGCACAGAGCAGTTGTGTGTGCTGGCACATTAGTCAGGGCTTCTAGGTTATCTCCACGTTTTCCAGAACACAGCCTTTCAGGTACATGCCTGTTTATTATGTATGCTACTAAATCAAGTACTGTTAGCCTGTTGTACTGATTGCATGAAGTTTAGAAGATCAGGATGATAGATTTTTCTAGCAATGAATGACTTATGTCCCTTTTTTTCCTTTTAATTCCCTTCAGCAACTTCCAATCCAGTCACGCCGAAGCCACCTCTATTCAATACCTTGCTTTATTCACTGGTGCCTATAATGGGAATTGCAGTGATTGTGCTCTTTTCATTTTGGATGTACAGACATCACAAGCTAGCATATCCTCCAGTACTTGTTCCAACCCAAGTAAGTTGCTGCATTATGATTTCTTTTTATTTTTATTTTCTTATTTTTGGAAGGTAAAAAGCCATGCCTGAACCAAAGGGAATAAATAAAAATGTGCATGGCTGAGGTCTCCTGCTGCATTGCTGGTTAGAAGGTGTCATTGCTTGGTATCAGCAAAAGCAAATAATTCAGCTTCTACTTCAATAGCTTTGTGTGTTTTAATTGATATTTGCATGCATGAGGATCTGTTTTAAAAAGCTAGGTTTTGGGGCTGTGAGGAGCTGAACAGCACAAAAGTTCAGGCTTTACACTGCTGGGAGGTGAGGGAAGTCCATACATCCCACTGCTTGTGTGTGTGTTGTGTGCGGGTGCTCTCACGTACTCCTGAGATTTTTGTATTGCTTATCTTACCACAGAAATGAAGGAGAGAGGCTAAGTCATAATGGCAATTTGCAGTGAATGGAAAATAGACACTAGGAAAAGCATAACCGTTAAAAAAAAAAGCATGGAACTGAACTACAGGTGTCAGTTCAAGGGAATATGAAGGAAAATATATAATGGAAACGCAGTCCAAGGGCTGAGCTCATCTTGTGGCTTCTGTTCTTTACGTCATCTTTTTCCTCTTATTTCTTTATGCAAATATTATATTTTGTCTTAAAATGTCTCAATTGTATCACAGTTTCTGTTTTAGCTGGGGAATATTTTGAGGTGGTTGTCCTATAATTTGAAATGTAAACTGGCTTCATGGCATCTAAACCAACTTTTACTGCTGTGTGTGCGTAGTTTGTGCTGTTGTCAGGCTCCAGCTGATCCTGTAGATGTATCTAATAGCATGTAGCAGGATTGCTTCTATTCAGCTGTGTCCAGAGATGGGACTGAGATTAGAAGGTCATTCAGGAATGAAGTTGAGACGACAAAATCCTCAGAACTGAAGTAGGAGAGGTCCCACAACATGAGGTTTTGGAGTCAGATTTGAGCTTAAGCTTCCTAAGCCAGTGCAGTGACTGCTCAGCTGAAATGCCTCACCTCTCATACAGTGACAGTTCCATTTATGATGCCATGAAGTTAAAGCACTTGCTATTTTTGGTAGGATTGTGTTTGTTTGCATGCATTTACCCTGTGCTGCCAGCTGCTGTGAATTTTTCCGTCTTATTACCTGTGGTTGAGAAATCAAATTGTTTTGGTTTCAGTTTCATAGTAACAGATAAGAAAAGTTTAGGAGGAGGCAGTGGGCATAACTGCTTGCCAGATTATAAGAACACAGCTCAGAGGGAAAAGAAGTGCATTTCCTGACCTTGCTTCATGTAGATCTGTTAGCATAACTCTTGCATCCATTTCCATTTGTCTGTATTTGGGTCTTTATGCCATCGTAGCGGTCTTCATTGTAAAATTAAGTTTATATGTGCCAGTTGTGTAAGTGATTTCACTTTTAGACTTAAAGACAGCATCAGAAAAGCAAGCAAGTGTGAAATTCTTGCAGTATATCAAGAACCTGAATTTTGGTTTTCTTCCTTTTTACTGGAGCTCTTTTCTTCCATGGTTTATGTTCAGTACAGGAGTGGACATGTCATAAATTTTTAATAAATAGGGTAATAACCTGTTTGTTAATGCTTAGATTGTATCTGTTGGGATAAGTATATGTTGGTGCATGAGCTAGTTATGGTGTAATAACATTTTCTTATCTTGTGGTGAATAGGCATTAAGGTTTGATGTGGAAAGTCAGGAAAAGCGACTTCTGCCTGAAAATCTAAATGAAATTATGGAAATAAAAGATATAAATATTCTCCCATAGGCAGCAGAGCAGTGTTTCCCACTTAAAATTTGGTTACAGCTGATTTCAATGGGAAGCAGGGGAAACAGGAAGAGAGGGAACAGTATTAGTAGTTTTATAACCATAAAGCAAATATTTAAATAATTTAATTAGTATATTTAATAAGTAGGGCATGAGTAGAGTCTGTAGGCAAATGCGTTCTTATCCGAGTCTTACTGCAGCCATCGGTGGGCTGGTGTAATTAGATGCAGAGCAGATATTCACTAGAAAACATCAGTTACTCTGTGAGATATAACAGAGAAGGCTCTGCACCGTGGTGGGAGTGCTGAGCAGCAGGATGCCCTGGCAGTAAGCTTTTTGTCTGTAGAAGGTAAAGGGGGAGGATGAGAAATGAGAGAGAATAAAAAGGAGGAAACACTGGGGAATAAGAAATGTTGGAAGAATTAGGAGAAGGAGGAGTAAGTAAATAAAAAATCAGTGATTATACTGTAGGGAAAGGAACTGTTAACTAGATTTTAAATAATAATAATAAAAAGAGAAATACAGTGGAAGAAATGTTTGAAATGAAAGAAAGGACAAACATCTGAGAAAATGCCAACAACGTCATTTTCTTTTGAGACTGAAACTATCACAGCACATCAGGCAGAGGCAGTTCCTACACAAACCCACCTCAGCTCACAGCTCTGAGGATTCCATTGGAACATCCAGGTAATTATTCTAATTCTCACGTGGCTGAGGCAGGTTTTGTATTGAAGTTAGGTGGCTGCAGCTACCCTGGTTTGTTCCTGCCATGCCACCACTGCTCCCCTGCCCTGCAGGCATCTGGCCTCACCTCCTGCCCTGAGCTGCACTGCGTGCCTTGCTGCCTGCAGTCTAGCTAAAGCAGACTGTCAAATTTTGTGAAAATCTATCAGTCCTTAAACTCTGTGATGAGTTATTAGCAAATGTAGGCTTGCAAAATAGATGCGTGTTTATGTAAAACAGTTTGACAGAGCTCTTTCATCTTCTTATTTATGTTAGGACTTACCGTGCAGCAAACATACAGTCCATATGTCTGATCAGTTTACCAGAAAGATGGCTGAGCGTTTTAAACATTTGAAGCTGTGGATTTTTATTTAGGAAGAGTTACTCGTGCTCAGTTAACTCACGAGCACAGAGTACACTGCAGGTGAAGCACTACAGCCTTTGTGGACTAAAGCTTTCACTCAGGTTAGGTGCTCTTTAGGTTTCCCTGCTGTGTCCTGCTGGTTTTCCTGGTAGAAACGTGGATGTGGATGGCAGGGAGTTGATCTGCTATGCTCATTTATTTTCTTACATCTCTTGAGCTTGGGCCAGGGTTGTCACTCAGTGCTAATTGTGACTGTGGTGTTACCACTCTGTCATCCCATAGATGGGACCACAACCTATTTTATAGCATAACTGACACAAGTAACACTTCTGTTTTTTGTCAGTTCGCAGAGCTGTGGCTTCCAACGTTCTGCATCCGTACTGTGCAAAGAAAAATTAACCTCGTGTCCTTTTTGTGAAGTGCCCAAGTTATGAATATCTTACTGGATCACAGAGTTGCTTTTTTGGTTTTGTGGTGTTTTTAAAATAAGAGTCATCTGTTGTGAGGGTTGGAAAAAGCTTTGTAGATTCACATCATGTCATTTTTCTTAGCCTATTTTTATGCTTTCTTCTGAAACATTTGGAGTTGCTTGGGTCAAAGATGCTGCATGTGTTTAATCACTGTGCAGGAGAGAGCCCTGATCTGGACCTGCTTGGTGTGACTAGAAATTCAAAAGCTTGCAATGAACAGATCCTGTTTAAACTCTGCTGCTCTGTATTAAACAGTGACATAAAAGCCACTTGCTTCCATATGCATCCATAAAAGCAAGCTTGATTCCTAAGAATTACCATTTCTTTCTCTTCTGCTCACAGAGGATTGCACAGGACTTTGTCATGCACTTTTTAACCTCGTATATATTGCTTTATTTAGCTTTTCACCCAGTGTTCCCTGTGCCGAGCACATTAATCTTGTGTCGTTCATTTTTTTAACTTCTTCCCCATATGGATGAACCTCAGTGCTCTGTTGCATATATAGAGGGCATGCCTTGTTTCCAAAGTCATGTGCTGCCTAAACCAGGACTTACTCTTAATTGTAGCACATAGATCAGATACGTAGAGATACTGGACTGCTCACCCCTCTGATCTCAGTGCTTTGAGTCTCAGAAAGTAATCTGTGTTTGGTGGATTCCTCCCATCATCATCACACCACCTTCAGCACAACTTCTCCTGAAGGCAGCAATGTATGAGTAGACCTGTGTAGCTACGTCGTGATTTTGCTATTGCAGTTTCAGCTGTGTGAAGTCAGAACTGAAAGCCATTCCACATAACATGGGATGGATAATGATGAAGGGGAAAAAAATGATTCATTTTCAAAAACAATGGCAGTAGGTATCAGTGGGTAAATCTTTTGTGGTTGGCACTGGGGAAGGTTTTCACTTACTGTTTTTATTCTTTAAACTAAGTTTGAGCACACTAAATAATCTGCTTGGGGCTATTAGAATCTCTGGGACAATCTGTCCCTTTGCCACACTAAGAAAATTGCAGTTGGCTGCTGAAGAAGAATGGCAAAATGAAATGAAATGTTCAGCTTTTTTCCACTTTGCTCTCCCAGTCACTCCTGTTGTTGTTGTTACGTTTTAATAGAACCATTAAAACACTTGAAAGATGGAGGATAAGCAAGGGAGGGACGTTTTATCAAGAATATATGCCAGACTTAGGAAGATTTATAGCTAATTGAAAAATACACAGCTGTGTGAAATGGGAAAAGAGATCAACAGAGCAAAGCTGGAGGTTGGACATGGCAAGCAAATGAGCCCTAGGTGGGGACTGCCGGAAGTGTGCATGACTTTGTATTCTGTGATGGTGCATTTGGATCTTCAACTCTAATGAGAATTTCTTCTAGAACTGATTCCAGTCAATAGCTGCAGGGGCACGGGAGGAAGCTCTGGCACCATCCTTGGTGGTGGTGCTGCTGGGATACCCAGCTCTGGTGTGGCTGTTCAAAGACAATGGTCTTTGTGCTTGCAGCAATCACAGGAGGGCTGAAACAGCCATTTCTGGTAAGAGTGCAATCAGGTACCCGACCTTTGGGAGCTTTGTAGTGATTTTCCAACAGAAAGTCCAGTGCTGGGTGTCCTCAGATATGCTCTCCTGAATGTCTAAGGCTGATAGCTTTCAGGTAATGTGAAATGACTGTGAATGAACGTGCAGATGTCATAGTTAAGGCACCAGTTAGGAACAAGGGAATTAATTGGTCATTTCTGTTCGTTTTGAATATCACGTTTGTGAAGACGTGATGTGTCTGAAGCTCAGGCAAACTGCCTGGGTTTTTGTTTTTGTTTTTGTCTAGGTGGTTACAAATATCACAGCCATTTCCCTACTCCCAGCAAGTTGTGTTTGCAGAGATGATGGCTGTCCTGTGGGGTTCTCATCTGCTCCTAAATTTTACTTTTAAGACTTGCATTAATCGCTGAAATGAATGTATTTGCATTTCAGTAATAGCCAGATACTGCTTAACCTGCTCATGTTTGGGTTTTTCATTACAATTCTGACTTGGTGGTCTGTAGTTTGAGGGGGACAGTCAGTGGTCTTAAAAGCAGAGTGTCTGTGATGAGCATTTTTATTTACAGCCCAAGGAGAAAGAAATTTGTTGAGCAACTATTTCATACAAGCATTGCTTGTTTATTCACCTGCTACTTCAGTAGAAGTGTGAGTGCACACAGATGTACTCAGGCTGGGCAGGGGCCATTCCCTATCAGATCTAAAGATGGAGCAATGCTCTTATTTTGCTTGGCTGCTGTTTCAGGCATAGGAACATTGGCAGCTCAGAGCAGGAGCGTCAGTGCTTATGGGCTGTGGAGTTTGTGCTGCTGTGTCTGAGTTGCATGGTGTTATAAGCGTACACTGAGCAGTTGTCATCATGCTGGGAGCACCAGTCACCGAAAGAAAGTTGGCTGAAGGGTTTTTTTACTTCTTTTCTGGTGTTTTCTCCCTCTGATGAAGTGCCCCACACATCTGCAGGCTGTATGAGGGCTGTGGGATCAGTGTTGGGCTCAGGGGGCTTCAGCATCACCTGTGGCTGTGCTGGCTGAGCCAGGAGGGCTGCTCCAGGCACCCGCATGGCAGCAAGCTATAAATCAGACCCAGCTAATCTAGCCTTCAAGAAATGCTCCAGCCTTTCTATTATTAATTATTTAGACACTGCTAAGTGTGTGCTAGGCAGTTCTTGAGCTGAGGAAGGCTGCTCATGGCCCCAGCTCAGTAGAATCCAAAGAATGTAAAGACAAAGGGAGAAGAAGGGGATGATCGGTGCTCTTTGGCAGCTGGATGCTTCCAGCCCTTGGGTGTCACGCTGTTGCACTGTGTGATGTGACAAAGGACACAGAAAATGACTGAGGTGAGAGCTCAGAAGGAATGAAGGTGCAGCATGAACAAGCTTGTCTCGTTGAAATGTGTTTTAAGTTCCAGTAATAGAGCTCTTGCTCTTACATTTTTGTAATAGATTTCATTCAGTGGTCTGTGAACTCGTCATTTGTTTGAAATAAGTCTTAGATATTGTAACTGTACCTTACATGTGTGGGACGTGGCGTTTTCAAGTTCACTTGTCCTAGTTCCAGCTCAAGCATGCCAGATTTACTGAACAAACTTGCTGATACAGATCCAGCATATGAAGACCTGTTTGTTAGCAAGGTTTGGTTGCAACTCAGACCCTCGGAAGTTTCCATTTCCCTGAGCTAGGTACGAATTACAGGGTACTCTCTTACTTTGCAAAATAAAGTACAACGGTGCCCTCTGCTGTGCAGTTGGGGGCATAACGAGCTGAGTTGCATAACTTGTGTTTGTAAGTATGTTCTGCACGTGTTTATACACTGTTCTGTAGTAACATTCATGTAGGCACCTGCAATGGACACTCCGTTTTTAACTGAGATCAATTCAGCTGATGGTCTGTATAGAAATCTTTATTTTTGCTCATTTTTCTTTGCTGGCATATCAATATGTTGGTCTTTTTTTTTCCATTTTAAATTTAGCTGTTACCGGTACAGGAAAGTATTGCTATCCCCATGAATATTTTTGTTGTTAATTCGCAAGCAATTTATTTTGTCTCTTTTCTTATAAACTGTTTTCTCATCCCATTCTTGACGTAAATAGTAATTTCTTTTGCCTGTGTTTTTTTCCCCCTTCAACAAGCACGCCTTTCATATAATGATTGAGGTAAGATGCATTGATGTTTGTTCATGGTTATGGAACTTTCTGTGGACTTGTAAGAAGTTGTTTTGGTATGAATTCCGTTCTTTCAATATTTTGGACCAGAAATCCGTAAGCATGCGGGGTTGAAAAACAGAAATTCAGTCTGCTGCTTGTGGCTTTCTTGAAGCCTACTGCAGTTTCTCAGGCTATGGAGTTAGGTGTCCACAGGGACCAGTGTGGGGCACACCATCCAGCAGGGCAGCAGCACGCCCTGCCCAACACTGCCCTGTCCCACTGTGGTCCTCCTGCAGCTGGGGGCTGCTGGCATGGGTCATTCTGTGTGAGAAGTAGAGGCCTTTGGCTTGAGGAGAGATGTTAGCTGGAGAGGAGTGCTCTGTCACCACTCAGTCTCTACGTTGGCTTTATCGTTGGCTGGAAGTGATTTTCACTTCCATTTGATTCTTCACAAAAAGCTGCAAGAAACTTGAGAAGTGTTGATTGAGAACCGTGCTCGTTACTGGAAGACATCTAGCTGAATACTGAGAAACCAGACAAGGTTTGAGCTGAGGTCTGAATGCTCAGTTTTCGTTGTCTGTGTGCTTTCTACATAGCTCTCAAATTCTCAGCTGAAGTTCCTTGTGAGCACACTGCAGAAGGAAATAGGATGGTGCTATCTAAATATTCCAAATATCTCACACCTGTGAAGGACCATCAGGGAACCTCTTCTGTTCCTTGCTCTGTTTTGCTCCAGTTAGGGAAAAATAAGTGCTGTGGCTACAGGCTACTACCTTGTTTAGTATGCATTTGGGGAGTGTGTAATGTACTGTAAAGCATGGGGGAGTTTGTAGGGTGAAAGAGAGAAAAGGTGCTAGGGAATGAAGCATGAACATGTTGATACGTATCAGAGTCAGTTTTAGACTAGGTTACTGCATCTGAGTTCTGACGTTTTACTCAGCTTGGGTTTCCATGTGTTGTCTGAGTGAAAATGAACCCAAACTTGAAAGAGAGAAATGAGAACTTGTTGCCCACGTTCTAATATAAGCTGTAGAGTAAATGGAACCAGGAAATTAGGCACAAGTTAACACAGAATGTGCACGAGCTCTGGAAGTTTAAGACCTTGTTTTTATTTTGGAGTCAGAAAAGAGAAGTGCCTTTGTCCAACCACGTGTGGGTTATTGGTTCTTGTGAAGCAGTCCATCCAGTTTGTCATATCTTTAATGCAGTCACAGTTTCCCAGTTGTTATCCTTCTCTCCGACCTTGAGAACCATTCTCGAGGCAATTAAGGAAACCTAAAAACTATTTATGTTGAGTCAGTTCTGTCTGTTCTAAGTCAGGATTTGTTTTGATCAGTGTGTGCAGATGGGTTAGTTCTTCACAAGGAGCAGAAAGTTTAGACTTGAGAGAAGTGTTCCAATGCAAGTAGATATACAGCAAGCACACGTAGAGTGCTTCAAAATGCCATCAGCTTTTTGGGCAAGGGCTGCTGAAGGGAAAGCCCTGGAATAAGCTTTTGTGAGTAAGTTTGGGCGTCTTGTTTCCAGTTTTGCACATCTTTTTGCCATTTTTGTAACTGTCTCAGGTTGAGGGCAGTGAGCTCCCTGCTGCCTGAAGTGCTCTTAAAGGGCTTTGGTGCTGAACGAGGGGCAGCACAGGAGTGGCATCATGCATAGCTGTGCATCAGCACTTCCAGGAGCAAGAACTTTATTTTGTGTTAGAAGCAAGTTCTAATTCTTCAACTTCACCTTCCCTATTGCTCATCCAGCTGGAACCCAGCTGTGCTGATGTAACAGTGTTGTCTTTGCATCTGTCAGTTGCATGGGTAAAAGAATTCCATCAGTTTTAGAGAACAGTACTGTAATTTCTCCAGTTTGAATTTTAAATATCCTATTTCCTCAGGTACTGAGTTCTGGTTAATTTATTTGAATTGATAGCAAGCTATTTACAAAACCAGTCCTTTTTGAAGGATACGTTTATTGCTTAACAAGAAAGACAGTATTCCTGTGCTTAAAAGGCTCTGAAGTTGTCTGGATGCAGAAGCTCTTGTCTCCATTCTCTCAGCAGTGAAGTGTACTTAAAACCACAACTGTTCAGCAAACGTCTGTAACACGCACGAGGTTTTTGATGTTGCCAGCTGAAGTAACTACTGAGATCTCTCTGGTTTTGCTGATGCAACTGCTCTGGGATTTTTCGTTCTTTTTAAAACTGCACTACAGCTGTGGGGAAAAAACAAAAGTGAGCCGTGTATGTTGGGCATTTGAACAGGACACGCAGCAGCTTTGCACTGTATCCTGCAGGGCAGGTGTCACTGAAGAGCAGCACCTTCCTTCCAGCTGTAGGTTCCTGCTTTCATGCATAACATAAGGCCTCTGCTGAGCCACACTGCCATGAGCACGTCCATCCCCTGTCTGTGTGCCATCACCAATGGCAACACCGCTGAGGATGGAGGAGGAAAAAGGAGGATGGGACTGCTGCTCTTGGTGGCAATGCTGGCAAGTCCTCTTCCAGAGCTGCTCTGCAGCAAGCAGGGCTCAGGCAGGAGGGTCAGAGCTCCGTGTCTGTGTGTAGGGCACTGCTGTTTGGTGCAGGGCCATCACAAGGGAGTCCTGGTGCGTTGGGTCATGGCAGGAAGAAAGCAAATAGTGTACAAGCTGCTCTGAATGGTTGGCTGAAAGGCAGGGTGAGGGAACTCCAAGGAATAGTTCCATCTCTTAAAAAGGTGCCAAGTGAAGCTTGATTATCCTTATCCCTTAATTTTTGCTGTGCTTTTGTACCTGGTTAGGCAGGTCTGTACTGTGATTGTTGTCATGCTGTCGCTTGCACATCAGTCCTGAGCATGTGTCACAGTCTGTTTTTTTCCTTCCCGTGGAGAAGAGTTGCTGTTTGTTTCTGATTTGTCTGGGGGAATTTGTTGCAGGAGGGTTGGGTATATGGTACCGAGTGTCAGTTTACAAGCCTTTATTTCTAGATCACACGTATTGTAACAGCAGTGTTAATTAATGGCATTTACCTAATTTCAGGATCCTGGGCCACCACCACCTTCACCATTGATGGGTTTGAAGCCACTGCAGCTGCTGGAGATCAAAGCCAGGGGACGATTTGGGTGTGTGTGGAAAGCTCAACTGCTGAATGAGTATGTTGCAGTCAAAATATTCCCTATCCAGGTAGGCAAAAGATGGCAGTGTCCTGTGTTGCCTAACTTATCATAATGCAAGCCATGTTTTCCAGTCTCAGTGGGAGCTTTCATCACATACTGTAAATGTAGTCATTGCAAAGATGTTCTCAGGCACAGGAAATACCTTCAGCCAAAGCATGCAGGGTTTTATTGAATGTAGGGTTTTACTGAAGTATCTCAATGCAGAAAACATGTATCCATGAAACGTAAATTCTGTGCAACCATAAACCAAAGAGAACAAAGATGCTTATTTAGCATGAATGCTTGAATTCTGTTTGTGGTCCTCGTGTGTCTTTCCATCACTTGAGAAGGATTTAGTAAAGTTGTCATGGTGCTGAAGGGCCTTTTGGCAGTGCATGGTGAAGGACACGAGGTGTCTGACAGAGACAGTGCCTCTGATGATGATGTTCAGTGTTGGTTTTGTTTGTTGTTTAAAGGACAAACAGTCGTGGCAGAACGAATATGAAATTTACAGCTTACCTGGAATGAAGCACGACAATATTCTGCAGTTCATCGGCGCAGAGAAGCGAGGCACGAGCATTGATGTAGATCTGTGGTTAATCACAGCATTCCACGAGAAGGTTTGTTGCATGTGTGGCCTTCAGACAGTTACATCAAATCTAAATAGCTTCCATGTACTATTAACTTTTCCTGGATATGGATTTCTTCATTTTCAGCTGGCTGATAAAGCTGTCATTGGTCTGTACTTAGTGAAGAAGCTATTCTACAAAGCAGAGGATAAAACGATTCTCTTTTGCTTCTTGCAGTGTGTTTATTGTTGCGTGTGCTTGGTAGTGCTGTGTCCAGCTGGACTGTAAATCCATAGCAAATCCCACTGCAAATGGAGGGGGGAAGTGGAAATTTGAAGAGCTTTCTATTGTCTAGAGTTTGCTTTGCAGTCTCTCTACTCAGAGTGTGTACTTCACTCTGAAACTGTGATGTGAAGTAGGATTTACTGTCATCAGTCCAAGAGAAAAGGGGGACTGTCAGTTCAAGGGCTCAGGGAGCGCGTGTCCACAGCTTAGCAGGATTCCTTCAGGTGAACCTAACGTGCAATTTCCTGTGCCTGGAAGGCCATCAGT
The DNA here is from genome assembly GCA_013399175.1 of Odontophorus gujanensis. Classification (NCBI taxonomy): domain Eukaryota; kingdom Metazoa; phylum Chordata; class Aves; order Galliformes; family Odontophoridae; genus Odontophorus; species Odontophorus gujanensis. Next base: position 598,657 of record VXAB01008776.1, on the reverse strand, counting down.
CACCCTGTAAAAGTGGAGTTGTCTTCGTGAAGAACTGTGGAAGCCTAGCTCCCATCTCTGGCGTGGTCAGCTGCATGCAGTTTGTTGGTGTGTGCCACTGCACTTTGTGATGCAGCCTGGTTATCAGAGTGGTACGTGGGCACATCTCCGTTCTGCTCTCAGGCAGAGATGATGCAAAGGTTCATTTTTTGTTGTAGTAGAAGCTAGCAGTAGGTGTGTGTGTGTGTGTGTAACTGTCCAATTTATCAGGAAGCAGAGGAAGGCAGCCAGGCATACTGTGCTATTTTAGGATGGAAGCTATGGAGAGGTTTTCTTGATCAGAAATTTACCTTACCGTTGCTCTTTTTCGCTGCACAGGGTTCATTAACTGACTTCCTCAAGGCTAACGTGGTCTCCTGGAATGAGCTGTGCCACATTGCTCAGACTATGGCTAGAGGCTTGGCTTATCTCCACGAGGACATCCCAGGGCTGAAAGATGGACATAAACCCGCCATCTCACATAGGTACGGGGCTGTGAGGTATTTGCAGGTGATGGTTAATGTTTACCTTGGAGCCAAAGGACACGAAATATGGGCAGATACAAAGTACTCGAAGATTCCTGTGATAACTTCCTTCTGGAGATATCGAGAGCCCAATAAGGAAAGTGCCCACCCGAAGCAGAAAGCCAGCTGATGTTTTATGGAGGGCAGCTGGGGGATGGCAGTTAACATAACGGTTTTTACAGTTACTTAAGTATCCTATGCTGTATATAAAGTTGACAGGATAGCTTCTGAAACAACTTAAATTCTTCTGTGGGTAACTTTAAGTACTATTGAATGGCTTCAGATAGAAAAAGACCACACAAAAGTACTTACAGTATATTTCTTATAATATATGACTTGGATTTCTAATTCTTTTCTTTAATTTCAAAGGGACATCAAAAGCAAGAATGTGCTGCTGAAAAACAACCTTACAGCTTGCATTGCTGATTTTGGTCTAGCTCTAAAATTTGAGGCTGGAAAATCTGCAGGAGATACACACGGACAGGTAACGATGGGTGGTTCACAGAAACAGCACCACTGTTAACAGTGTGTGAAGGGAGATGGACATTTGTGTTCTGCAGGCAAAGGATACTGCCTCATCAACCCAGTTCTGTGACCTTTGAGGGAGGATGGCAATTCTGACCTTCTCATGGGATCAATGAATGTTACTCAGTTCTGTAGATAATGAAGGATCACAGCTTTTGGTGCCCTGCCCATCTCACTGCACGCCCCTTCCCTCCCATTTCACACTCAGCTCCACCTCACTGCCCTCTCACTCGCCCTCTTCAAATGGGCAGGGGAAGAAAATACAGCAGTTTAAAGGCCCATGGGTTGAGATGAGGACAGGGAGGGCCTTCACCAGCTCCCATCACGGGTAAAACAGATGCAGCTACGTAATTACATCACTGACTGTGGTCAGAATGAAGGGGTAGCCCCAGAGTTTCCTTTGATAAGTGTCTTCATATAACTTCCTAAGTTTAATTTGCTTTCCTTTGGAATTCTGTTACTTTTGACATGGGCAACTGTGGTCATACTGGTTCCGAGCGTGCATTTTATGTTTCTGTGTCTTTCCAGGTTGGTACACGAAGGTACATGGCTCCTGAGGTTCTAGAAGGTGCTATAAACTTCCAAAGGGATGCGTTTCTGAGAATAGACATGTATGCCATGGGCTTGGTCCTCTGGGAACTGGCATCGCGCTGCACTGCGTCAGACGGTGAGCAAAATACCTGATGTGCTGAAATGCTGTGTTAAATTGGAGACTGCTTTAAAGAGGAAACTGGAAGGTAGGTCATGCACAGTAATGTGCAGTTAGGGTGGCAGCCTTGTGAGCTAAGGAACTGAACGACAGCACCAGGTGGTCACTTCATAACCGAATCTCTTCTGTATCTGACGGTCACTCTCTGCATTTCCTTCTGGTGATGGCAGGAAGGAGAGGGGACTGCTGCTGAACTCCTGATGTTTCATTTCCTGAGCTCAGCCTGCCAGCGTCAGTGCCAACCTGTCTGTCTCTGTGCTGTTTGTTTTCTGACACGAGGAATTTCCATTGGCCAACACGTGTTCTATTACAGAGAGCGTGGCTGCAGCTGATGATGCTCCAGCTGCTGGGAAACTACACTTATCAGCTTCTGATGATGGGCTGTGTTTCTGCTTTCCTTTAAGCAGAATTTGTGTTTTAACTTCTTTTGTTTGTCCACAGGCCCAGTAGATGAGTACATGTTGCCATTTGAAGAAGAAATTGGCCAGCATCCCTCCCTCGAAGACATGCAGGAAGTTGTAGTTCATAAAAAGAAGAGACCTGTTTTAAGAGAGTGCTGGCAAAAGCATTCTGTAAGTAGTTATGCAACCAAGTTCTGTCGTGATTTGAATTTCAAGTAGTGTTAGTGCCAGGTGGAGTTCACACCGGTGTCTCTTGAGAAGAATTTAGTAAAAATTAAACAGGAACGCCACAAATAGTTCTCTCTCATCTGGAGTGAATTGAGTTAAAGGAGAGATTCTGTGGGTTCATGTCCAAAATGAAAGTACGTGTGATAAAAATCAGCGGACGTAACGAGTCTCGGTTTCCTCCAGGAAAACCACAGCCGGTGCATGTAACAGCACAGGGTAAGCAGTGCCACTGAGAAACCTGTGGGATGTGCTGGGGAGGAGTAGCTGCTGTGAGTTGGTCTTTGGAGGCTCACGCTGACGTTGCTGTGCGTTCCTCGCACTGTTTTGTTTTGATTGGTTTTGCTTTATTTTCCAAAAATGGGTTATTGGAAACAATAGATGAGAGCATCTGCTCCCTGTAATCAGCACCGTGCTGCATCAGCTCAGCCTTACTTGGGACTGCACTGAGCCCTCGCCGTGCTCCTCACCCTGGCTGTGTTTGCCCGCAGGGAATGGCGATGCTGTGTGAGACCATCGAGGAGTGCTGGGATCACGACGCGGAGGCCAGGCTGTCAGCGGGCTGCGTGGAAGAGCGCATTATTCAGATGCAAAAATTAACTAACATTATAACGACAGAGGACATTGTGACTGTGGTCACAATGGTGACAAATGTTGACTTTCCTCCCAAAGAATCCAGTCTATGATAGTTGCACTGGTCACGGCGCTGACCGACAGGACTCTTCACTGGAGCTGCTAAAGCTGACGGGACTGCTGTGGTCGTTCCCGCGTGAAGCGGCCGCTGGGGTCTCTGGGAGCGTCGTCAGGAGGTGTTCCCCTTTTGCTCCCCTCCTCCTCCTCCCACACGCGGATCCGTGAGACTTTCTGCATTCCCTGCTTACGCCGAAGGACGCGTGGCCGCGAGGGGTCCGGGAGCTGACTCGAGGAGCAGACCTGTGCTGGCTAACGGAGTGTTTTACAGACTGACATCAGATTTCTTAATACCTGGCAGAAGAGACTAATTCCTTAAATGAACTACTGTTATTTTTTTTAAATCCAACATTTCATTTCAGATTTGAAACAAAACAAAACAAACAAACAAAAAAAACCCAAGGAAAAAAAAAAAACAAAAAAAAGAAAGGGTAACTTGTTTTTATTGCATTTGCCGTTGTTTATAAAAATGACTATTGTAATGCCAATATGACACAGCTTGTGAATGTTTAGTGTGCTGCTGTTCGGTGTACATAAACAAACGTAATCAAGTGGGATATAGCAAAGAGGCTTCCAAGTATTACTGAACCTCCCTCAACAAGGTATACCTCAGTTCCACCTCTAAATTATCAGATTGACAACACTAACGAAATTGGAGTAATAAATCGATCCATGTTTTGTAAATGATGTATTTCAAATTCACTGTGTTATTTAAGAAGGGTAAGCTATGCTTCATGCCAACATAGATGGCCATTCCTAAAGCAGTGTTTTTAGCCTTTCTCTTGTACTAGCTTGTTGTGTATAAAAAAAAAAGTGCTGTTTATTGAAACAAACTTTTCCTCCCTGTTTTAGTTTGAAGCTTTTCTCTTATCTCTGTTTCCCAGAGTATCTCATACATTTATTTAATGGAATACTATTTAGGTTTGCTGTGTCTGAGGAATAGTTGAAAGCTTAAGCATGACTTGTTTAATTTTCTGTGAGCTGTGACACTGGAAAGCTCTGAGCTCTTAGCTGTCTTTTTTTTTTAAAGAGAAGTCTTTTTCCTATTTATGTTTGTGAAAGCTCTGCCTCGCTGTTCTGTTTCACTAAACAGGATGCAGTGGTTCTGTGTCCCTGTTTCAGGATCACCTCAGGAAGCTCACTTCCCCCTGGTTCCTCCCTCTCTGCTTTCAGCTCTGCATCTTTGCTCCACTCCACGCTGGGGCCGCGCTCTCAGCCACCACTCCCTGTCTGTGCACCAGAGGCTTATCCTACCCCGACTGCTGCCACAGTTCCCAGATTAAAAACACCTCAGAAGTTCAGGGATAATTCAGTCACACGTGTAACTTAAATATGCAATGACAATTCAGAGGTAACGCGTAGCGCCGTCGTACCACAGACGTGCAGAGATGTAGGGAAGAACACTGAAATTGCTCTCACAGCTCCACCATCATTTTTGAGTTTGGGAAGTCACGCCTTAGGGGTGGTGCACGGGTGCCAAAGTGCTGCTCCACCACGCTGCTGGGGTCCTTTACAGAGTACAAAACATGCCATAAACCACTGCGGTACGGAAGTGCTGTGAGCTGGTGCTGTGCTGTGTGCTCCTGGCAGCGTGGGTTCATTTTCACACCGAGCATTTGAGGACTTTTGAAAGGAGCCTTTAATGTTGCAATGAGGGCTCAGTGGGAAGATCCATCGCTACACCCCCGAGGTGCTGCTTTACATGGGCTCCATCTCTGGCACCAAGAAGAAGTTGCAGCCAACGAGTTGTAGGGAGGAAAGGAAGGCATGGCCGTGCTTCTCCCTGAGGTTCCACGTGCCTGAGGCACAGCACAGTGGTGTTCAGCTGGGTCACACTGAGGAAAAGCTGCTGCTTGTGGCCACTTCTAATTGAAGTTTCTGTTTTGCTTCCATTTTTACTCCAGGGTTGCCATCTTCTGCACTCAACAGGGTGTAACTGTAGCTGCTGAGTTGTGAACAAATAAGGATCCGCATGTACTTTGCTAAAAACCTCTGTGCTCCCATAGAGTTTTAATCCTTTTCTCAGCAGAAGTGGAATAAATACAAGGCCAAGTTCCCAAAGATTGGTCGTGTCCAAAAAACATGCAGCACACCTCTGCGTTGCCCTTCAAACTTCAGCAGCTTGCAGGGTCTGGCAGCACAGAGCTGTACCCCTGCACACGCTGAGCTTTGCCCCAGGAACCCAAGATCATTTATCTTCGTGTTTTAAAGCTGCACTGGGATAGATCTGAGTGTTTAAATACTGAGTTTCCTGATTCCCAACTGCGTGACTCAGTGCAGCAGTGAAAAGGATCTTCACAGTGTAAATAATAATTGGGTCAGGTACAGCTGCTCTTACTCCTGGTTCACTGCTGGAGCACTGAACGTGCAAGATGAGGAACACCACAGCGAGCAGGATGCAGGGAGGTGGGTGCAGGTGTAGCACTGCCATTCCCACCTGAGTCACTGCTGCTGCCCCCGTGTTCCTCAGCAACAGATGAGCTCCTCAGTAACACTGGGCAGGAGGAGCTGGGTGAGCACGCTGCCCCTTCTCCAGCTTCTCAGCTGCAGTTCTGTGATGCTTCGCTGAGGAACACTTGGTACAAAATGCAGGAAGCCGTATCGCAGCTTCACGGGCAGAACGGTTCAAGTAGCATCCCTGATGGAACATCTTTTACCTCAGATACTCAACCAGCAGTACTTTTTTTTTTTAATTGTTATTATTTTCAGTGCAGTTTCTGTCCATATACTCTCCGTTACCTCTCAAGCCTTTGGTAAAGCAATTATTTTAACTTTACTCTTTGTATTTGTCAGTGTTTGGGCACAGGTTGTTGTACTACTGTCAAATGTGCTTGCTGTTTTTCTGCAAGTACTAAAAACAAACCAACTCCCCCCCCCTCCCAAGAAAGTGATTGTTAAATATTGTACAAATACAAATGTATGCTCTTTTTCCCCTATTTCCCCTGAAAGTTAAAATAAAAAAAGAAAAACGTGACTACTACTACAACTTGTGGCTGCCCTCCTTCACATCTGTAACACTCTGGAGGAGCAACTGCTGTTTCTCTGTGCCTGCAGCAGTTTGTGCAGGAGCTGCTGCTGCTCATGAGCACTCAGGTGCCCCCTGCAGCACTGTGCCATGCAGGAGGGAGGGGCTGCAGGGGAGGTGCAACTGCTTTGATTTCTACAGAGTAAAAACAGCGAGGAAAGCTCAGCTGTTACAAGCCAATAGTTCTTCAAAATTAAAACAAATGCAGGAACAACCAAGCAAAGCACAGCAGAGAAACCTCCTCGCAGAAATTTATTCGTGTGACCGCACCGCTGTGGGAAAGTTACACCTCCAAGGACAGCAGTTACCTCCAAACACCCGACGCAGCCATGCTGTGGGGCTCCAGCTGTTCACAACCAACTCAGCGACGACGCTGCCCACTGCTTGACGTCTGTGGGGCAGTTGGGATACGCCTGCAAAGCATCCATGATTTGATTATTGTCCAAGAGCAGTTTCATTAAGAGGTACTCTCGCTGGGAGCGCACGGACGGTCTCTCTATGGGTTTGACCAGCTCCAGTTGCAGTAGGTGTTCAAATGCCTAAAAGCAAACAAATAAACATCAGGAGAAGGAGCACAGCGTTGCTCTGGTTCACAATCAAAGCAGTATTGTTCAGTCTGCACTTCAGACTGCAGTTGGTTGGAGGCAAATGCTGTCCCACCATGCTGACTCAAAACGCCACTCGCACCTATCCACATTCAGGCATGGATCACGAGAAGCTGATTTCTGATGTGCTAAGGCTCAGTGCTGGAAGCAACACGTCCAAACAGCAGAAGCCAACGAGAGAGCTGAAAACACCCACACGTGCACACAGATCCCTCCTCTGGGAGCACGGGACACTTCTTGAACAGTCACTCTCATCAGCCACCACAGTGAAATAGGGTTCATTTGAAAACCAGAGCCTGTGCCTCACTGCACACCGGAGTGAGCACACAGCAGAGCGCAGCGCGCGGTGACCGGCAGAGGGCAGAGCAGCACCGGCAGCGCACGGCTGCTCCCCAGCGGGGCTCTGCCAGCACAGCGCTCAGCAAAAACCACACGGAAGCACTTCGGGATGAAAGCACACGTCGGGTTTACCTTCATCACAACCGGCTTTTCGAAGTTGTACATGCAGTGCGCCTTCCTCTGTATGAACTTCTGGAACTCTGCAGAGTAAGAGGTAGGAAAAGTTACTCGGGGTGAAGCAGGTGATTTACTGTGTGTTAAGTCCATGCATTTCTCTCACCGTTGTAAACCATCTGGAAGTTAAAAGGCTCTCCTTCGTAAACATCATTTAAGTGTTTCATGGCTATGATCAGGCAGATTTCCAGGACAGACAAACCTAGAGGGAAAGACAAGAGCTCTAAATGCCTTCCTTCAGCTTAGCAGATAATGCCAGCAGTGCACGTGCTGTTTTTAATACTTTTTGTGTGCTGTAGGCTTCACATATTCGTGGCTTTTATCTCCAGAACTGTGATGAAATGCCAGGATTGAGATGCTAGATAAAAGCACGGCATTAGATCTGCACACACTTGATGCAGGAATGTTAAAAACAGACTGTTTCTGTCCAACCCCAGAAACTTAACTGCAACAGAAAATCATCACTGCAGATGATGCTGCAGGACAAAGAACTCTGGGCAGCATCAAATGAACCCCCACACACCACAGGAGAGCTTGAAGAGGTCACCTGGCACGCACAGCTCAGTGTGTTTGGGCTCAGTACCCTCACCAGCTGCTTCTTTCTTTCTCCTGTTTGTACCAACTCCCAAGCTCCAGCGTGCTGTGTAACACATCTGCTGAGGTTCAGGAAGGGGAATCCCAGGAGCACTCACGGGCAGCTCCAAGCAGCACTAGCTGCAGGGCTCCTTCCATTCATGCAGAGGCTGCTGCAGGTCTCCCCACACAGATGTATGGGCGTGGATTAGTGGGGAGCAGCCCCTGTGGGAAGAGGTATTCCCCACCAACCCATCCCCACGGGGTTCAGAGTGTTACACAGCGTGGCTGACATCAGAGCACCAGGGACAGAGCAATGCTTTCTGTACCATTAAGAAACACACAGATGAGAAAGGCCTGAGCTTTACCATGCACCATGTTTACTTTGGAGTCCATCCTGTACTGCTTGCTTGCCTCCTGAAGATCTGATGAAGTGATAAGAGGGTGATGAACAGTAACATTACTTACAGCAAGCATCTAAAAATAAAGCAGAAGGCATATTCCATTTAATTACTAATTACCAGGCACACTTCCTACTTAGAGATGGAATGCAGAACACACTTACCCTAGAGTCACCTATGGAAGCATTCATGAATGAACCCTACGCACACGTATGCTCATAGCAAAAACCTTGTCAGCAGCTGGTAGCTACAGCTATGTTTTGCCAGGAAGGTTTTCCAGGCTCAAAACTTTAAAGCCTCCCCACCAGAGGACATAAACACTCATTAGCTTGTTTATATTAATTTCAATGGATTAGCATACTTCAGTGATTGCTGCAAGAAATTGCTTCCAGCTATTCTAAGCAGACTCCAGTACGCAGAGCTACCCGTGCTGCTGCATCTGATGGCAGTTCATGGTTTATGCAATACAGGTTACCAACTGAGGGCACTAATGAGCAGTCCCACAGAGTCACAATTTGAATCGTTAACAGCCTTCAACTGCCTGACACAGAGAGTGAGCTGTGAACAAGCAGGAGTTAATAAACACACAGTTACGTGGCCTCCTTCACCACCAGCCCTCCAAAGCTATGGATTATCCACCACCTCCACACAGCAGCAGGTACAAGGAGCGACCTGCACCTGCTCTTCAGTACTTCAACATTCAGCAAGAGAGAAAAACTGGCCTTCAGTGACTGCCTCCCACTTCCAGAGCAGGGACTCTGACCACACTCCACTTTTAGTATCAGAGCCAGAAGTCCACGATCCACTTATCACTGAGGATGTAAAAACTCAGCGTTGGAAAAGGCAATAAACACATCAGGGGACAGCCCACCACAAAGCCAAAGGTGAAACCTGAATACCTGCACGCACACATGCTTAGTAGGTTTTTCACATGGCTAGAAGCATGTAGATATTAACTATGTTAATGTTACCTATCTGCCATAATGAACGTTCTAACATTCATACAGACTGGGTTAAAAAGGAAAGAAACTGGAGGAAGAAGGAAAAACAGAGCCCCGAAGAAAGCCCAACCAGTGCTTTGGCTCAGAGAGTAATTAAAGAATAATTAAGAAACAGATAATGACTGGGCAGAAACTCAAAGCCTCGAAGTGTCAGAAGAAGAAGAAAGCGAAGACGATGATAAAGATGCAAGAATTCAGAAGGAGAACGTAATAAAAAAGGCACCAAAACTTGCTGACCTTTCAAGAAGACTCAGATGAAGTAAAGCAGCAGTTATGGTGACCAGTTTAGTAGAAAAGGAGAAATGAATCTTAGAAAGGAAAATATTCAGCATTTCATTTACAATTTTCCTTCACAATGGAAAGATTCAGCAAAAGTTACCTTAAATAGCCAAAACCAGCCCCATTTTCATTCAACCCTCGTGAAGTACTTCTCTTGTAAGTGAGAACTCAGGCCATTAATAAAGCACAGACTGATGATGCACACAGGAAAGCAGCCCTGAGAGAAACCAGTTCATCATGATGACATTTCAAGTGAAGCTCTGAGAGCTGCCTTGAAAACACCTGTGATTTCACAGGTAATGGTAAATGAGGAAGATCCTGTACCCAATACATACCAGCAGGAAATACAGCGAACGCAGATCTTTGCTGTAGTTAAAAAGGCTCTGCAGTACATCTTGCACGGATCTGTCTTCTGATAGAAGCTACAAAAAAAGGGAATTGTCATCACCTCAGCACATTCCTTGTTAGCTAACCATCACACTGAGCTTCCTCCACGTGCAAATCAAACTTTTTGCTCTTCCGTGCAACACTCCTGTGTCCACACTTCAGCAATCAAAGACTGTCTATTGCAATTTGATTGAACTCATAAAATATTTAAAGGAAATACCAACCAAAGGCTAAAAGCTTGACTGTTACAAGAAGACATCATTGCACAAGTTTTACTAAAGCCAAATAGAGTTTCAGATACCTGAACGTTGCTATTCCATTTCTGTGCAAAAAGCTTGTCAGGAAATTCAGCAGGAAGAGAAAGCTGCTCCTTGAATATCCTGATGTACTGCTTAAAAGCAAAGGAGTTCATCAGGTGTATCCGCCGGTGGGAGAACCTCGATTTCACTCTCTTCTCCAAGAGCTCCAGAATATCCTTGTCAAAATAATAGTTAGTATTTAGTGCATTCTTTGCTACGGTAGAAATGAGAATTTAAAAACCCAGCCAAGTTCTCAGACTTCAGGCATCCCTTTGCTACCTATTGTAACCGAGGTGCCTTAAGTGGACAGGAATTAGCAATTCACCCAAATCACGAGGCTGCTACATCACACACAGTAATTAGTTGCTAGGATACGTGGCAGATTTCTCCACAGATGATGCAAACGTCTCAGTTCCTTAAGCCTGAGCTCGAGATGTTCCAGCCCCTCCCGGCTCCAGACAAGCTGTGTGCTCAGCAGGCACAGCAGCTCTCATCCCTTCAAAAACCCAACTGAATAAAACCTTCTAAGAGAAAATCTCTATCTTCCCAAGCTGTGACACACAGCTGAGCACCTCTGCCATCAAGTTGGTGGCTGAAGATAATGCAGAAAATCTTATTCTTCTCAGAACTGATTACAGCAGATCAGCACCACAAGCAAGCTATGTGTTTCCTCTGCTTGCAGCAGTGCAATTCTGCTCCCCCCACCTTCTGCTGTGACAGAACCACCATGCTGTTTCTAACTATTTTTCCCTTTTTGCTTTTACTTGCAACAGAAACAGCTTTCAGAATACCAAAATCCCTCACCAGAAGGAATGGTAAGAGCCAACAGAGCACCAAGTGAAAAACTTTTGGTTTAGAAGTCACACACAGGACAAGCAGTGAGAAACTAAGCAGCAGTAGCTATCACAACCACAGCACAGCTCCTGAGCACTCTGAATAGATTGAAAAGCAGAGCAATATTGGGTTCTAAACTATGAGTGATGAAGATACCCAACTCAGACAATGGAGCAGAAGAAAAGACGATTATTTAATAAATCAACGATTAACCACTCTATTAACTTGTACCAATTTGCTCAGTTAAATACCACCCAAGCCCAATCAACCTCAGATCCAGGCTTCATTGAAGGACTTAATGATTACTGCTCTTGCCGTAACCTAGCCCTTCACAACCAACCATGTTTGCTAAGAAAAAAAAACACCATTACTTTAAGTATCAGCTTCCAGGGTTAGAAGTAATTACTTCACAGTAATACACACATCATCTGTCCTCATATCATAGTTGCAGGGGTTGGAAGGGACCTCCAGAGATCGAGTCCAACCCCCCTGCCAAAGCAGCCCCAGCCCAGGTTGCACAGGTAGGCATCCAGGCTCCCCGCAACATCATTGTAAAAATCACAACAAGTTTAATAAGGATTTCAAATCCATGTTAAACATGCTAGTGTTCCAGCAAAGTACCCTACTGAATTGCTTCCTTTACAAAAAGCAAAGTAAAATCCCTTTTGCAATGACTAAATACAAGCCTCTCCTTACCAAAAGGGGACCAAGAGTGAATGGAATCATAACAGAAAACAGCCATATGGATAAACACAGCTCTTCCGTGGTAACAGAGGACAACAGCTCATTGTGTCCTTATAGATGTAAAGCTGCTCCCTGAACAGTAAAACTGAGGGCTTCCCACCTGTAAAGGTTGTAAAAGCAGAGACCAGCACGAACAAGGAGGTGTTACAAAAGAAGGAAAATGAGGGCTCACACATCTCCAAAGATCCAGGTTTGTAGGGAAGGAACTTTACAAAGGAGGGATCTCCAACAAGAGATCCTTCCTCAGTGGCAATCAGCCCTGAGGAACAGCCCTGAGGTCTAACAGGGGGGCAGCCTGGCTCCACGCCTTCTGTCACACAGGTGAGTCTCCTCCACCTGTGCACCCAGGGCTGACTTCAACTTCAAATGCAAGCTCTTACCTGTCTACATGTGAGTCCAATAACAGTTACCGGAGTCTGCGCTGACTGGGACACATCGAACAGGTTGTACAGCAGCGTCTGATTCTTGTGATGAACAAACAAGTCAAATTCATCCAGCACAAACAGGACTGGACAGCTGCTGCTTCTGTCTCCTGTGATAACAAGATACAAAAAGAGCACCGTCACATCACTCTCACTCCCATTTCTACACCTCTATGTCACCTCTCCTGTACTTCCTTTCAGCTGTTTCACTAAGTTCTCCTTTTAGATCTGTTCCTACACCACTAATAAGAAAGATGCACTGACTAACTACTAAGTTTTATGCTATTTTGCCAAACACCCCTTCTGGGTGCAAGGGACAAGTGGTTATGACTATTTTTTAGAAACACTATTTTTAATAGGTTCAGTCAGAACAAAAGAATCCATCCTTCATAGCTGACCCTCGCATGTCAATCTTCATGGCACCATTTCAGTCTCTGTTTGTTTAGTATTACGCATTTTTTACATTGCTTTGTAACCACAACATTCTTGGGCAAGATCTCCTTGCACAGCTTTTACAAGGCAACGAAGGAGCAGCTCCATGCTAGCTTTCCAGACAGGCAACAAACAAACACTCAGCTCCAGAACACGGCTCGTGGGGTTTACCTTTCCTTAAAGCTTCCAGAAGGAACGCAAGATTCTCTGCAAAACTGCCCTGTACAGAGGAGAAAAGTTTCACAGTAATTCTTCAACATGATTGTCAGGATTATACAAGCTGAGGCACACATTCAAGCTCACTTCCTCCTAATACTGTGATAATAAAACCAGTCTGCACTTGCAAAGCGACGCTGTTACTTCACGTTGTGCACCAGAACTCTCCCAGCAGAGCAAACTGACAGTTCTATGCTGACACAACTTCTCCAACCTGACAATCCCAAACAAACTGCCTCAGCCTTACATCAGTGATCAGAAGCATGTCTGTACTGAGCTCAGCTTACAAGTAGTAATTTCCTTCCTTGCACAGCCGTTGCATACCCAATTTTCTGCTTACACATATGCAACAACCATCCCCTAATGCATTCCACTGAAAAAAGTCTGCTGCTTTTTTTCATTTGCAACATTATGAGATCAAACATTCCCAACAGAAAGCAACGAATTGCTGTAACCATTCTTCATTTACATACTTTGTGACTCAGAAGTAGCAAGACAGAAATGAATTCTAACTGAAGACTACAAGCCCTACAGAAGAACACAGTAAAGCCAGCTTCTGTGTTCAAAGTTTACTTTTTGAAGGGGAGCTGCAGAACCTAAGAAAAGGTTTCTATGGACTGAATAAGGACATTCCTGCAAATTAGTCTGTTTGGGATTAGATAGCTTCGAGTTTAAAGGATTCCACAATAAACTGAAGGGAAATGCAGTTGGGATAATTAAACATACTGAAGCTTAGCTTTATCTGTAGCTTTTGCTTTTGGTAGTAGAGCTGTAGACCTTGAAAGGCACTTGTAACTCTCTGATGAAAAAAAGAGTTCCAAATGGCTGTGCTGAAACTAAATTTTGCTATCAACACTCCAAGTCCCTTTGTTCTCAATAAGCTGCATTCTACAAAGCTAGTTTTCTAGGCAAGGATTTTAGAGGGAGGTAAGCAAAGACTAATGAAGTTGATACTTACAAAAACTTTATCCCCAACCACGTTTTCCAGGTGCAACTGCCTGGTGATCTCCTTCAAGGCCACTTTATCACTGGTCTGCAAAAGCCCTGAAAGAAAATGACTTCTTGTGAAGAACTGGAGACTATCCCTCCTTCCAAGCAGCCATGCCTACAAACACTAGAAATGCATCCAGAAGCTTCTCTCTCTTTCAGGCCTCACAAAGCTAGGCCTCTGTAAAAATACAGACAAGATGATCATTTTCCATACGCAATAAAAAAATGTTACTTCAGCTCCCAGCTGAACTGACTTATCTTGAGAGAAAGTCAAGTTATCTACACGTAAGTGCAAAGGAAGACATTGTGGAGCTAAGAGTCAAGCATATCCACATTCAAGGCCAGATTGCAAGTGTCAAAACTAAAACTCTCCTGAAGTACACATCATACACAGCAACTGAGCATAACATATTTGAGGAGTGTGGTATTACTTGCCATTCAGGTGAACTTCCAAGAGGTTCTCTCTAACTTGTTTCATTGCTCTGAGGTCTTTCAGGACACGATTTAATAACTAGAAAAAAAAAGACAATTTCTTTATAACAAGATTAACATAGTAACAGTAAGAAGAAACTACAAATGATATTCCTAGATAGCAAACAGTACGTGCAGGTTCATTAGGTGACAAAATTTTCTGAGTATTTTCAGAAGTACTAATGGGAAAACTTCACATTCTCTGTCATGACTGTATTCCTTGGTTTCTCAAGTTAATGCTCCATAAGCAGATGCCACTTTTTCTGGATAACAATAACAATGACAACTTTCAATGGAACCTTTGAAGTTTACCAAATGTAAGAAAATATATATTTTTTCTGCACAGGGAGAACATTTGTTGCTTAAATAACAAATTCATAAATCTAAGGGAGTAAACATCTTTCAGTAAAAGCTAACCTATTTATCAAAATACATACTCATGCAAACATAGAAGTCTTCAGTGCTTACATAATATTAAAGTGCATGACACTTTGGTTAGATGTGACTAATTCGCATGCCTCAACTAAAGAGTTCCCTAAAGATGCAAAACCCACACTTGCTATAAGCAAAACATACAATGTTCTCACATCCATAATATTCTATATCCTTGTAACAGATAACAATGTCATCTGACACATTTCAAATATAATACAATGCATTACTGTTCTCTAAATATAAATGTAGAAGTGTAGAAATCTACTCCTTAGTGCTTTCCTTCAGTTTTGGGACTACCCCTCACTAATTTTTACAGATGCCTGACAGCGACAGCCAGTGAACTTGCAAAGGACTTCTGAAACCAAACCTGGCTTTAATTGCAAAGATGACCACTTCCATGGCAAGCACCATGGCAGAAGTGTAGCAGGAAAAACACTGAAAGACACCATGAAACCTGGTTAAAGACATGCACAGACTTCAAAACCAGGCACACTTCTGCAAAGCATTGTGAGGATGGACAGGTACACGGTTTTGCCAGCTGCACATGACACAGCTTGTTTTTTTGTTGCTGCTGTAGTTGTTTCCATACAATTACCATAAACTCAGCATTTGAAATGTTTGTTGTTTTGGGTTGTTTTTTGGGTTTATTTTTTTTCTTTTTAGGAAAACAATTTCCCCATACAGAATTATTTTCCATATTTCTCCATACAGAATTTCTCCACTCAACAGAAATAGTTGACAGTAAATCCTAGAATGCTTTCTTGCCATGTATAAACAACCAGGAATTCTCTCCTTAAAAGCAGGCACAGTGATGAAAAATCAGCTCCAAAAGCTCTCGTGACTTCAGTGAGGTCATCTACTTCATGCTTTATTTAACCTTGTGTAAACTTGACATTTGTGTCCGTACCGCAGTCTTTCCTGATCCACGGGGTCCAATAATGAGGGCAGAATTACTCTCTCCATGAACTGTAGTTTGCTTCAGCAGTTCCAGCAGATGCCTGCATTGCAAACAGCAACACATGAAGCTTCAGATCAGGCAACATTCATTGAAATTCTGGAAAATTCAAAGAATCTTTGGAACAGAAGACACAATGATGCATTTCAACTTCCTTTCAGCACCCATGGCATGCAAAATGTAAGGAAATAGAGTACAGAAGCTGAGTGATATTTTCCAATATTAATCATACAGAAGAGTATCAGTAATTCTCTACCAACAAAGAACAAACTTTGAGAGAATATCATTCCGTTCCAAAAAAAATGAAGACCACTTTACATGACAGCGTACAAATTTGCCAATATACTCAAGGAAGATCTTGACACCAATGAAACTATTAATAATCTCATGGAATGTTATTCATTTTGATGATCTTGATTAAACTGATTATGGGCTGCATCTGCTCATTCAAAGCTTGTGGATGATAACAGCACCACTGATCTTCACGTTCATATTCCATTATCAAAGAAACAAAGTAAATTTCTAAATTTTCTTCTGAGAAACTAGTCACCTAGCATCACATACAAAGATCTCAGAAAAACAATATTTCCAACTCACAAACATTTACAGATGCATGCACTTAAAAAGCTTATCCTTTCATCAGAACATTCACATTGCACACATACTTCTAAAGGATTTGTCACAGACTGGTTGCAGCAAGTGTATTCACTTTCGCCCACTGTGACCTAACTACAGCAAAGATTTTACCTGATTATTTTTCTACTGTGGCTAAAGTAGGAATTAATTACAATTTCAGTCTGGTTACTCACTTGTACTGCTGATCAATCCCAAACAGCTTTCCAGCAGCATGACGGTTACACAATCTTTCACGTAACAGTTTGTGCACCTACAGATATAACACAAGACTGAGGAATAACGCTTGGTACTTCAAACACCTGAATGTACCAATAATGTAACTACAGAAGCAAATAATAGCAAAACATTCATGCAGCTATTCTACATGTAAGCTTTAGTTGTCCTCTGCAATAGAGAAGTAAGAATAAAGTTGCCATTAGCAGAATATTCAACAGAATAAGAGGAAACTACTTGGTAACAGCCAAGCCAGTCTTCTGCCCCTTCTGTTTCAATTTCTTCAGTCCCAAAGGGATGCTACACGTTACTAAAATGCTCACTAGTTCATCTAAATCATAATTCTAACTACCTGAATAACACTGGTTATATAAAACATTAGCCAGCAAAAAGCAAAAAAAATAAACACCTCATTTAGCTATCAACACACAAATAGCCAAATTTAGCAGCACAGCGTGTTCCTTCTACCACCTGACCAGCAGCACACAAACTGGACAATCCTGGTTTTTAAGAGCTGACAGGACTCTATGCTACTACTTCCCCATCTCTCACATAAGCAGTTGAGAAATACCTGACTATTGCATCACTCTGTAATGCTCAGTTTTCCATTTGTGTCACAGCAAAGACTTCTGGAGATGAAGCTGCAAATTGTCAATGAAGCATTATTCCCTTAGAAATCACATTTCAGCATCATGGCTTGCAAGTGAACACTCACCTAACCCAGAAGTTACCTATATCATTCTCACAAATATCTGTAGCATTGCTGTTCTGCTCTCTCAATCTGAGTTGGGTTACCTTACCCAACCAATCTGCTTTTTCCCTGCATTCTTCAGGGGCACCTCTAAGCTGAAGCCTTCCTCATTCCTATAAAATGTAAGACATGATGACAAAGCCTGCTGTTTTCTCCCAGGTAAATCTAAACTGAGGAAGTACAGTATGCCAAATGCTTTGCGTTTCTCTCACCTTAGGCAGTTGGCAAGCTGTGCCCGTCTGCCTCANTGGCTCATGGTCAACCTGTCGTCCACCAGGACACCCAGGTCCCTCTCTGCAGAGCTCCTGTCCAGCAGCTCATCCCCCAGCCTGTACCGGTGCACGCAATTATTCCTCCCTAGGTGCAAGACTCTACACCTGCTTTTGTTAAACCTCATCCAGTTTCTCACTGCCCAGCTCTCCAGCCCGTCCAGGTCTTGCTGAATGGCAGCACAGCCTTCAGGCATGTCAGCGAATCCTCCCAACTTTGTATCATCAGCAAAATTGCTGAGGATGACCACGATCCCCTCATCAAGGTCACTGATGAAGATGCTGAACGAGACCGGACCCAGCACGGACCCCTGGGGGACACTGCTGGTTACAGATCTCCAACCACACTCTGCACAGCCAACGACATCCCCCTGTACTCTGCCAGTCAGCCAGTTCTCAGCCCATTTCACTGTCTACTCATCTAACCCACGCTTCCTCAGCTTTGTTACAAGGATGTCATGGGAGACAGTATCGAATGCCTTGCTAAAATCAAGGTAAATCAGCTATTTCATTTCTAGATCTACTCTGTTCCAATGAACGACCCCTGTGCGCAGTCAGCATCACCCATTCATAGGGAAAAGGTTTCCGTGCTAGGAAGGGCTAGCCAGAAACCACAGAACTACACGGAGAGCAGAGGACGGAAAGCTTTCACGGCTTAAAACGCGAATCAACACGTTACCAACCTGCGAGATGCACTCCGCGTCCGTTCCGCTGCTTTCCTTTAGCTTCCGTTTATTCATTGCAGGAGATTACATCTTTAAATAAGGAGCACATGTTTAAATAACGAATCCACTCAGCCTACGTTACTCCAAACCCGGGCCCGAGACGCGTTTAATGCGGGACAATTACCCGCCTGCAAGCGGCACGGCCCCAGCGCTTCCAGGAGGGCCGAGAGCCGCACCGCTGCTCTCCCAGCGACCCCACGTCCCTCAGCCATCCCCCGGGACACCGCCCCGAGGGAGCAGCGCTGAAGGGCCCCTAAAAAGCCTCCGACAGAAGGCGGCAGCCGGCCGGCCTCAGC